>JAQQTO010000026.1:8182500-8782500 GCA_029884595.1 Ormosia semicastrata | reverse complement strand
AATCATATGATAAAACTGGATGAATAATTTGTACACGTCTGATTTATCTTTCATGAGGAAAATCTAAGTGACACGAGTGCAATCATCAATAAATGACAAAAACCATTTAGCACCAGAAATATTAGGAATGGATGCAGGACCCCAGAAATCAGTATGAATAAGAGAAAAAGGTTCACTGCTTCTATTACCATTTGGAGGAAAACTCACTCGATGGTGTTTGGAAAACTCACAAATATCACAATTAAAGGACTCAACTGACTCGTTTAAAAACAAATGAGGAAACATGGAGTTAAGTAAAGTAAATGGATGGTGTCCAAGACGTCTATGGTGGAGCCAAATTTGGAAGGCACAAGACTTTATACTAGATTGATGACAGGAATGTTGCAACTTTTGACTAGAGCCACCTGCCGCTTTAATCTCAAGGTAATACAACCCTCCCTGTTCCTTAGCAACCCCAATCGTCCTCCCTGTGATAAAATCCTGAAATACACAATGAGAGTGGAAAAATGTTACAACACAATTAAGGTCTTTGGTAAGTTTATGAATAGAAAGAAGGTTAGATGAAAGTTTAGGAACATGAAGCACATTTTTCAAATTTAGAGATGAACTAAGTTTAACATTACCAAGACCAGCAACTGATGTATGAGAGCCATCAGCTACAATTATGTGGTGATTACCCGTGAGATTTTTATATGATGAAAAATGGGAAGAACAAAAGGTCATGTGATCAGTGGCACCAGAATCAATAATCCAAGAATCCTCAGGAACAGTACCAGAAGCATGGGAGAATAAAGAACACATATTCTTACCATTCATGACCAGATAGCAAGAGTCGAAAGGCTTACTAAGGGAAGCCATAAAAGACGGTCAGGTTTGGATGCGGCGCGACGGCGAACTGTGGCCGGGAAGGTGGCGCGTGGAGCTCACGCGTTGGTAGGAGCAAGTGCGAGTGGAGGTGCGTGTGGTGGTTTTCGGGAGTGGGTCTTCTGGGTTTGGCCAGTCGGAGGTTTTTGAGAAGGATGGTGGGTGGTCTTTTGGTGAAAAAGTTGCTCTGAAGGTTAGGCAAAAAAAGGGACGGTACAGTTTAATGCTGAACTTGCGATGAAGGCAAGTGAAGAACAAGTCCTGCAATGAAGGCAAGGCACCTGAGAATACTCAGCAATGAAGGCTGAGGCAGCGGAAAAAAAAGGAGACTCCCAGGGTCGGGAGCTTTGATACCAAATTGAAAGAACAAAGAGATTTTCTGAATTGCTTGTGTTAAATCCACACAGCAAATGATGCTTGTTTTTATACACTTGGAATATTAATTTACAACTTGTATTTACAAGACAAATAAATGAAATAGTTATTCCCTAAGTACATGAACTAGAAAATACATGAATCTAAAATTACTTCCTAAATTAATGTGGACGGTGGACTGTGCATGAATGAAAGTGGACGGTGGTCAACAGTCGGCATAGGCAGCTTTGGAGCAGAGGAACCAGAGGACTTACGTTGTGCAAACAACTGTAAAAAATCTGCATACTCAGCCTTCGGGGCGTCCTTAGAGCTATCTGAGAAGGTAGAACTAGCCATGGATCTGTACATAACAACCAAATAGTATCTGAATGCATCGATTCAAAATGGGGTCGCGACAAACGGTCACGAACATAAAAGGCAAGGGCAGATCCAGACAGAAGAGAGAAGGGCGACCACGGCGTTGCAAATGGCTGACTGAGGTGGTGGCCCACACGCCGGCCAAAGAGCAGCACGCATTGCTGTGCGTAGGTATTGTTGACAGCGCGTGTGGGCGCGTCGTGGGGCTGCTAGGGCTAGGCTTCTGGGGTCTGGCCGAACAGGCAAAGGTGATTCCAATGGTGGGGTCGCCGGCCGGAAAGGTCACCGGAAAAATTGCTGATCGTCGGAAAAAGTTATCGAAAAATCTGACTGCGGAGGCAGACGGTAGTGGACAACGGCGGGTAGCGGCAGACAGCAACAAAGGAGATGGGTCTACTGAAAAGAGGGCACAACAAGAGGAGAAAGGCCGGCAAACCGGAGTAGAAACACGGTTTAGCCGGAAAAGTTTTTCACCTGAGAGCAGTGGGCTCATCGAGCGTTTACGGTTCTAGGATTGCCTCTCTTTAGGCTCTAGATACCATGTTGAAAGAAAGAAAAGAGAGAGACATATGAAGAAACTGTGTATTTCAACTACACAACAGAGGCTGAATATATATTCAATAGATAATAAATAATTACACAATTTACATGATGTGGGACTAATAATTATACTACTAATTACATCTAATTACATGTTTCCAACATCTTAATTACCTCTTGTTTCCTTCCTGCTTATGAGGGGTTGCTTCAATTCAAATTCTTCATGAAGTGTCTGCAACACTTTTTTTTTTCCTTTTTGTAATTTAAATATTAAAACCTGTTTTTCTAAATAATCTAGAGTTTAGTCCTTGTCACCTTCAACTTTAGACTTAAATTTCAACTTTATGACTTAAATTTTAACTTTGTGAGCTGCTTTGTCCACATTACAAGTCCAGTGGCCTTCTTACTTGAAAGGTCTTACTTGAAAGGGCTATTTGCCAGTTATTACTCACTGTTATTAGAGAATGTCTAAACACAGCCTTTTCTCAGGGGTGTGTGCACAACCAATGGTAGAGCCATTGGATTATATATGGGTCTGTGCAGAAAAGTGCTGATGAGACTCCTGCACAGATCTATAGATGTCATTCCAATGGTGCAGAAAGGAGTGTGGAAAAGAAAAATAATTGTAGATGTAGAATTACTCATGTTATTATCATAATCTCTTGCAAATCTTGCAGATTACATGTAGTCATGCTGAAGATATCACATGACCTATCTTTCGTTGCAGATGTCAAGAGCAAGCCCAATATGAGTGAACTATGTGAATGATTGAGCTCTTCATGCTCCAACTGCTGAACAAATATTCTAATGAAGTGCCTTGAGTACGTGATGAATTGTGATTCTGACAGGGCACTTGATGCAGTATCTATTCATTCACTGGGCTTCCTGCGGTCATTCAAGTGTAGATGCATGGGTACCTTACACATCCTGATATGTTCCATCGTGCATGGGTATATATATATATATATATATATGGCTGCCATTTCTACTTCTTGTTATGAGCTCCTATGATTCTATGCATGTCCACATTGTAAATATATGCATGTAATCAAAAGTAAATGCAATGTAAATTGACAATGAAGAACATGGGAGACATACAAGAGGCCTGCAGTTGGTTAGTACAATGACACGTTCTTTCATGTCCATGATTCTACAGCCAATATATCAAAGACCACATTTGACATATTAGTATATAACCCACGTTCAACAGAATTACTGATTTAGGATTTCTCAGTAACATTTATAACTCTACGATCTTGTCATCTTTTGGATTTAGGATTTCTTTGAAATCTTCAAATTAAATTATTGGCGGAATCATGCTAGTTGTAGCACTAAATCCCGGGCACTTTTGCACTATAGCACCTGTGATACTTTTCTTCAAAAAGTGTTTCTCATGTGTCAAGGACTACATTTCTTAAAAGTTATTTGTATCTAATACCGTAAACCGCAATTTTGTAATAGAATAAGAGTGACCCTACAATAAGGCTGATTATATTTAGAGTATGGAGTTTGCTTCTTTTTTTTTCAAGTGTTTTGCTATATATGGACTAAAATACCTAACATTGCAAGAGGTTTTTCTGTTGAGTTATTCTAGATTTATAATTCTCTAATTGCAAAATTTCATTTTTATATTACTAAATTTTTAAAATGAAAAATGCAGAGTAAGAGAGAGTATGTGAATGAAAATTATGTAATGGGATGTTAATGTGCTTTTAGTTATCCATTTTTGGGCCTTCAAGGCGCATGTGGAATTTTGCAGAGTACCAAAAAAGGAATATGGAGTTTTATACTATAACCTATAAATAAGACACGTATATTTTTTTCACACTTTTATCATTTATCATATTTATTATTTTTTTTCTTTCTCTCAATCACACGGGATGCGTTGAACTCATCATTTTTATTCTCTTTTAGGTGCGTTGAACTTTTCTGTCCTGCGGGACATTCGTATGCAATTTTAATTCACAATTGAGTATTGACAATAATGGTAATAGATTAACCAATAGAAAAGAAACCAAAAGTACAAGTTATGCCTGATATCATAAAAGTTATAATAAAGGCAATGTTCGGGTTGTGGTTCTACACAACTTAGAATAATTATGTTCACCCATAAACAACTAGGGAAGGAGAAAGGTTGCTTAATCACGTGACGTGCACATGATGCACGTGAAGGGCAGCATCTTGCTGAGTAGAATACAATAAGGAAATTATAGTCTTCATTTTATTTGAAGTTTGGAATTTTCAGACCATTGATGTTGTAATTTAGGTTTGAATTAATTTGTTTAGTTAAGCAAAGGATTCTTTTACCCTTTTTGTGTCAAAATGTCATGAGCATCTTGAATATATTTTAGATTAATTTTCATGGATCTCAAACCACAAGCAAAGATGTGATGTTGTGTATCATGTTTCTTAGTCTCACGATTATACTATTTATTATTTTATGTTAACACACTTGCATGATTTCAAAACCTTTAAATGATATATTTGTTTAAACTTCTCATTGTTAATTATAAAAAAGAGCAATGCTATGTTTCACAAATTTTCTTTCACGAAAATGTTACCAAGTGCTGAATAACTATTTAGGTTGAGGTAAAGATAGAGGATGATATAGATAACAAATTGTCGTGAATACAATTGCATGCCATGTATATTTCGTTGAGATTTTGTGAAAAAATTATCGTAATATTTAACATTATTCTTATAAAAAAGGATAAGTTAAAGTTTTGGTCTTCATAGTATACATTCATTTTTATTTTAATCCCTGTATTTTTTTTTAAATAATTCCTCACACTTACAAAAAAATTTAAAATAATCCTCGCTATTAATTTTTGTTGTAACATTATTATAATATCGTCAGTTGACAAACAAAATAAGTGTTTTTTATACAATAAAAACTTTTTAGATGCTCTTTTTTTTGTAAAATGTCAAATAAGATGTTTATTCATTTAATAAGTATTTATTTCTTCTCTATAAATATTCTTTTGTCCAATAAATATTATTTTATTTTTTTTCTCTGAAGATGTCTAGTAGATATTAAATTAATAGTGTTAAAATAAAAATTAATAATAAGGATTATTTTAAAAACATTTATAAATATGAGAAATGATTAAAAAAATTATAAGGACTAAATTAAAAATAAGAGTAAACTATAAATACCAAAACTTTAATTTAACCTATAAAAATCATCATTCCCTTGTTAGATAAATAATTACTTCTATCTTTGTGAAATTAAGATTGAGTAAAAATTGCTACTTTATAATTTTTAGATTATATATATATATATATATATATATATATATATATATATATATATATATATATATATATATATTCTGTTTTCAATATACTTTATATTAATATAGAAATGCTATTCCCTATAAAATAAAAAATTTTACCAAAAAATAAATTAGAGTCTCCTTGAAGTTAAGACTTAATCACTCCCAAAGTTTGAGCCCCGTAGGATTTCACAATTGTGGATAAAAAAATACCATAGCAAATTTCGGACAAATTCCAAAATTACACACTCGTCTAATAATAGATAATAAATAATTAGGAAAAAGTGTATTGAAACCCTTAAATTTTGGCCTGTTTGCAACCAGATATCATGAACTTTAAAATCATTCTAATTAGTTCATAAACTATAACAATTATATTAATAGATCATCTTATCCATTTCCATTAAGTTATTAACAGAGAAATGATATGCACAAATCTGAGCCGCCTCTATCTATGCGATATCCTAATTATTCGTCATTAAATTTTAATTTTATTTATTTTTATTCATTATTAAATTAATATATATATATATTTTTAAAACTAATAAAATAATATTTTTATTTTCGTAGAGAGTAATCTTCACGTTCTTTCTTCAACCGCCGTTCACCACCACTTCTCCACCGACAACCACCTTTGATGCCGCCACTGTTTTTCCTTTTCATTCTCTTTCACTATCGTTGCCGCCATTTTATAGATCGCTGCCATGGCATCCATTAATTCTCTCACCGTCAGTTGCAACCACTGTTCTCTACTTCACCGTTGAGAAGCAAAGCAAGGACGGTGCGAAAACAGCTTTTCAATATCACTGAAGTGTAAAATCATAATGCTGAATCCGTAGAAGAATAGAGATATTCAATCTTGACCATTAGGAGGTAGGGGAAGATAACGATTAAAGCTTGAATTGTTTTTTGTTTTTTTTTAATTCTGGTTTTCAATGTTCACTTTATTGTTTTTGTCGTTGGTTGCATGGTTGGGTTCACAAGTGCCATGGGAGGCAAAGAGGAGGGTAAGGGCTCAAGGGGAGGATAGAAAAGTTGTCAATTGTTGTGCTCTTAATCTGTATGGTATTGTTTTCATCAATGGGATTAGGTGTTCATTCCAATTTGTCGAAGGAGAAGATGTATATTATTGGTTAAATTAAAATCTATGTCCAACAATTTTTATTTATTTTTAATTAAAATTTTATAATTCCTTTATTTTAAATTAATCTTTACATTTTCAAATGTTTTTAAAATATTCTCTATCATCAATTTATGATATAATATCATTATAACACTCTAAATTAATTAACTTAATAAATATTTTTTGTATAGTAAGTATTAAATAAGTGTTTTGCATCTCAGTAAATGTTCATTTCTTCTTATAAATATTCTTTTAGATACTTTTTTTTTATTTTTATAAAATGTTTAGTATTAACTAAAAGTGTTATAATGAAAATTGATGATATAAGCTACTTTGAATACGTTTATAAGTATAAGGACTGATTTTAAAATGAAACAACTATAAATACTAAATTGAAAATGAGTAAAAATTAGAAAAATATCATCATACACTCCTTTTAGGTGTGTATGCATTGTTGACAATATCATTTTTAATGGTATCAGATTTAGTGTGAGAAAGTTATAAGAAAAAATAAGTATGATAAATGGTATTGGAAGGAGTGTGAAAAGAAATGTATGCACTGTTAATGGTAAGAATATCAGAACTGGTAAAAATTATAACAACCCTTATATTCTTACATTAATTTTCAACACTTGGTTATGATGTACAAATTTGTGATTAATCACGTGTATTGATTAGTTAATGAGTAAATCCAAACTTCAACCCTTAAACTATGGATTTACTCATTAACCAACTAATGCACATGATTAACTACGAATTTGTACATCATTAGCCAAGTGTAGAAAGTGATGTTAAAAAGTGATGAAGATGTTATTTTTCCAAATTATAAGGACTAAAATTTTAATTTAATCTATATTATTTTATTAGTTTTAAATGTATTTTTTAAAATTTAATATAAATAATAAATAAAATTATAATTTAAAAAGAAATTAAAAAACGATTAGGATTTCATAAAGATAGTGGTTTTAGATTTGGTCATATCATTTCTTCGTTAGTAACTTAACGGAAGATGAATGGAATGGTCTATTGGTATGATTACTATAGTTTAGGGACTAATTAAGATGATTTTAAAATTTATGGTGCCAGTTTGTAAAAGAGTTAAATTTAGGAGGCTGAATGCACTTTTTTTTTTAAATAATAATCTTAATAGTAATTTCTCAAAAAGATGAGTTGCATTAATGATAATTCTAAGAATTGGAGTTATTTAAACCTTATCTTGTGCATTCTTAGCTTGCTTAGTCCTTTTTTTTATATGTTTTGCAAGGTTTTGAACTTGTGTTTCATTATTTATATTAATTCTCTTCCTAAGTATAATTTAATCTTAATTTAGTAAATTAGAATTTTCTTTTATAACCTAGGTACATTATAAGAGATTTATGATTATATTATTTTATAGAATTTGACATTAAAAAAGACTTGGAATGGAAAGAATGACCCTCATTGAAGAAATGAAGCTAAAAAGTCAATCCAAAAGGTCGCGCGCCAAGCACAAAATTCCACGTTGCAACGCGAGACTCTCTAGGCTTATCAAGATTTCATTCTTGAGAGCTTCTTGCCCTAGTGCAGAATTCCACATTGTAGTGCGAGCTCCTTTGTACAGCTTGTTTAAATCAAAGTCGCATTGCAGCACAAGATTTCACACTGCAACGTAAAACGCAAAAAAATGCTCATTTAATCTCTTTTCTCCTATTTTTTAGGAGACTTAATTTTTCTTTTTAGACTAGGTTTTGGAGAGAGAAGATCTAAATTTTGGGTAAGGGTTTCTAGAGAGAGAATCTTTAGATTTAGAGGAGATTAAGAGTGGATTGAAGATTCAAGGCTTCAAGATCACAAATCTAATTCTTTCTTTCCCTTTTTCTCTTGATTTTCTTGTATTTTTATGTTTCTTAATTTAGTTTGTATAGATTTGAATATGATGAGATTCTAATCCTCTTATAAGATTTTCATTTGAACTTGTTATGTAATTTTAATATATTGTAATTATTTTCTCTTTATTAATAAAATAGTTTTGTTTATCTATCTTTTTTCTTAATGTATGCATTTGAATGATCACCAAATATTTGATGTGAGAAGCCTAAGGAACTAAAAATAGGAAATTAGGTGTTTGACCTTAGATTTAGATAACGCATGTTCATTTTCATCTAATTGTGTGACGAAGTAATTTGCTACTATGATAAAAATATACCTCTTAGTCATGCATAGTCATTATTTGAGGCTTAATCTTAATAAGTGAATCTTAAACTAATTCACATAAGAATATAATATTTTAGGTAAGTGAAACATGTTTATTTGACCTATAAATAGGCTTATAAACAATTAAGTGTCTTGACTAATAATACCAATTTATTGATATTGTGTAATAGAAGTTACTTAGATTCAAATAAAGTAGTAAGTGATAATGAATCCATAGATCTTTAGATCCTTTAATTCTTTATTTTGTCAATATTTTACCTAATGTTTGTTTGTTTATTTTTATTTATTATTTTTTGTTTCCTTTGTTAATTTGGTTCTTTAATTATTATATTACTTAAATAAAATTAAGAAGTGATTGATTAGTATTTAATAAAAAAATAAAAATAATCTTTTTAAAATAATACTCTTAACTAATCACTTTATTATTTGTACAACTTAATACACTTGAAACATATCACAACAATTACATAAAAACTTCAAATCAAAGTATCTATCTCTTCCTCCATTGGTGGCTTTTTATGGCCCCCGAAGCCATAATGATACTCAGAAAAGGCACAATTGTTTACTTAAAGTCTCAAACTTGCAATTTTTTCTAAGATTAGGTTTAGTCAAAACGTATTGACTAGTCATGTAGAAAATCGTATTGGAGTTTTAAAACGAGGATGCATAGTCAAACATTAAGGCATACATTACCCATAAAAAAGGGCAAAAAAAAGAACTGGCAACCTAGCAAAGCTTAACTGTCATCTAGCAATCATTTTTTTTTTTTTAACATCATATAGAAAATTTAATTTACTTGATATATGTATTTTTTCATAAATTGACAACTAAAAACTTCTGACTTTTGACACGTTTAATCATTTAAGGAAATTTAGTTATTCCTGGGAATGAGAATCTACAATCTCTTATAATGATAAATTAGATTTCCCCACTTTTTTTTTTCATTTTCCACTATGTATAGTTGGTTATATTTATTATTTTCTCTCCATCATTTTTTTTAAAGTTTTTTTCTTACTAGATTTGCAAATATTGGGTGTCTCTCTTTTTTTTTGTCCCCTCAAAACAATATGAAAAATGTACTCTAGGATTGAACATATCAAGCACCACTAGGACAGAATTTTTTTTCGTTTATGCTTGCTTTTTAGATAATAATCTTATACAAATATCCAAGAGGATGATGGATCAGAAGTATGCTTTAATTCATATTTAAAGCTTTAATTCATATTTAATTCAGACAAAGAAAAGAAGTATGCTTTAATTAATATACTTTTTAAGCTTGTTGTATAAGTAATGTTAATCTTTCTATATTCATTAACTCCTACTAAATTCATATTTAAAGCTTTTGAAAAAGTTTTCCAAATAATTAATATAGTTTCTTGATTTTTTTTATTTTTCTAAAAATTATAACTCAAGATACATCTAATTTCTTTGAAGATTATTTAATTTCAGAATTAAACCCACAGCTGATCTTAGAATTTTTTTTATAAGTAATATATATATATATATATACACACACACACAAATTCTTCGATTAATCTTACAATATTACCCTTTTAATGATAATAGCCTTTTGATTGATTGAGAATTACATTTCAATTGATCATATATTATATTTTAAAATTGGAGATTCCAACAAATAATTTTTTGTCAAACAAAATGTTATTCGTATAATATAATTAATGGAAATGATTTGGGTATCTTTCTGTAATCTTGAATCTTGTATTTAGGATCTTGTTTCCCTTTTCGTTTTTAATAATGAAATTATATATATTTGACAAAAAATATGTTATTCGTATAATTTAATCAATGGAAAACCAAATTATTGTCACTTATCAATGACCTTATGACCTCTTGCTGCATTCCTTTTTATTTGTATTGATTTTTATTTTTTTAAAATTACACTCCCATTGCTTTAGCATTTCAAAATCACAAGGATAAATATTCAATTTTGGTGTACAGAGCCTTATGCATGAATTGAGAGCTTTTGTTTTTTGTTTTTTTTTTTAAATTCCATATAGGCAAATGAATTAGCCTTGGTAATGCATAAAGTTGCTAAGTTGCAGTGCCATCAATTCTTTTCCTACTAGAATTTGGGCTCTGCAAGGATAAAATACTAGAATAAATATGTTAAATTTTTGTGTAACCCTTCAAATTTGAGGATGTCCAAAACTAAACCCTAATTGAAATTGGCATGTGAATGGAAACATACTAAGCTGGGACAGAGGATGATGCCATGTTTCAGGATTTGCATAAGATTTTCCCTTTTCGCTCACATAGGACAGTTTTGTAAGTAGACATAAGAGGAAGCTAGATATGGGGGCTTTGCTCCCCTTGTTGGATTTTGAGTTGAGAGATTCTTTTTAAGTACTTTTGGAGTTAGTGATCATATCATTAAATATACGATGAATTAGTTATAATATTAAAAATATAATTTTATTAACAAGTGATTTAAAGGTATTTGTTAAAAATATTAAAATAAAATTTTAATTTTTTTAAATTTTTAATAAATTAAATATATATTTTTATATAAAACTTTTTATTTTAATTTTTTAAACACTTATTAACAAAAATTTTAAAAATATAATTTAAGTAAATAATAATAATATTGTACAAAAAATTGATATAATATATATTTTTAATGATACAATACAGTGTAAATCTCTTACTTCAAATGTATTTATGAACTTGTAGAATTGAGCTTGACCCAACACCTCCTTTCCTTCTCTCTCTTCACTTTACTTTTGTTGTTTATTCATTACATTTTTTTTTGCTACCAGCTATAAACGCCATCCGTCTTCATTTCATATTTGCTTTCCCTTTACTGTTACTCTCTCTCTCTCTCTCTCTCTCTGGTTTCCTCCATTGCAAACCAAGCTTTCTTTCCAGCTTGTTCTGGTCCTGCCCTACTCCTCAACCAACCATTTTGCCACCTTTTCTTTTTTCTCTTCTCTAAAATCTTCCCATTCTCTCTCTCTGCATTTTTTTTTCCTATCAAAATAAGATTTTTGTCTGGCATTCCCTTCCAATTTTTGTTTATTAATATCTTACCCTGTGAGTTCTTTTTTTTTTTTTGTTGGGTTCACTTGTTACCTACAGGTGTACCACTGCTTCTTTTGCAGCATCTGGATTTTGTTGTAGGTTTTGTGTGTTGTTCAGGTATTCCTGCACCTATCTATGCACATTGAGTCTCTTGTGGGTTCAAAAAGAAGTGTGAAACCTGTTGCTTCTTTGGGTGCTCCAGGGAGAAGATCCAGGAGGCTTGCTACCTTAGATCAACACAAAGGTAAATGCTTTATCTTTCTGAGCCACTTTTTGGATAATTCACATTTCACTTTATCTTTTGTTTACTTGGATCATAAGTGATGCTTTCCTAGTTTCCTTTTCTTTTGGTTAGTTAGAATTGTTGTGATAATCAACAAGTCCTTTTACTTTCCCAATAAATTGTGAATTTAGTCAGCGAGTGTGCCTTTTTGTTTGTTCAATGTTTCAAATGTTACATTTCTTTTTGGCTTAGAACAGCTGAATTCCCAAAATTTGCCTTAACTGAATCCCATAGGCTTCTTCTTCTAATAATTGGATTATTTTTTATTGTATGCCAATTAAACCTGAGAATCAAATATCTTTAAATTTAGCTTATCGATTTTTTCGTAGTCTGGGATTATGTTAAATCATGATAAAGCTTCAATTAGTGATTAGTTGACTAGCTGATTTTGGTTTTTGTTTATGGGATTGTTGCAAGAACTGAAATGTTGGTTGTAAGTTAGAATGTTCAGATGTGTGTTTCAAAGCCTTACCTAAAGGGAGTACTTAACTAGATTCTTGCACTCAGGTGGAAATGTCTTAATTCTACCAGCTGAAGAACTTGGGGGACAAAGTTGATTGACTTGAAGCAACCGATTATGTCATCCGACAGTTCTTTGAATGTGGAGTTGTCAAAGAAGACGTCATTTTTTGGTTTGAAACGATGGGTTTTGATTGGCATAGGTTTTGGTGCATTTATAGTTCTGATTCTTTGTATATTATCTATATGGGTGATGTTTCGGAGAAAGTCTAGAAAATCTCTGGACAAGTACTCTCTAACCCAAATACCGAATGTCTCAAAAGATATCAATGTTGACAAGGTTGGGGTGCAAGGTTCTCTTGTTCAACCAGAAAATGTGTTTATTCCTGTTCGTGACAACACAAATGATAATAATTCAGATAAGGTATCAGTTCATTTGGGCATGAGCAAATCCAGTGATCCTGATAATATCAGTCAGTGTAGCTCAATTTATCATCAAGAGAGAGGATTTAGTTCACTGTCAGGGGAAGAAGGAAGCTCTGGGAATGTTAAGAAGCAGTCTACATTGTCATATGGAGGGCAGGTGACTTCCTCTCCTTTAATTGGCTTGCCAGAATTTTCTCATCTTGGGTGGGGCCACTGGTTTACACTTAGAGATCTTGAACTAGCAACCAATCGATTCTCAGCAGAGAACATTCTTGGTGAGGGTGGATATGGGGTTGTTTACAGGGGCAGACTGATCAATGGAACCGAGGTGGCAGTGAAGAAACTTCTTAACAACTTGTAAGGATACTTTATATTATCACTTGGTGTCCCCTCTTTAATTTTTCTTCTGGCGCTAGTTGACATTATTCTTAAACAATGACTTCTTTTTTTTAAAAAAAAAATCTTGTTATGTAATTGTATTGTGTATTGAGTTCATAGTGGACAAGCAGAGAAAGAATTCAGGGTTGAAGTGGAGGCTATAGGCCATGTTAGACATAAAAATCTTGTGCGCTTGCTTGGATATTGCATAGAAGGAGTTAATAGGTAAACCTTTTTTCCCTTTATTTTTTAACAAAACTATCCATTTTATGTTATAGTTGTGCTCTCACAAGTACACATTATCTCTTATATTCTCAATAATAGCGCAAGCTATGGGTTTATGATAGTCATATTCTTTTCGGTCCAAATTGAACAGAAGCATTTTTCTTTGTTTTTCTTTCTGTCATAATGAATGTACTTTCCAATTGATATTCAGGCTGCTGGTGTATGAATATGTGAACAATGGTAACTTAGAACAATGGTTACATGGGGCCATGCACGAACATGGGATACTTACCTGGGAAGCCCGCATGAAAGTTATACTTGGCACAGCCAAAGCGTAAGTTCAGCTTGCAACTTAAAAATATGGGCCATGATAATAATCTCTATTGTCTGTTCCTAAATTACTTGGTATGATTATCTTAATTGCCTCATCTCTGATTGGTTATGATTGTAAAACTGTTTCATGTTCCTTTAATTAATATATTACTATTAGTCTTCTGTGCATGTAAAAATATATCATAAATGTTATTGACAGTTTATCTATGTTTCTTGATAATATCATGTCATAGACTACATATTTCATATATTTTGCAATATATTTAAGCCCATTAGGTTTCTGGACAACTGACTAAACTCCCTAATCTTAGTGAGAATGGGACCTAATCTCAATATTTTCTGTAGTTTCAATATTTTACTTCTTAATTAGTTATCAAATTTACTTTTATGGCAGTTTCAACATGGGACCTAATCCCACTGATTAAACTACTTATTTTACTGTGACTGGTGGCAGGCTCGCTTACTTACATGAAGCAATAGAACCAAAAGTTGTTCACCGGGATATAAAGTCTAGCAACATATTGATTGATGATGAGTTCAATGCAAAGGTTTCTGATTTTGGTTTGGCCAAACTTTTGGGTTCAGGAGAAAGTCACATAACCACTAGAGTAATGGGAACGTTTGGGTATGCAGAAAATTTCATTATCTCTTTCCTTATTTTATCTAAAGGATTTGTACATTTGGAAACTTACTTCTGTTGTGGATTTCAGTTATGTGGCACCAGAATATGCTAATAGTGGTTTGTTAAATGAGAAGAGTGACATTTACAGCTTTGGTGTCCTCCTGCTGGAAGCGGTCACTGGAAGGGACCCTGTAGACTATGCGCGTCCTACTAATGAGGTGCCAAATCCTTATGAACTATGCAATCTTGCCAGTTCTAACTATGCCATCCATTGGAAATGATCGTTGCCTTTCTCATAGCTGATGAGATTTTGTTTATCCTCATGACAGGTTAATCTTGTTGAATGGCTCAAGATGATGGTGGGGACAAGGAGGGCTGAGGAAGTTGTGGACTCAAGCCTTGAAGTTAAACCATCAACACGTGCTTTAAAGCGTGCCCTTCTGGTTGCACTTAGGTGCGTTGATCCTGATGCGGACAAGAGGCCCAAAATGAGTCAGGTTGTGAGGATGCTCGAAGCTGACGAATATCCATTTCGAGAGGTTCCCTTCAATATCTTGTCTTCTCATATATGAAGTTCTGTTGTTTACTATAGGACTTAAATCTTGAGTCTTTTATCACATTTTTGCAACTTTTTGACCTTGTGTGCATTCTTATGATTATTTTCCTGTATGCATATGTTGGCTGACATACCACCAACTAGAATGAATGAAACATTGAGTGAAAACTCTCAGGAAAAAAGATATTGTTTGATTTTCTTCAGCCTACATATTTACAATCTACTCTCTATGCACCTTTCAGTATAGCTCAAAGACAAGCAGAGAAAGATTAACCTCTTGCTTTTATTATACTATATAATTGGGAATATACAGTTTCTACATACATAGCTTTCTTATGCTTAATATTCTAGAGGATAACATGAAGAGCTGGGTCCTCTTTTGATATGCATGCTTTTTCGTGCTTTTGTACTAAATATTGAAGTATGTCTGTTGACATAGGTCCCGAGTCGTCTTTCGGTTGCCATGCTTGTCAAAACACTGAAACTTAAGCTAAACAACTGATTGATATAATCACTTTCAGGATCGAAGGAATAGAAAGAGCCGCACTGCCAGCATGGAAATTGAATCTGTGAAGGATATTTCTGGTCCATCTGATGCTGAAAAGGGGGGGCATTCTGAAAGCTACTTGCCGGAGACAACTCAAGGATAGGATTGACAACCACATGACTTAGCCAGCGTGTACAATTTGCAGTTGTACTTGTACCCATTCCAGTAACCGATCTATAACTTATATCTCCAAGTTTGTGTCCTTGAGGAAATTTTTGCTGCATCTGAGAAGAGAAGCAGATCAGAGATAGCCCATTTGGATAAAATGATGCATTTTTTTATTCAATGTGGCCATTCAAGATATGATAACACCAACATTGCAAAGAGGGTAGAGTCAGTGTTTGGGTGAGTGAATCTGGTGTTAATGTTGTACAGATGTCTGCTGGGCCTATCTTCTCATTACATGATTGTTAATTATTTTTTTATCCCTTTCGGCTATCCTTGCATGCTTCTGGAGAGTGGAGATAGTAAAAAACTAATATTTGCCTTCATTTTCCCTGTCATTTTACTTTATCTTATGTCTAGGCTTCAAAAGTATTTAATCAAGTGATAATATCTCTTTCTTATGCAGTAGTTTTCACTTGATTGTGTTCTTTACTCAACATTCTGATTCCATATCTTTACTCCTACTGCCCCTCTTCCCTTTCAAACTCGAGCATTACGGTTAGAAATGGTTAAGTTGTGTCTCCAGAGCCGTGATAAGTACTTGAATTTTATGTACATGTAAGGAAAGTTGTGCCCCGTGGTTCAAATTCCAACTTGCTCAAATGATCTGACAGGAAATGGGTAAACAAATTTATCTTTTCTGACAGTAAATTTTCATGTCAAGACGCAACACCGAGTGGTACAGTACACCAATAAGATGTGAAACTGTGCAAGTGGTTCTTTCCTTTACAGTATTGTTGGTTCATGTATTAAAATTATGAATGGCTCAGCTAGTTTTGGTCATCGTATGATTCTTTTCAAAAGAATTTTTATTCCATTGATATGAAGTGTCATAAAGGAGTCTTTTCTTTCTACAAATAAATTAAATTGTAACATTTCTATGAATATTACTGAAATAATAAGGGGGGGAAACTCTTCAATCATTAAATTGATTTGTTATTTCAAGCCTTCTTGATTCTTTTAGTCACCCAAATTGGAAAAGCATCTCTTTTTGGTACACAAAATGGTAAAAAGAGAAAGTTACTCTAATACCATCGATTAGGGCATGATTGACATGTAAGGGATCGCAAAGGATAAGTGAAGGATTCTATGCGCACAATTATCACTTTTAGTGCAGGAATGCACCAATATTTTACCTGTTTCTCCTTTTCTATAACTTAGTGTGCAGTGCTGTACCACTTGTCTACTTATCTGATGGTGCATATTAGACAAACCAAGCAGAGGTCCATTACCTAGAGATTTCTCATCTATAATCCTTGAGCGTTAGGAGATCTCTAGAGAGGAATGACCACCAAATGCGACTAGTAGCCAACAGGAAATTTTGACCAATACACTTATCTAGATGTTTTCAACTTGTTGAGCCAATGTAAATGGAAAAAGCATCTATACATGGGAGTATCTTTAACAAGCATTTATTGGGCATGCAGTCAAATAAATGATTCAAAGCTTCTAATGGTGGAAGTGGAATATATAATAATTCAATGTTCTGATAAAGCAGTCCCGTACTATTCACGGTCTGCTAGCTGCTTTAGGCATCAATAATTTACAAACTTGGTGGGGAATGAGGCAAGTTGGCCAAATTTGCTTGTTTGAATCCAAATCTCTTGCAGCTTTTGACTTTAGCTTCCTTCCCTCCCTGTAGTAATTTTTAGGTAGCATGACACGATTTAGTATAGGTATTCAAATTAACAGAGATAATATGCGTAAAGATATTTTTTTAAATATAATTTCATTTCTAACATGATTTACATATCTCTAAATATATCAATTATTGATTTTAGTGTCTACCGTGACTTTTGAATTCTTTCCCTTCCCTTCTACTCATATAATATAATATATTATACAATGATCTCTTTTGGGTTTTTGTCTCCAGAAGCACTTTCTGTGAGTGAGTCACCAGCTGTTTCTTGTTAACAAATTAGTAATTAAAGTCATATTGATGATGTAATTGGAAATTAGACGGCAACTACTGCCGTTTTCAGCCATTGCTTTGGGGTTGGAACTTGGAAGACAGAAAAAAGAAGTTCATTTCTACAAGCAACAGACACAAGTATGTATGTCACTTTTCAAACTTGAAACCGATTCAAGTTTCAAAGTAGTAGACGGACTTTGCGAGACTGTTGTTTGTGCTTCATTACTTCTTTTACACACGTGGCACCTACTCTGCTGCCAGTGCCAATGCATATGCACCAGGGAGGAAGATCTTTTAAAATAATTTATAAATAAATAAACATCTAATTACTTACCTATAAATTATTTTAAAAGATCTAAACCTGCGCATTACTTCTTCTATGAGACAAAAATTATTTTCCTAAAGCACCATCTAGAATCGTATTTACACTATTTAAATATTGATATTTTAACATTTATTAATACTAAGATTTATCATTAGCTGAAAAGTTGTTGCATATTTTTAGAACGTTATATTGGATTGTATTCACATTATTCACATATTTATATTTCAGTCTTTATTAATGATCACTACTACTTTAGATATTTATTATTTATTATTTAAAAAATAAAAAATAAGGTTGAAATAATAAATATATGAGTTACTTGGTAAATCTCATTATTAGTAAAGACCTGAAATATCAAAATATATGTAATATGAATATAATCTTATATGACGCTTTAAGAATATGCAACAATTTTTTTTTCATTAATTTACATATTTATTATCTCAACCTTATTTTTTTTTATTTTTTAAAAATAAAAAATATGTAAATTAATAGTGAATCTTATTATTAATTAATGTTAAAATATCAAAATTTAAATTATATAAACACAATCTTACATGACGCTCCAAAAACATATAATAATTTCTCCTATAAGTCTAATTCTACATCAACTAATAATTTTCGGACAAATTTTTTTTAATAAATTAGTTTTCAATTTTTCTCAATCATTTAGATGAAATTTTAAAACTTTCACTGCATTATAAAATTTACTTAAATATTTTTTAATGTATTTTTATATTCATCAAATATTTGAAATGGATTATAAAATTTACTTAAATATTTTTTAATGTATTTTTATATTCATCAAATATTTGAAATGAAAACCATTAATGAAATGTTGATTTATTAATAATTTATTGGCACAATTTTAAATAAGCTATGTAGCAAGAAAATTATTTTATTCACTCTTTATTGTATCTAGAATCTAGATATGCCTTGCATATCACTCAAACTAGTATTGGGCAACAACTTTTTATTTGTTAGAAAATAATTATCCTATACTTTTAAAAGAGGTATAGATCTCAGTATATACTCTTTTTAAAAGTGTGTGATTGAGAGAGAAAAAATAATAAATAAAAAAATATAATAAATAGTATTAAATGAAATATGAAAAGAAATGTATGTATTATTTGTGATAAGAATATAAGGGTTGTTATTTGTTTGTATATATGTATGCTGACAAATGAAGAGCCGCTATTGTAGACAAGTGTGAGTGATTGGTGTACAAGTGGTGCATATATAGCTGGCTAGACTATCTTTTTAATTTGAATGAATTGGTAATAGTTTGTCGCATTGGGGAAAATGATAAAAATAAATAAATAAATTAGTGTATGTATACTAATTTCCTTTATGGATTGTGTAAATTAGATTCGTCTTTTTTATTTTAAAAAAAAAATCATATTAACATCTACTGTCATTAAATTTTCACATTTACAGAAAATTGTATGGAGCCGTGTATATGTGTATGGAGGAAATTTAAACAATGTAGTGCCTTACTTGTTTTGACTAGGTTTGCTCAATTGTTTAGACAGTGGTTAGTTTCTAAGTTCTCTGATAAACCTTTTAGTAACAATTACTTTTTTTTGTAATATTTTGTATTTAAGACAATGTGACACTTGGAGCTCTCCAATTTCTTCTATTTTATATATATATATAAAATATTTTTTTACTTTTTTTCCTAGGTCTGCATGATTTTGCTCCATGCATATCACAAATATGAAACTTCTATGTTTCCTGATTCATAAAAGCTTTCGTTTTGGCAAAAGCAGTGAATTTGTAGGTAATTTTTTTTTTCTTTTCTTTATTTTGGTTTATCTCATCAGCTGTACACTCTACAGTCGTAAAATGGGGTCTTTGAACGTAAACATCAATTTATTGCTTATAAAATAGGTTGCACTCGATATTGCATCATGCATCTCTTCTTTTTTATGTTAGTTTAAACTTTTCAAACTGCTATAGCATTATTAATTAACCATCTTCCTAATTTCATCTTGTATCGTGTTGCTTTTAACTTCTTAATTACTAGCAAGTCCGATGACTCTTATATCATGTGTTTGAGTGTTTATGTTTTTTTCTTACCTTTGTCCTTATATTGCAATATAGTTATGACTTAGGAGTTATAATCTAGGTCTACTCCTTTGCTTTTCTTAGTTACAGCTCTCAATATAAAAGGTAGCCTATATATAGATGTATTTCTATGACTATATGTTAATTGTCTTTATATCATTGGTATATGTTACTGTCGTTGAACTTTCCTTATTCCGTTTCTTCCTTCTGGTACTAAATTCCCTCGTTTCTTCTTCTGCTAGCTGCTCAAAGCATCATTCCTCAAATGTTCCTTTTTCATCCCTTCATTAATCCATCCACCTATGACCACCCAAGCACCAAGTAAAACCGCCACCTCATGACCTTCCATATTATTTCCCTATGCCATCCTCACAACCTTCTCTTCACTATTGTTTAGCTAACTCACGCAAACTTGTGCTTAAGCTGGTATAGCTTTAATTATTATTCAATCCTCTTCCTTGCCCTCTGAAACTAGTTTTACCTAAGCCTTTGAAGATCCCAAATGCAAGTCAATAATGCCGGATAAGTTTAATGCTAGTCTTGTTAGTAATCGGACTTTGGTCTTTGGTACCCTTATGATACTAATGTGCTGTTTGTTGTAAATGAGTAATCAAATGGGACTTTTTAGGTTCTCTTTCTAAGACAGCAGAATAGGGCTCATGATGAATGGCTGATTAGCTCCCCTATGTAGTCTCAAATACACACTTGCCACCGAGAAGCACTTGGGCATAATGGTAAATGAACTGTGTTTTTAGGAAAGGACAATAGTTTGAGCCTAGACATGTCACTTGTGAAGAGAGTCTAATCATATTATTTATGTTCGAAAGAATTAGTCTTATACTCAATAAGTATATAAGTATAGAGATATCCTCCAAAATAAAAAATACACACTTACCGAAAACATCGGTTATATCTGTCCCTTTTGTCCAAGAATTAGCAAATAGCAAGGCCTTTTGTCCTAGAGAGGGAGAAAGAGTAATAAAAGAGAAATGCAAATAAGAACTAATAAGTTTCAGTCCATCCGTGGCGTTGTTCTTGGTGGCTAGCCAGTCAGTCAATTGAGTATGTGTTCAATATCAAACTTGAGTTTCGAGTAGGAGAGCTCTTTGCCAATATCAATTACTGTAATTTAGATCAATGAAAGAAATGATATGAAGTACTAGTTTTCTGGAATCTGTAAATGAAAAAAGGTTTAAATCAACAACTCAGCCACTAACAAATTATTTAGATACGTAAAAAATTTGTGCATGAGCAAAAATGCCTTAGAACTTAGTTGAACTCATTTTATGGGCTTAGAGTAAGAGAATTATCTTATGTTACGTTTGGGAACAAATTTGAGAATGAAAATGAAGGGAAAGAAAATTGGTGGGATGGGAGTGAGAAGGTACGTAAAATACAATTACCACTTTTTTATTTTAAATATAATAATAGAGAAGAATAAGATTAAGAAAGGAAACACTAGTATAAAATCTTTTCTTTTTTCTTTGACCAGAGTGTTCTCCCAGCATTCTTACCCTCTCGAATACTGTCCTCGTGACTAGGAGGCCCTATTCTAATAATTGACTTCTTCAGAAACACTGCTATAAAACCTGTGTGTGTATGTATAGTAAAAAAATGTCCGGTTGTAATTGATTGAGAGAATAAAAGGCAAGAAGGGGTAGTAACAGTTTATCTAGCTACTAATGAATATGTTTAAAGTGTTCAAACATTTGTATTTTCAAAGCTTACTATACAAAATCCGAAAATAGTTCCCACTGGATCAGATAAGGACATATAGAACGACTTTAGAAGTCGGTGTTTAACATAATTAATTGCTTGCAGTTACAAATTGCAAGATAATTGATAAATTTAGAATAAAATAAAGCACACGAGACAAAAGAAAAAAAAAAACTGTTAAGGGTTCAAATTTTGTCGTGAGAAAGGTGAAGCTCATTGAAAGCATGTATGGCGGCAGAGCAACCAACAAAGGAGGCACTCAATGATTCATTCATGAAATTAATTGAGACGGTTTTGGATGGTAAACTGCTCGTTAGTTCCGTTGATTATGGTAATCCAAATTTATAGCCATAATGATTTGGACTTCTGCGATCTACAAATGTTGTGATCATGTTTAATGTGGCGAAAAGAAATCAGTATTGTGTTGTGATCATTTCTAATTTTCTATGAAATATCCTTTTTCATCATTTTCTTTGGTTATCGAAATGAAATACATTTTTTTTTGTTTGAAGAAGAAAATGAAATGAAATACTTAGGTTATGTAACGGCAGAGTAAAAAAAAATTATCTTAAAGAGCCAAATATTAATTTTATTTGTTTAGAGGGCTAAAAATCAAATATATATATATATAGAATTTGTTTTATGTGAGAATTTTTAAAATTTTTTAAGTTTAAAGTGTTTTGAGTTTGAGTCTTATAGCCACCGCCCCGTCAACCTCTTAGCTCCACCCATTATGACTTTCTATGTGATAGTGCCATCCTCATTAATGGACATGTGCATCAAATTTCAAATCAATCAAATACTCTTAACAATTTAATATCTTTATCTTAACAATAATGTTATACATATATTTATATATACATTATTTTATATATGTATAATTTTTATCATTTAATTAATAATCATCTTATCTAATTTTTTATGTAATTTTACTCTAATTCTGTCACTAAATCTAAATGTGAGAAAATGTAACAATTAAAGTTGTGCATCGAACATTTTCCATAACTTAATTATTATCATATTACATAATGATCCAATTTAATATAAAGATATATGACACAAATATTTTGTATAAAAGACTTAAAATTATTATATTTAATAATGAGTAATAAAAACAATTTAGTTCTAATGCACAGTTATCACAAAATCATATATTATTACGTTATTAAAAAATATAATTTTAAAAATAATTATGAGAATAATTTTTTAATAGTATAATAATATATAATTAAATAACAATATAAAATTTTTACAACCATCATATATTCAAATTAAATTCAAATAAAAGTTACTCAAAATGCTACTAAAATGTCCATATACATTGAGATTTTGAATTCCGAAACTTTTTGGCTATGCTCGATTAAAGGCTTATTAAGCCCAAACTATGTAGTACAACATCACAGAAATAAACACCATCGTCTGTAAGAGTGGGAGCCAGACAACTTGAAAGGGAGAGGACTGTGAATTTTTAAGCAATTTACGTTCTCATTTTTTATATGATTTGATATACGAAAAACATGCATTTAAATGTTCCCATAGTTTTAAATAATTATGAAAAAATAAATTGCATATTCAATTTTAAGTAGAAAATAAATAATATAAGGTATGCGCATTATACAGTTATATACGTTTATAACCACTATATGAATAAATCTTAATTTAGGGATATCACCCTATAACATGCACTATCTTTTCAATGCATTATAAGAAAACTCTCAACTTGGATAGTTGTACGGCTAGTTGAATTATTATTCGTCATAGTCAAGTAAACAGTATACAAATTGATTATGAAAATAACTGGTAAACATCAAATTAATAATTGTTTAATAAAGAACATGAAAGGTGAAAATGCGAATGTCACAACAATCAAACCACAAGGATTGAGTCAGTGATGAGAGATTTTGGTAATTTACATGAGATCATAAATTTAAACCTCATTACAATCATTGTACCAAAAAAATGTCACAACAATCAACAAACACCATACTTATTTAGTTAACTTCCCTAAACTATACTTACTACATTAATTTAACCTCATTCTATGGTCTTTGTAACCTTTTTTATTTTTTTGGTGCATGTCTTTGTAACCTATTTATTCCACCCCAAATATTTATACATCATTTCAATGGTTCAATCACCAATTCTATAGCTTGTCTTCTGGAGTTACAGGACAATCGTAATACAGCTCGTGAATAAAGTTTTATCAAACAGGAAAATTCCAATTATATTACTGTTGGAAATCTAAAAAAATTACAAATTAATTTCTAATGCCCCTTAATATTGATTTTTTTCTAAAAAAAAAAATTGTCTTGGAGAAACAAGTGCTGTGAAGATGCCTGCAACATATTTTTCCTACGAAAATTTATCCCATATATTCTTGTTTTACTTTCATTTTTTCAGTGTCTTCGTATTACTTCAACTAGCTGTGGCTGGCAAGGTGGATAGAATCTATTATGTATGTACGTGTGTTACACAACCTCCCAAACATCTCGAGAAATAAATATTTTTTTCATTTGACTTGTCCAATAATAAATTAATAATAGTGATCATCTTCAAAGATAAAAACTTGACATAGAGTATATATGAGAATAGCATCTGTTTTAAAGATGTAATCCTATAATAAAGAGCAAGACAGCTCTGATATACCATTGTTATTATTTTTTCTAAAAAAAGTACTGAATTAATTTCTCACAATTAGCTTATTATTAAAGCAAAATAATAGACACATCCTAATTAAATAACTTCATTTTTAATTGGTAGGCCTTGATATATAAATGGTTTAATTGGAAAAGGCATATTGCTAATTTCAGCTTGCATTTGAAACATCTAGAGCTATATTGATTCTTCTGTTTGGTTCATGAATTAAAGAAACACATAAATAATAATAGTAGCTTACGATCACATCAATCTTGAAAGTTAGGTATGCATCCACAAATTTAACCAAATTATAGTTATACACGCAAACAAATAACACCAAAACTAAAACGCCGAAATATATGCGGTTCCCACTTTCAATTCTTCAAACCACCTTCATTCATGTACATATAGGTTCTTCAATAATCCTCCCTCAATTTGTAATAAAATAACTGAAAGATTTTTGACATATAACTGCACAAATAAAGATCACAAATAGATATTAATTAAACTAGCTGCAATTTTAGTTGATTTTGCCACGCTGCCACTGAAACCTTCCATTTTCTAGTTGCATACTTTTGCACCTCCTTTTAACTGAGTTAGTGATCCAAGAAACCATCAAGTCCTGTCAATTCCTTTCACTGAGAAAGATCAATCATATATATATATATATAGTACACTAATTGTCTTGTCAAACCATCCTCTTTCCCATATATACATTCCCAACTTGCAAATTACTCAAATGGAAAACACACCTTCCATCTCTAACAGCAAGTTTGACAAAATTTACCAAGTTATATATATTTAAGAATTAAGATCAATTTCATCTGCAGTAATTCTAAAATACTCATTTAATGCTCTGAGATCCCCACGGCTACCTGTCTTCCATACAAATAGGTACATGACTTACATAGGAGAAATTAGTGGGAATTTTTTATTTTAAATATGTAAATCAACTTTTAAAATATATAAAGTTATGTTAATAAGATATATGTATTTTTA
Source organism: Ormosia semicastrata (assembly GCA_029884595.1). NCBI lineage: Eukaryota > Viridiplantae > Streptophyta > Magnoliopsida > Fabales > Fabaceae > Ormosia > Ormosia semicastrata. The sequence goes on along the minus strand of JAQQTO010000026.1, from coordinate 8,757,084 downwards.
ATAGAGTTCACATAACTTTATATATAAAAAAAATTGATTTGCATGTGTAAGATAAAAAATTTCCACCCTAAAATTTCTACAGACTGAAGAAGAGAGAGAGAGAAGAAACCAGGGAAAGGGAAGCTACTACTTACTACATATAGATAGTGTGGATACACTGCAAGCCCCACAATATACTAATAGAAATGGGATAAGTTTTCTTTTGTAAGTTCATGGTTCTTGTTTGCCTGGGAATGAGGGTAGTAGGTCATGCAACAACCCATAGTCATGAGGGAATTGGAGCTGCTGCTGCTGTTGCTGTTGGGGCTGGGGATGGGGATGGGCAAGGTTTTGGTGGAACATGGGATTTTGGTGATGATTACTTTGGGTACTATAACTTGGAAGAAACTGAGCAAGGAAATCTTGGGGTAAGCTTGGCCCTATAGATGTGGACCCAAACAGGGAAGGAGATGCCAACATGCTGGCAGCATTGCCCCGGAGTGTAGCCGGACAGTGATGGTTGTGCTGCCCTTCATATGTTGTGATCACAGTTGATGGGTCTTGGAATGACCTCTCCACCCTTTTCTTCACAATGCACTTCTGACTGGTGCATCTATAATAACTCCTGCATTATAAATAAGAGTCATGTCAGATTTATATACTATACTGTAAAATGTGCAATTAAATATGGAGAGGTATCTTTGGACTAATTTCCGTATTGTTGAATATATACATGTAATATGATCATATGATATATCTCCAATTAATTTCATAATTAGATAGTTGATAACAAAAACAAGCCTCAATAAGTACTTAGAAATAAACCGTTACAAAACCTTAATATGACAAGGATATGAATCATTACATCAAATATGACAAAAAAAGAAAAAAATATTAATTAAAGATTTTGTATTATGTTGATGATTTTGGCACCCAAATTCCACAACCCTTCATCATTTTTGCTTTGAAAGGTTAACGTACCAAGTAAATAAGAAATTTCAAAATTGAAAAACAATTGACCTTGGGTATGGACTATTCTTGACTGCTTTCTGTCCATATTTTCTCCATCTGTATCCATCTTCAAGTTGATCGATTTCACTTTTAGTCAAGAAGGCAAAGCGTGGTTCTCTGGGCTTTTTCTCTTTCTTTTTGGGCTTGTTCCTAAAACGCACCAAAACATCAATCAAATTCACAGCAATATATCTAGCAGATAAACCTCACCAAACTGATAAGGAATATATTAGGGTTAAGTGCTTATGCTTGTTCTACCATTTTAATCATACAAAAAACCTATATATATATGTATGTATAGCATATATTCACAGCACTGTATAGTATCAGATATAGAGTATAGACAAGATTGACCAAATTCATTTCATAAGAGACACTGAAAGTCATAAATAGTTGAAAAGTCACAAAATGTATAATTGCATTTAGTAATTCAAAGAAAATTCAAAACTCTACCTCAAGAAAATAACATAAACTAATAAGATAATCAGATCTTACTCATCAATTGAAGGAAGAAAGAGAGAAAGTCTATGAGGAAAATTCTTCTTAGTTCTTACTCTCCACTGATCTATCAGAAAAGCATGAAAAGAAATAGGGAGAGAAGAAGAATAATAGAAGAACAGGAAAAACCTACTCTTTCTTAGACTTTTCATCGTCTCCATCTTCACACCCTTTTGGCTGCTTATCTTTCTTGCTTTTGGCTGAGTCTTCTTCTGTTACTGCTTCTGCTTCATTAGATGAGGAAGACACTGAGGAATTGGGTGTTGCTTGATTCCCACTGATGATCCCCACTGAGTCTGCTGCACTTGGTTTCTTGGGGTTGTCATCAATGGAGGAAATCACCTCAGATGATGAGCAAGACAAGTCAAAAGCTCTTGATAGGGTGTTGTAGCCCATGGAACCATGTAAGCACTCAGTGAAACTGGTGTGAGAGGAGGGATCAAACCCTTGAAAGTGGTTGTCCCTGAAGAATGGAAAGCTTGACTGGTTGAGTTCATGGTGGTTGTAATAGAAGGGATCATAACGATCCTTGTCATTCGCCATGGAAGAGAAGAAGAGGAGGAGAAGGAGGAATAGGAGAAGGAAGGACCAGAAGAAATAAAGGTAGTTTTGAGAATGAAATTTCAGCTAAGACTTAATTTGATGGTTGCTTGTTATGGGAAAGGGTGCTTTTGGTTTTGAACTTTGTTTTTCTTCTTGCTTTTATTCCTTCTACTTTTACACTCTCCCTTTAGTGTTTGGAGGTAATTGAGCAGTGTTTCTCTACCTTAATCTTTCTAAGGTCAGTGTGTGTTTGATTTTTTTAATGGAAAATTAAAAAATTTCTTTTTTATTTTTTTGAAAAAGGAATAGTTGTAATATCTGCTTGTGGGTGACTTGTTGATCTATTAGTTTCACAACATATATCCTCAAACCTAATTGGTTCAAGGATTATAAGTCAATTGGTTGAAAGACTTACTACCTATTTAGCTGATAGCGACTTAATACTCATATAATTAGAAGTACTTCTATTAATTTATTTGATCGTTTTGAATCTAATCGAAGAGAAAGAAAAATTACAAGTTGGGTAATGCATGCATGCGAAGATGGGTTTTTTTTTTTAATTATTATCATTATTGATAATTGATGTTAAGATGGTAACAATTCTATTTTTTTAATAAGGTTAACTTGCTTGGTAATGTTTTTAAGAATAAAAGTGAATTTAAAATCTTAACCTCAAATCTGCATTTTTTGTGATCATTTGATCTCCACGTTAATGGCTTCGTAAGAAGGATCGTAGTATGATACTGTGATTGATAACTTTGACATCTTAAAATAAGAATACTAAGGGCGTTGAATATCAGGAAAGCTTTTGTTTATTTTAATTTTATTTAAAATTTTCAGTTTCAACTTAACCTTAGAATTGCAAAAATTGTATTAAGGGTCCTTGAATAGGTATATCAACATGACACGATATAGTATACCCAAAAAAAAAAAAGGATACGATATAAAGTATTAGGTTCTACTAATACTTAATTAATTTAAGTGATTTGACATTTATTTTCTTTAAATAAAAATTCAAATTTAGATTTTGTGAATAAAAAAAATTAACGTTGTGAAAACTTTACATCTTTATGAAATAAATGATCCAACTCAACTTCAATTAGTTAAGACCAAATGCAATTTTCAGATACCAGAGATTTATACCAAAAAAGTATTAGCATAATATTTTTTCTTGTACTCTTACATTTAAAAGCCATATATTTCAATAAATGCATATACACATTATCATTAATTCATCTTACACTATAAATCAGAGTATTATATTTTAAAAGTGATAAATTTTCTATCATATTCTTTTTTTCAAGTGGTCTCGTGTCATCTTCTTATCTTTTCTTTCATGTAAGCTTCTATTTTCATAAAATAATATTTCTCTTTATCTCTTTAATTATCTCATCAATAATTATTTCTTCAATCAACCAAGTTTTTTTCTCCATAATTATCTTCAACTAAATTTCAAATTTCAAATTTCAAATTTTTTATTTTCTAATTAATTTCAATGTAAAAAAAAAAATATTACAACTTTAAAATTAAAACTAAATATTGTTTAAATTTAAAAAAACAACTAAGATGGATGTGCTTTTACACAGATTTATTTACTAATTACTAAGCTTACTTACTAATTACTGTCATTGTTAAAGATATTTTGTGAGAGAGAGAAGGGAAGTGTTGTGGAGGGTCGTAGTCACGTTGTTCATAAGGGAGTGGGGTGAGTCAAGAATTCCGACTATAAGGATTTTGTTTATGCAGATTTGGGAGGATTAGGCTTACACGTGTCAAAAGATTGGGCACCGGCATTTGACTGGGGAATGGCACGTGCAAGAGATTCGTATGCTGGTGTTATTCTGTTCCTCTATAAATTTTTAAGTATTTTTAGAATAAGGAATTTTTTTTAGCTTTATATTATAAAAAATAATATTTACATATAAAAAATTTTACATTAAATTTATATTTTACTTGTTTGAGAAAGAAATAAAAAAATTTATGTATTAAAATGTGTATTTTTTATTTTATATCATCTAAAAAGTTGTATAAAATGATATTAAAAAATGATATATAAATATAGTTACTCTTATACTATTAGATACATACTACTTTAATTATATTCTGAAAAATATATACAAATATAAAGTAACAGATAATAGTAAGATATATAATTAAGGTGATATTTCAACATATATGATAAGAGATTTCTTGTCCCAAAACTCATAAAGAAATTACTGACTAAGTATGATTTAATACATTATTTTTTAGATATTTAAATTAATATTTAACATGTATAAAAATATTTTTAAAAATTAATATAATTTCATCATAATTTTTATAATATTAAATATGTTAAAATGATGATTTGAATGTTTATTTGCAAAAAAATTACTCACCCATAGGAATCTATCCTGTTACTAACCACGCCTATGTCTTTGGCGGTGTGATGCCGAGTGGGTTTTCACGTCACCATCCTTTTTTCCTTTCCTTGCTGCCCGAAGTTTGTGGCACGCATCTGGTTCCCTTTCCCTTACTTGTGCCTTATCATCACATGCTCACACTATCACATTCACATCAAATCAAAGAGGAAAACAACATGGTCAAAATGTAATGTAGCCACCCTTTCACCCACTCTCTCTTTATATGCTTGTCTAGCAAACTTCTTACCACTCGTACGCAAACGTTTTAAATATTTCTAAGAGAGTTTAGAATATAGATGTTTTATATTTTTATTATAAATTTGTAAGAATTTAACATATATAATATATCTATAATTGAAAATTATTACCAATAATATAACTTGTTCAAAAAAGTTATGCTCATAATATTTTCATTTATTACTTATTAGTCTTTCCCTCAATCCTCTTTCCTTTATTCTCTTGCTGATCTTCGTTATAATATAGACGAAAGAGTATGAAATTTAAAAAAAAATAAGAATTGTAAAATTTTCAAAATCTGATAGGTGGTGTTGAGTTTGTCATATATGAAGCAGATGATAATGCTTTTTTTTAAAATTATTTTATTAATGGTGTTGTGTTCATCAATGGGTTTTTGAAATTATTTCATCTTCACCGGACAATCCCCGTACTTCACTATCACAAAAACCCTCCCTCCAACCGCCACGCTCACCCTCGTCCACCCCTCCCTCATCTTCTTCAGCACTGTAATCTCAAACTCTGAAATTTATTCACTTTCTTTCACTTTTTAGGCACTCTATCTTTCTTTAGTAAAAGACTTGGACTGAAATTGTGTTACCATGTCCTCCATAACTACTGTGACACTGACACACAGCGACCAAAGTGCATCACAGTTAAAAGGAGAAAAAAGCATGAAATATCGTATTGTTGCTTTGGTTCGATCTCATCTAATTGAACCAAGGAAAGACCAATGCATAATCGTAATTACAGAGGAGGAACATATTTTGAAGGGTGAAGCTTATGAGAGGAAGAAGGAAGAAGATTACAAGCGTGGGAGGTTTCCAACAGAAGAAGAAGAAGAAAAAAAGGATCAAATAAAAATAATAATAAATTTAGGGTTAAATTTGTATTTACACAAATTTATGCTTAACAAAAACATAAATCAAAGTTTTTTACTTATTATAATTGATAAATTTGAATGAAACATCAATGCTCAAAATTTTATTAAGAGTATTATAAATGACTCTCTATTCATATACACTGTTTTTAATCAACTATTAACAAGATAGTAGTAACTTAAATTAGTCAGCAGATTCAAACAAAATTAAGATTATATATGTGCCAATTGGATTTTATGAAACATTGCTGTGTGTAAACATTAAAATTGTTTGTATATGCATTCTAGCGTACAAAGCTTTCTCTCTTTCTTTCTTATTTATTGGTTGATGGAATAAGTTAAAATATTGAATCTCAGCAATATAGATTAGAGAAGAGACCTGCTAATAAATGATTAATAACAGACTTTTCATGAGGGTTATTATTGAATCAAAGCCTGCATTTTGTTTGTTACCCATTCACACCAATCCAGTCATAATTGCGCTAAACTCACATTCTCAATTATCATTTATAATAATATATTGGCCTTTCAAGTGTCTAAAAAATGACTCACAAAAATAACAAATAAAAAATTCAGGACTATTGAATCCACGATTTTTTTTTAAAAAAAAATCTAACGTGTTGGTCAATACTGTTGGTGAATTAAAAATTTTATAGGCAATTGACCAAGACTGCAATTTAGAAGATAGCATGCACTTTTTTTTTTTCCGTTAGTCAAAGGTAAGTTTTTTAAAAGATAAAAAGTATTCTTTAATTTATTTTTTAACCTTAAAATTATTGAAATAATTATGATTGGTTATGAAGACTTTGATGGACGTATTCACATTGCTCTATCGCAGTCTTCTTTAAATAAGTTGCATTTTTAATTATCATTTTTTTCCAGAAAAAGCAAATTCTTGATTTCTGGTTCAGTGATTAATTTTGTGCATGCATATAATTATGCTGAAAAAGGAAATCTAACATCGAATGGTTTTTAAGATGAGTTTTGCTATATCCTCCTAACTATAGCTGGTAAAATAGGTCAACCCGTCCCGATCCGTCTCGACTCACTAAAATGCGGAGTAGGATGGGTTGGCCCATTTTAAAAAATAGGTTGAAAGAACTAACTCACTCCACTTTAAGGTAGGTTGACGAGTTGGCCCGCATAAAAAATAAAATGAGAAAAAATAGATGAGTTGATAGGTAAACTGGTTTAACCCGTCTAAAAAATAAATATATATATATAAAAAATCAATAAATACTATAAAAAATAATAAATAATAATGATAAAAAATTTCAAACCACATATCTAAAATATAATTTTTAAAATAGTCTAATTAAATATTCAAACATAAATTATATAACATAAAAGAATTTTTCATTTATAGTATTACTTATTATTATTTTTCTAAAAAAAAGAACCAACCATGCAAGCTGCCAACTGCCGCTTCGCCATGCTTAACCCGCGGGTTATGCGGGGCGAGTTATGCGGATTGAAAAAGAAATATGGGTTCAATCCTTGAATCCAACCCGCAAAAAAATAGCGGGTTGACGGGTTGACCCGACGGGTTGAACCCGTTTTGCCGGCTCTACTCCTAACTCATCCTCTTAATAATTCTCCTACTACTTAATAAAAAAATATTAAATAAAAAATTAAATGTAATCAATATATTGAGAACATAAAAAATATTCAATATTTTCTTCATTTAATAAGTAGGAGGATTATTAAAAAGATGAGTTAGGAGGATTAATAATTTTCCTTCTAAGATATATAATAAAAAGTACAAACACTTTGATCCTATTTAGTCTGATTGCTTTTATATATAGCACCGATTATTTGTTTTCAGTAGGGATGGAAACAGGTCAGGTCAGGCCAGGTTTCACCCTAAACAGGTCAGGCCTATGTTACAAATATTTGGCCTGAACCTGACCTATTACCTGTCAAAGGCCTTTTTTTTTTGACCTGGCCTTTGTTTAAAAGCGACCTGGCACTGCGCAATCTGTTTAGAAGCCTGTTTAATATTAAGGCCTCTAAATAGGCCAACAAGTGCCAAGCGCCTTCATATAGCCTTAAATAGCTAAACCTTTAAACAGACCTTGAAAGGCCATTAAAAAATAGAATATAATTTTATAAATAAATATAAACAGACGCCTAATAGACCTAACAGCTTTCTTGAGAGTCGGTGCACTTAAATAAATGAAACAGGCTTTTAAAAAGGCCTGAACCTGTCTCATTTTCTAAATAGGTCGGTCAGGTAAGAGCTTTAAATGCAGTCAAAGCACAGTTCCACAGCATTATGACTTATTTCCATCCCTAGTTTTCAGTTTTCTCTTTCGGTCTACTCTTATAATTGAAGAATTAAATAATTAATTGGAAAAATATATTCATTTTTTAATTTTATTTTGTAGGCTAATAGATTCCAAAATAACGATTTTGAGATAATATATTGATAATCCATAAGACATTGACTATAATCTTTTTCATCATGTACTTAATATCAATGGTCCGATTCCTATTTCGTCTTGTTTTTATAAAGGAAACGGTGTAACTAAAATGCATGTAAAAGGACTTAATGCCACTTTCATTAATTTTTTCTTTTTCTATTCTCAAGTCTATAATGCATTTATTACTATTACTACTACTACTAATAATAATAATGGCATATGAAATAAATATAATCAAGAGCTTTTTGAAAAAATAAAACTAAGTATATATTTAAATTAACTTATTTTATATTTAAAATAATTTATATTAAAAATTCTTTAAAAGAGCTTTTAAAAATGATTATTCTCTTAAAAATTATCGTTTCTAAACATTGACTAACATAGAAATGTTGTAGGGGTAATGAAGTCAAAATTTATCGCTGAAAATATAATTTAACTTTCTGACATTCTTTCGTGTATAGTAATATTGCTGAAAACAAAAACCTCAACCTCATATGCTCACTAATCACTAGTCCCTCAATCTCAAGCTGCCTGTTACTATAATTACAAACATGAGACCTCCTTTTTATTCAAAAGCCTCCCTTTTCTACCAATCGCGGCAAACTGGTCAATCATCCCTTAACAGATAGGGTACTTATGTCTGCTCCTTCTCAAAGTATAACCTTAACCATCCATAGCCACATCACATCACAGTTCTGAGCAGTTAATTGCCAAATCAAAAGACTTTTTCTTGGGTGGGTGCAAACCCAACAATGAGCACCACCGATTAAAAACAATCATGAGACATTCAAAAATGGCCCCACAAAAACACAGCTGAAAGGAAAGTAAACAAAAGGAAATTTTTTTTATTTTTCACCAAAAAAAGACGATTTTTTGGTCTTTGACAAATAAGGAAAAACAGAGTTAATAATGTTGTACAATATTAGTGATGTCTAGTTCTTTTAAGAAGTATTTGATGTAAGAGTCTTAATATTTATATTTAACTTTTATTTCCTTTATTAATTCTCATCACGTTTTAGAGATTTTTTATAATTTAAAAGAGAATAAATGCTAAAGTATTTTCAAATATAAAATGTTTAAGAAAAATACTAGATGGTTAAAACTTTTGTTAAAATTTTGCTAAAATGATTTGACATATAGTTTTCAACCTTTGGATAGTAAGTAATTATCATTATTTTAACTTAATTATTTGATCATCATAATTAAATCTTAACAAATTCTAATAAAAATTCTAATAAATAATTTTGGCTGTATAACATTACTTAAATGTTTAAAACACTTTTTGTTTATATGTGATAGCTTTGTATCTAGAGTATGATGAAAGTAATTTATATCATAAACATGAAAGGAGACAGTCATTTTATGTTTTGAAATTAATAATTAATAAATACAAAATTGACAAAATTCTATATTTATTTTATTACTCAAATTTAAATTATACATATACTAAAAAATATATATTCTAAAGTTTAGAGGTCATAGCATCAAAACTTTAATTCTTTTAGTTTAACTACTTGACTTGCCATTGATCCAACGTGACCACTGACCATAGAATTACTGACTTTTAGTTCTTTTAGTTTAACTACTTTTTTTTTTAGACATAGTTTAACTACTTGAGTTAAGCTCAAACAATAAAATAAAACTATATTAAATTTTTTTGGCAGTGTTTTTTTTTTTCATACTATCAATAAATTATATTGTGTCACTTATTTAAAAATAAATTAAAATTTTAACTGAACTGAAAATTTTGTTATTATGATTATATGATATTTCATTTATGGATTATTTAAAAAACCTTGCATTTATAATAAATTAAATTTAAACTTAATTCTCTTTAATATATTTGTTGTATTGATAAAAAGAAAAAAGAAAAAAGAAAATAAAAGAAATGGATGGTAAGCAAGATGTCATGGGTTCATCATTATCCTTCTTTATTGACAGATGAAAACACATTATGAGGAGCATGAAATTGTTGACATATTTGTGTCCTTTGTCTATGATATATAACCAATATGACGCTTGCATTTGAGAAACATTTGGTTATTTATTTTTTGGTACTTTATCGTTTGTTATTTCTACATACATTTATTACAGTTTGTTATTTGTACATATGCTTTTATCACATATATTCTTTTTTTTCCCCCTTTGCCTCTCCTAAATTATCGGGTCACTCTTGATTTTTTTTTGTGTTTTATGAGACAAAATATCTATGTAACAATCATTTATCTTTGAGAAATGTTTTGTGCGTAAAACTTTGTGCGCACAAACCTCACATATTAAAATGTGCATTATTAAATTGATAAATAAAAATAAAAAATAAAAAATAATAAACGGTGATAATTATATTTTTATGAAGTTTGTAAGGAAATTTTTTTGTATAAGTAACATCCCCCATTGCATTTCGATTGCCAATTATATTTTGTCAACCAGGGCAGGTTGGCTGTTAGGTTTGTGCAGTACGAAGAATCTTATGTACAAGGACGTCCCAACTGAAAAACAATTTAAATAAATAGGAATAACATTCGTCGCACACTCGCACTAACAAAACAAAACAAAGTAAAAAGGTAATTTAGCATCGGATTTAATTGTGATTTATGATAATGTTCAAGTTTGCTAATTGACAACTTGCACCAATTACCTTGCAACACTTGAATAATCTATCAAGCATAAGGTTTGTTCACCTCGCTCAAAACACGGATTCGAATGCGTCACTACTATGTTGGCAATTCCAACATCATGAAACAGAACAATAGCAAATTTTAAAAATTAAATGAAACAATAGGGTTAAAGATACTTAGTCTACGTTTAGGAGTTTTTGCCATATAAAAAAAAAGTACAAAATAGCATGATTAGGATTTTATATATGACAAAATGTTTGTTTAACATTCAAAATCTAAGAATAGTGATTAAATAATTTTTTTTAAAGTAACAATTCTAGAAACAAAACCCTAATATTATAAATAAAATTCACTTAAAATCATAGCGATCAATCATTATTAAATACATGCCAATATGTTTAATATGTAGTTAGAAGTGTTTGGTGTATAATGAAAACAATATGTGGGTAAGACAAATTAATGAATACGATTTCACAGAAGTAGCGTATTTGAACGTATCTTTCCAAATGGAAATCAATCCCTCTGTTTCTGATCATGTTAGGCAAATGACTTTTCTGCGTACACTTTTCATCAATAAATAATGCAGCTCACCTACTCTACCGAAATAATAGTACAATGCAATAATAATACATCCAAAGTTCAAACACATTGACTGGTCATATACAGGGAACTAATATACTTGCAATAATAACGATGCGTTGTCTATTAACAATGGGTTTGACGGTATTGGTCTTGTGGTTTACAACGAATTAAGGAGCTGCCATGGCAGCTGCAACTTGGGAATTTGACTATTTTGTGGAATTAAAATTAATTTTAAGTGTTGGGTTGGTATTCCCTTGAAATTAGAAGTGAAATTTTCAGAGATAGATTTTTCATACAATTTTACAATAAGTTTTAGGTGTTCATTTTGGTTTGTAGCTCTCACTTGATCTAGGCTTAGATGAATTTATCATGGAAACACACTGCTTAGAGATATTCACTTCAACACCATCCACTATCATAGATATGGTCTCTCTTTTTTCAGACTTGCCGCTTATTGATGATTGTGTGAAGAATGATAGTGTAAATTAAGTTACAACTAACCCAAAATCGATAACTGAAGTGTGAAGATAAATAATCATCAAATAAAATATTAAAAGATATAGATAAGAGAAAAGCATGAATAAGAGACTTGATTTTAATCTCAATTACTTCACTTGGCTACACTTGCACATAAATTAGGTACATTTTTATAGGCTCTTTAGATAATTTTAAACTTGACTCAATTAAACTAACCTTGAAACTAATGAAGAATAAATTTTAGGTGACTTATTAGAAATATAAAAATACAATTAACTTAATAAATACATAAATCATGAACCTAGAAGTAAACAAATGAACATTGAAATTATGAGCACTTTATTTTTTTTTTCAAAAAATTAACTTTGTTATTTCCAACAGTTCCCCCTCAAAGTGATTTTTTGAAAACTACTCCAAGTTTCTTCCTTAATTGCTCAAACTATCCTTTGAAAAGTGATCTGGTGAAAATATCAACAATATTTCCTTGACTTCGAATTTTTGCAACCTTAATGATATCATTAAAAACTTGTTCTCAAATAAAGTGATGCTCAAGCTTAATATGTTTAGTTATTGCATGACATACTGGATTAGTTGCCAGTTTCAAGGCACTTTGAATATCTCCAAGAAGCGTAGTTGGCTTGATAGTAGAAGAATGAACACCTTCAAAAAGCTTTTGAAGCCAAACACATTCTTAAGCTACAAGGGAGGCAGCCTTGTATTCTACCTCTATTGTTGAAAGAGAAATAGAGTCTTGCTTATTATTACACTAAGACACACTTGAACCTCTACAAAGGAACACATAATCAGAAGTTGACTTCCTATCATCCAAATCTCCTCCTCGGCTACATTACCTTACTTTAATCTTATATGACAATTCTTCTTAATATGGCAAAGCATACTATAGCGATAACATTTGAAAGTCTTCTTATAGCTTCTAAAAGATTAACCTTTTCTTTCTTGTCCTTTGAAATTCTTCTTTTTGTTTGCAAGCAAGACATTTCCTCCATTGTCTTTCATGGAGATACTAGTCATTTGCACGGCCAAATATTCTTAGGATGATAAGAGATTCTCAAACTCCTCCAAAGATGGTTATAGCCCTCCCTTGAATTGATGTGACAAAAAGAGTATACTTCGACTTCAAACCATGAATAATATGACGCTTCATCCTTACATTAGAGATTGGCTCATCTAGATCTAGCAAAAAAATTATCTGAACACAGGTTTTTAGTTTTTAGAAAAAAATGAGAAATTGAAAGATCACCTTGCTTAGCATTAGCTAATTCATTCTCATGCAATTGCAAACGAGCCGTATCCTTCTTGTTGAATAATTTATCAACAGTTTTCCAAATCTCACTTGCTAACTTGCAATGAATAATATGATTAAATAAGATAAATTGATCTCTTTAAAACAAATTTGTCATTGGCATTCAACTTCTTCCATTGCATGAGCTCTTCATCATCTTCTTTGTCTTCTTCTGAAATAGTAGTGTTATATCCACCTATTACATCACACAAGTTTGCGCCATGGAGGTAAGACCTCATGCATGACTTCCTTACATTGAAATTGGCATGATTTAACAATTTCATGCTAAGAAAAGACCTGTGTCTACTTGCATCAATCTTTTGGAACATTGATTGGGAATCTTCACCAAGGACCTTACTAAGTATTAGAAGTTCCTTAGAGTTCTGATACCATATGAAGAAATAATAGTGTAAATTAAGTCACACTAGTTCAAGATCGACAACCGGAGTGTGAAGATAAACAATTACTAAATAAAACACCAAAAAATGTGGACAAGAGAAAAGTATGAAGAAGAAATTTGTGATCTTAAATTGAATTACTTCACTTGACTACACTTACTCATAAACTACGTACATATTTATAAGCTCCTTAGTTACTAGATTTGACTCAATTAAACTAACTTTAAACTAACGAAGAATAAATTTTTGATGACTTATTAGAAATATAAAAATACAATTAACATAGTAAATATATCAATCATAAACTTAAAATTAAACAAATGAACCATAAAATTATTAATACTTTATTTTTCCAAAAAATTAACTTTGTTATTTCCAACAGATTTTCAATTTTGTAGATAGTGCTCTAGATCTATCTATTCTTGCCACAAAACTAAAGTGGCTGCTCCATTAGCATTATGTAATCCTAACACGATTCGAATTGATGATGGCTGGAGATTTTGAATTTAGCTGTTCTTATATATCTTCTCGAGTCATGAAAGTTTTGAGTTTCAAGTCATATCAAACCTTTTCTACACAAATTCATACATAATATATAATAATTGTTCCCTTCTGTTGCCTCTTTCTTTATCCTTTAAGTTTTTTTCATATTGCATTATCCTAAACTTTACACCATAGCTTATTATGTACTTATATTAAAAACTAAAGTGTTGCAAAAAAGCTTGTAGGGTACACTTCTAGGTATCACGCTTTGGTCTTTTACTTTCTTCTTCTCCCTCGAGAATTCATAACTCTTTTTTTCTCCCTTTGTTTAAGAATTTAATTATTATAATAATAATAATTAAAGGCATGTTTAATTAGTATACAAATTAAGTTTTAGGTTCTTTAAATTTAATAATTGTGACTCCCACTTCTCACTAAAACACATATCACAAAATCCACGTTTAATTTTAAATTTTATACCAAAGATTTTGAAAGAATATTTATTTTTTAATTTAAAAATGAGAAAATTAATGATAAGAATCATTAAGGTGCGATATTCAATTTAAAGAAATAAAATAATTAAAATTATTAAAAAGAATCATTCAAATTTTAATTAAAGAAAATAATTATTTAATTTTATTTAATAGTCAAAATTACCATTAATTAAACTTTCATTTGAAACGTTAGTTATTCAATGATAACAAATGACTACTTAATAAGTAGTAATCATTCACAAATTTTTTTCATATAAAGTTTAATTTAAAACTGTTAGACACTTAATAATGACAATTAATAATCACTCAACAAAAGGTAATAATCATTTAATTTTTTCATGAATTCATATTGAATTTCATTTGAAACGTTAACTACTAAATGATAACAAATGACCAATTAATAAGAAGTAGTAGTCATTCACAAATTTCTTTTATATATACTTAATTTGTAACTGTAGCAATTCAGTGACAATTAATGATCACTTAATAAAAGACAATAATTATTCGTAAATTTCTTCTTAATTTCATGTATTTTATATACCAAATTTCATTTGAAATATTAATAACTCAATGACAATAAATGACCAGTAATTAAGAAGCAATATTCATGCATAAATTTATTCTCTATAAAGCTTAATTTGAAATTATTAGTCATTCAGTAATAACTAATGATCATGTAATAAAAACTAACTAATAATCACTTATTAAGAATATTATTGTCTATTAAATGAGATTAAATAATTCTTCTTAATAATTTTAATTTTGTTTATCCTTTTAAATTAAATATTTCTCCTTAGAGAAAATTTATTTTGCCAAAAAAAATTATAGATATAATTAAAAATTAAAATAAATACAGCTTATACCTTTTTTTCTACCCCTTCTTCATCATCATCCCAGTACTTTTCTCCCTCTTTATTTCACTTGTTTATTTTAAAACTAATGTTCTTACTTCTCACTTTGCTTAGAGAATAGAGAGAACGACTAACCTATAACATGCCCAAAATAAATTATACTTCAAATAATTATTTAAAAAAAAAGTATTGAGGAGGTAAAGATTTATTACAGTCAAAGGTAAGACCGTAGAACTTGTGCGTGGCTGCGTGCTCCTTTCGTTTCGAGTCTGTCTAACGTTGTGGAGTGGAGAGAGAGAGAGAGATGATAGTGAGCTGTGTTAGAGGCATAGGCATATCCATGGCTGTTCCTCACAGCCACAGGCCTTCATTGAGTTTGAGGCCCATGTGCTGCGCTCCTTCAAGTTCAACCATCAACACAGAACACCTACGTTCTCAACTCGATCAGCTTCATGCTGAGGCACACACCACCACAGCCAAGGGTACCTACCCCTTTCTCTCTCTCTCTCTGCCCCTCATGTCATATCGATTGATCTATCTTCCTATCTGGTCATATAGCTGACAAAACACCACTTTCTGTTGATCCTTAATTTGATTGTGAATTAGTTTCTATGTCTGAATCAACCCATGTTTACTAGAAAATACCCATTACGATATAGTCATTTAGCATTCAGTCCAATGAATTATGTGACATGAAATGCAGAAAAATATTGTTTAAAAAAAATTAATTTTCCATAGTAATTCTTACCTAAAAACTGAACTGCAGTCTAAAGGAAGGGTTCATAAAAATTTGCTTTTGAATGCTAGCTACTAGGTTGCTGTACACTTTCTCATTCATGGATCATAGTGGGTTCCTCTAAAAATAATGAGTGAGAACAGCAATTCTTGAGGTAATCATTTACACATGCAAGTGCAGGGCTCTAAGAAACAAAAAGTATCAGCCAATTAGGAGAAATTTTGATATAATCATATTCCAACATCATAGTGCAAACAGCAATTTATTCGTATCCATGTAATTCCTTTCTAGCACTCAAGCAAGTTGAAGGCCCCTTCTGCATTATTTATTTTACCTTCAAAACTGTTCAGGAGAGGAAAATGGCGGCTTGCAACTGAATGATGTCACACAGATAATTCACTGCACTTTTTTTTTTTTCATTTTTTCTGCTTCCTTGACATTTAATAGAATCCAATTAGTCATTATTACTCAAACTAAGTATAGTTGGAATAAACCTGTTAGTTGCTATTCAAATAGAATAACTCTGTCGTTGCCAAATTATCTCCCAATAGAACTCTTTACCAGCATGCCTTTCAAGATTATATGGTTAGAATGATCCTTATCAAACTCAAACTACCCTTAACCTATTTGTCACTTTCTATGTGAGTTTGAATTTATATCGATACATCAGGAGAAAAGGAATAATGAAATGAAAATATTATTTATTGGATTCTACTTCCTAGGCATAAACTTCTCAATGTGGATCTTACCTATATACCCCTGCTGACCTTTTCTTTTAAGAATTACAATGATATAGAGCTGCATTGTTTTCTCAAGCTATCAGAAGCAAAACAGGAGTTCAATCATTAGCCAAATATATCAGAACCACAAAATTCCAAATTAAAAACGTTTTGACTGCCCTTCCCTGACAACATTATATAAATTCTGATAACTCATCCGCTCCAAATTTTCTTTCAGATTCCTACTCTAACTTATTATTAGGAACAGTATAAGCTTGACTGCAAATTGTGCAATGCTCAAATGATGCATTCGGTCTAGTTTAATGGGATGATGAATACTAGTTATATGAATTCCATGATAAAGTTCAATCTATTGCTTTATGAATCTAATTTTATGATTTTCTTCATCTATTTGACCTTTGCTAGAAACCTACCTAGAGGAAAAAGGCTTGGTTGTTGTTGAACTTTGCTAGAGTGTGAGCGCATCCAAAATTAGGACTAATTAAAATGATTGAAATGATATAAAAACTTACGTGTGGTGGTTGACGCAGCAAATAATGCAAGATTGAGGCTTCTGCGATTGTCAGAGGCAGCAGAGAAGCTTCAAAAACAAGCAGCTATAAGCATTCAGAAGGGGGAGGAAAATGATGCAAGGGAAATGCTTTATCAGAGGAAGAAGGTGTTGCAGGCTTTGGAGAAGTCTAAAGGCCGCATTGAATTGCTTGATGAGCTTTCCACAAAGCTAAGTGAGGTAAATTGAATTCATGTTCAGTAGTTCAGTACTATCAGAGTATGATGTTCAGTTACGCTTTTCATTGTCATTATGACAATGACGTCATCATAATCATAAATACCAATATGTTGAGGGAGAACAGCTACGTTAGCTAAGTTATGAATTTGTTGAGAATGATGTCAGGAAGCACTCTGAATATAATAAACCTTTACAGGTTTATTATAGGAAGAGAAAAGAAACAAATAACTGTTAACTAAAAAAGGGATAAGGGATATTATTGTAACAGTGTGAGTAGTTAGTTAGGATTCTGTTATAGTTTGTTATAGAGTGATCAGGAAATTAGGCAGAATGTATGCCTTTAAATAGACCTCTTCTGTTATTGAGAGGGGTAGTTTTGCTGAATATTATCGAGTGACTGGGAATTTCAGTGGAAAAAAGGAGAGTGCTCCTTTTTGGGGTAAAGTTGTTTACCTTGGTTTTCTTTGTATTCTTGATCCATTCATCAATAAAGAGGTATTATTTCAGAAATTGTTCTCTGGTACGAAGGAGCTTTCTTTGTTAGGAACTCAAGATTCTAATCTCAGAAACATATTCCTAACAAGTTGGTCCGACCTGCCGGATCAATGGATCACCATGGAGCATCGAGTTGGAGGTTTTGTGTGGACTATCGTGATCTAAACAAAGCTACAGTACCAGACAAATTCCCTATTCCAGTGATAGAGGAATTGTTAGACGAATTGAGTGGAGCGGTTTACTTCTCCAAGATAGACTTAAGGGCTGGATATCACCAAATCAGAATGCACAAACCAGACATTCCAAAAACAGCATTCAGAACTCACCAGGGGCATTACGAATCTCTAGTAATGCCGTTTGGATTAACTAATGCTCCCGTCACGTTCCAATGTGCTATGAATGCTACGCTTAAACCTTTCCTTCGACGGTATGTCTTGGTTTTCTTTGATGATATTTTGGTGTATAGCAAAACATGGGAGGATCATTTGAAGCATTTGAGACAAGTGCTGACCCGATTATTAGAACATTCTTTCTTTGCCAACCGAAAGAAGTGCACTTTTGGAAAAACCAAGATAGGGTACCTTGGTCATATTATTTCTAAGGATGGAATATCAATGGATCCCCAAAAGATTGAAGCTATTCTACAATGGCCATTACCCAAGACACTAAAAGCTTTGAGAGGATTTTTGGGACTCACTTGGATACTACGAAGATTCATTAGCCATTATAGACAAATAGCTCGACCTCTAACTGATTTATTGAAGAAGGGGAATTTTAAATGGAATAGTACAAGCACTTGAAGCTTTTACCCGCATTCTGACGAGGCAATCACCACCGCCCCGTGTTGTCAATGCCAGATTTTTCAAAAAAATTTTCCATAGAATGTGATGCATCTGGAAAAGGAGTAGGGGCTGTGTTAACTCAAGAAAAAAGGCCCATTGCTTATTTTAGCAAGGCTTTGGCTGATTCCACACTTTCTAAATCAATCTATGAAAAGGAATTGATGGCCTTGGTTCTAGCAATACAACATTGGAGACCTTATCTCTTAGGTCAGAAATTCACCGTATTTACTTGATCAAAAGAGTTTAAGGTACCTTTTGGAGCAAAGGATAACCACTCAGAATCCACAAAACTGGTTGGCAAAGTTGTTAGGTTATGAGTTTGAAATTGTGTACAGGGTTGGAGCTTCAAACAAAGTAGCTGATGCACTATCCAGGAGGGATGAAGACAAGGAACTGCTAGGCATAACAAGACCATTCTCGGCCTCGATATTACAGAGATTGATGCAGAAGTTAAAAGGGATCCAGCTTTGGCCAAAATCCTAGAAGACTTAAAATTAGACCCAAACTCACATCCCCAATATACCGTGGAGCATGGGAGACTATACTATAAAGGCAAGTTAGTCTTAGCCCCGAATCAGTTTGGATCCCTAAACTACTCCAAGAATTCCATTCTTCTCTGTAGGGGGACATTCGGGAATTTACAGGACCTATAGAAGGATGGCTCAATCCCTTTTCTGGGTTGGGATGAAAGGGACAATCACAGATTTTGTAGCATCTTGCCATGTGTGTCAAAGGAGTAAATATCAAGCATCCTCTCCAGCTGGGTTGCTACAACCCTTACCTATTCCAAAGGCCATATGGGAAGAAATCAAGCATGGACTTCATTGTGGGACTTCCTAAATCAAAAGGTTTTGATGCTATACTTGTAGTAGTGGATAGACTGAGTAAATATGGGCATTTTATTCTGATCAAACACCCATATACTTGCAAGATCCATAGTGAGATTTTTGTTAAGGAAATTATCAGACTACATGGGGTGCCAATCTCTATTGTTAGTGACAAGGATCCTACATTCATGAGTAATTTCTGGCAGGAACTTTTCAGATTACAAGGAACTACTTTGAATATGAGTACAGACTTACCATCCTGAATCTGATGGACAAACAGAGGTCCTTAACCGAACCTTGGAGACGTACCTTAATGCTTCTGTTCTAAGCAACCAAAATCCTGGGCAGGTTTTATACCGTGGGCTGAATATTGGTACAATACCAGTTTCCAAGGAGCTGCACATTGCACACCCTTTGAGGTGGTTTATGGAAGACCACCACCTTCTTTGGCTAGATTCATCCCGGAGAAACTTTAGTAGAAGCGGTTGCACAAGACTTGATGGACAGAGATGAAGCTCTGAAACAACTAAAGTTTCATTTACAGAGAGCACAAAATCAGATGGCCCACTATGCCAATATACATAGAAAAATCTCTCCAATTCAGCCAGAGATTGGGTTTATCTCAAAATCAGGCCACATAGACAGATCTCCATGCCTACCAAGCTACATCCTAAACTATCTGCTAGATATTATGGACCCTATTTGGTGTTGAAACAAATTGGAGCTGTAGCCTTCAAATTACAACTCCCGAGCAAGCTCAAATACACCCAGTATTTCATGTTTCCCAGCTCAAGAAAGCAGACGGACACCATCCAGTTGAGCCTGAACTTCCAGCTGAACTACAAGGCACGGCAGAGTTATACCAACCTTTTCAGATTTTGGGTACCAGAAAAATCAATCTCTCAGGATCAAAAACATCCCAAGTACTAATTCAATGGCAAGGGAAACCACCAGAGGAAGCTACATGGGAAGACATATCATCCATAAGAAATCAATTTCCAGATTTCAACCTTGAGGACAAGGTTGTTTATGAGGGAGGGAGTATTGTTGAGAATGATGTCAGGAAGCACTCTGAATATAATAAACCTTTACAGGTTTATTATAGGAAGAGAAAAGAAACAAATAACTGTTAACTAAAAAAGGGATAAGGGATATTATTGTAACAATGTGAGTAGTTAGTTAGGATTCTGTTATAGTTTGTTATAGAGTGATCAGGAAATTAGGCAGAATGTATGCCTTTAAATAGACCTCTTCTGTTATTGAGAGGGGTAGTTTTTCTGAATATTATCGAGTGACTGGGAATTCCAGTGGAAAAAAGGAGAGTGCTCCTTTTTGGGGTAAAGTTGTTTACCTTGGTTTTCTTTGTATTCTTGATCCATTCATTAATAAAGAGGTATTATTTCAGAAATTGTTCTCTGGTACGAAGGAGCTTTCTTTGTTAGGAACTCAAGATTCTAATCTCAGAAACATATTCCTAACAGAATTGTCCATTTCATCAGCATATTAGATTCCTAACGTGATACATGGCCAATATGTCTGAAGGAGGGACTTATTTCTAGTGTATGTGAAAAGTTGTGACTTGTTTACAAGTAGAGGCATGAGCACCTGCAGAAGGGACTGGATATCCCTCTCAAGCTAATGTTTTCTTCTGTTTTCATTTGTCTATTCGCTTTCTTTGCTTCTTTGAGGAGGATTCCCGATTCTCTTCTCATTTTTATAAGTTCTTTCTCTCTTTGTAAAGTCTTCCTTTGTTATATAAAAAAGTATTAGCTCTGGAAAATAAAACAAATTGCAGTTTGTTATTTCTCAATAAAAGGACAATTTTTTTTTAAATATTAATTGACCTAATTTAACATTTTTTATATTAACAAGTTAAATGCACTTTAAAAAAAAAAATCCTTTGAACATGCTTGAAGATTTTGTTTTAGAACTGATTGTATCTCTATAAAGCCATTTGCAGTCAAAGAATCACGACCAAATGATCGTAAACAGAGCTGAACCTCTTTTATAGAAAGTGATGATTAATTATAAATGGGTTCCTTTACTTCTGTGTTTGTCCTGAGCCTCATTTGCTGCTATCTTGTCATATATACTATGTGTATGCACCAGGTGAAATCATTAAAATATCACTCTCTAGGAATGACATAGTTGATGGATGAGGTGGCATTGACTTAAATATTGTGAAACAGTGAATTTCTTTTTAATTTACCTGTCACAAATCATTTGAAAGACATAAATTTTTCTTGGTTTTGCTTGGTCTGAAAATGGAGAATTCCATGGACAAGCACCAATAAAATGTTTGTTTAGACTTTAGATAATTATGGTTTGTACTACGCCATTTATTTATTAGTTCAAAATGCATAAAAACATACATGACTTGCATTAGATAATTGAGTTTTGCTAGAAAACCCATGCAATACCTTAAATTATACAGTAGGAGTTCATATATCCTCATTAGGGAATTAAGCTTTTTAGACTCATGTAACTTGTAGTTCTAAAGGAATAAGCTGTTAATGTGTAGGCCACTTTGCTATATAACTTTATGCATCAAAAATTCAAAAAAAACTTTGCTTACCTGCAATGAGGGTGTCACTTTTTCTTTTTATCTTAAATATGTATTTGGGTATGTTGATGGTTTAGACATGTGAGAAGAAGACCAATAAGAAACCCCAGTTTAGAAAAGTTGATTAGATGAATGATATTCCAATAATTAGATGTAGAGGAAAATTAAGAAAAACTCTAAGTGAAACCATTAGAAAAGATTTAGATCTAAATGACCTTTTTGAAGATTTGGTTTTTGACATAACACAATGGCGTCCTTTGATCCATGTAGCCGACCTCACCTAGTGGAAAAAAGGCTTTTGCTTTTGATGTATTTGGGTATGTTCCACTGCTTGATGGCCACAACTATGCCTGTTGACCCAATCTGTTAGCCTTAATATCTCCTGTATTTTTACGTTTTTATTTTTTATTTTCTTTTTTGCTTTGCATCTATGTATAATTTTTATTATCAATTTCTCTTTCTATCTCTCTCTCTCTGTTTTTTTATGCTACTTTTTGCTTTTACGGAAAAATATTAATATTTGATTAAGTGCATTATAATAGAAACCTATTGTGGTTTCAGACAATATCTTTGAAAGAAAGTCAGCTAATTGGAAGTGTCACTATGAACATTGAAGACGCAACAGAAGATGCTTCAAGTCCAGTTCGAATCATTGCTCCAAAAGAGGAAGTTCAAAATTTTTTTACCAAGGATGACTCTGATCAAAATATGATGAAATTCAGTGATGTTCAAGATATGCAACTTTCTATGGAAAGTCAAGGGAATCCACTGGATGATGAGGAGACTGAGAATCTTCAGGGATCGCTTAGCATTGGCAGTTGCAATGAAGACAATATAGCCAGCAGATTGTCTGGAATATCCTCTTATGAGGATTTCATGGAACATATAGATCAAAAGCTCAGTGAAATTGAAGCTGAACTAGTTACTGTTTTGAATGTCTCAACCTTGGTACTGGATAGTGAAGAGAGACCAAAGAATTCCAGGTTGCAACAAACAATGGAACTTCTTGAGAGCATCCATGGCATTAGACAGAGGTACAACATTTTGATCTATCAAAGCGTAATCCTAATTGTCTCCTTTGAAGATTTAGATACAAAAATCATTTTTGAATAGTTGCTTTCTAGTGGTTTTAATTATTGTTAAGAATATTCATATATAGGGAAAAGAAGATTTAGATACAAAAATCATTTTTGAGTAGTTGCTTTCTAGTGGTTTTAATTATTGTTAAGAATATTCATATAAAGAGGAAAAAAGTAATGTCTTTTTCAAAATTTCCAAATTCACAGAATCAAAAGTACCAAGGAGGCAAATTTGAGGATATGATCAATTTTGTTTTGTACAACTCATCTTCTGCGGCCAGGTGACAACTAGCTACATTCGTAAGAAAAATTTGGCACAATTTTCTTGTAGCCTTAATTACTTCATGAGGGAACAGGAAAAACATATTTAAGATGCTTATTAATTATTATTACAACGAAAAGAGGTGTTGATGTATTGTGATTCACCACTAGTCCTTCCAACCAGCAATCACCAGTTTGGTCAAATTACAGGAGCAGCAGATTGGGACAAATTGCCTAAGGACTAAGGATAGCTTAGTGAAGTTGCTTGTCCATGCCTGTAACCTGCATTGCAAAGTTTAAATTAACATAGTAGTGAAGTATTTGGCGGAAGACTCCCTCAAAAGGACCTTTCTGTGTAAGGTAATGGAGCATCCTTAGAATTAGCCTATGGGTTACCACCTGAAGGTTTTATTTATTGTCAAGAGGAATTAGTATATTAAGTCACACATCTACTTTATATCAGGCAGGCTAAAAGGTGTGGCTTTTGGAGTTCGTAAATATGGCTTCCAAGATTCACATAATTTATATATTTGCTTCATGCAATATCAAAATGTCCATTCACATGTCTGAGTTCACACAATCAATGTAGATTTCATATGAAGATTTGGCATCTTCTTCCTACATATGATATTGGGAGCTTCTGCAAGTATGAATGAAACTCTAGTCATGGACTCTTGTAAATTGTGTTAACACTGGCCATAATAATTGTCTATACACTTAACTCATTTCTTAATCACTGACTGATGAAACCAATTGTTCTGGAATTATTGCTACTATTTTTGCTTTTGAATTTCTAATTCCATTATGGTGATGTATGCTATAATCCATAATTTGCTTGTCCTACTTGTTATAATTAAAACGGTGAAATTGTCACTACAATTGTTCCAAACCAATTGTTCTAGACTTGTTACCAAAACCTTGCGATCGCAGCAAATGCTTGCAGAATGTTGAGATGAAAATATATTCATATTCTCACAAGAGTACGTAAATATATCAGTGAATTGTAACAATATGGTGAACTGATGTACTGATTCTGCTAGCACATTCAGCAGTTTTCTAGTATCTGATATGTCCCGTACACTAGATTTTTCGAAAAACTTATGAGCTGCACGTGTGAAACAAGACATGTTTTTAACTCATATGCCTGCTGGAATAAAGAGATTGAATTCTTATAAGAATAATGCTAGACACACATATTTACATATACATCAACTCACGTTTGTACAATTTTTATCATTTGATTGGTTCTATTTTATTTTCTGTATGCATACATTTTGATTATGCCACCTATCTCATCATGCAAGAGAAGTGAGACCAGGTATTTTGAAACAAGCATTCCCCATCTTATAAATGCTACTCCTAACAAGTGACTCAAGTATCAAAACTTTCTAAACACATTAAGGGTGTGTTTGGATTAGCGGTAAAAAAAGATTATTTTAATAATCGATTATTGTTATAATTGATTATAATAAAATTAATTTTATGTTGGAATATGTTAATTAAAAAATAATTTTAAGATAATTTATTTTATTTAGATTGCATGAAAAAATCACTTTTTTAATAGAAAATTACTAAAAAAATATAAAATGATTTATTTATATTATATAATATTATGTTTTAGGGTTACTTTGGTAAAAACATAACATAAAGCTTCTTTTAATAATGCTAAAAAATAGAGATTATGAAAAAAAACTTTTTAATTTATAAAAAAACTTTTTTAGCAAAAAAATAATCTTTATCAAGCACATGCTAAATGTGGCATTTGTAAGAAGAACCTAAATTTTTTTCAGAACAAAGAATACCACAAGAATCCAAATTTTGTGTATTCTAGTTCCATTTAGGTATATGACATCACATCAGTAAACCAATGGAACTAGCACTACGAATAATAATGGGCAGCCGTGACATGATGGCTCTCAGTTTTGAAGTATTAGTGCAAGAAAAGCCTAATGTTTCTAAGACTGTAGATCCATATTTCATGTGTAGGGGCAAATGGCAATAAATGGTTGGTAATGTTGGACAATACACTGATAACGTCCAAGAGGCTGTTGCCAGGACAAGATCAAGAAAATAATCCTCCATAGAATGGATGTTTGAATAAAGGGTTAGCAAACAGTAAGGTTGTCTTTTTGTGACTTGATTACGGCCACAGGTTTTGGTTTGCAGAAAAGGCCACTAAACTCATGGGGTAAGGACTGCAAGCATGTTACACTCCCCAAACTCCATAATTGAGAAATTCTTACTTAAACTTAGAGCACTGCAGTTAGGTGCATTAAGCTAATCAGGACTTAATATTTTTATAAATCTTTATGATATTAATGTGACATAAAAATTTATGAAAATACTAAGTCTTGATTGACCTGATGCATCTAATTAAGTGCTCTAAGTTTAAGTAAGAATTTCTCTTCCATAATAATGGTAGTCTCGTGCAATGTTCCTCCCTTTAGAATAGATGTTTGAATTAGACTGTTTCCATGATGTCAGCAAGAGTAATCCTGCCATACATGCCACAGTCCAAGGAATCAAATTGTTTGCTTATTTGCAGAATGTCTGTCTCAGTTATCTTCCCCAGCTTGTGTATGACAAATTCAGACTTACTGCAATAATAAAAGTAAAAAGGTTAATAAAAATGAAGCTGACATATGATAAAAAGGACAAGGAAAGATATCATATGAGATTACCAACATTCAGGGCAGGCATACCTGATTGATCCATCATTATCAAGGTCTGCCTCCACTAAATCTGATAAGGTGATCTTCTTCTGAAGAACCCATGTTGCCATCTTACAATTTCTTTTGTGCATACTATAATCAGTGAGGTATAGAAAGGCCCTGGCAACTGCCAGTGTGCTTACCAAAAGCCATATAATTGCAAAACATCTTCCAGTTACAGTTTTGAAAGAATAATCCCCAAAACCAACTGTTGTAACAGAAGTAATGGAGAGATAAAAACTATCAACCCAATTCAGATGCTCAACAAAGTGCACTGTAACTGTTCCTATAGCAATGCAGCCAATGACAACAGTCAAAGCCAGACAAACCTTGGTTCTTATCCTCATTCTTCCTTTCTCTTCATCAACCATACAGGTCGTGAGAATTTTCTTATATCGATTCTCGTCCATCATGCTCAATAAGAATGCCTCTTGTGTATCATTTTGTGTATTAAATGAAAATTTAGGTTTCATGGATGATAGAATTAGAATTATAGTTTAGAATTTTAATTTCAGAAAATGACTTAAGAATCTTAATTTTTATATTTAGAGCAAATAAAAAATTGACGTATAAAATTATAATTTTGAATTGAATTATAATTCTATTGTTTGAATATTTTATTAAGAATATCTAAAACATAATTGAATTAAATTAATAAATAATAAATTTTAAATCATCATAAATATAATTTTCAATAAAGCTTGTGTTGTCGAATTATATCACTAGCGGGAATACGTCTCCGTGGTGATGGATGGAAGACACCGCCAATGATGTGAGTGGTTGAAGGACGTCGCCGACAACAATGATTGGAGGACGCCTCTAGTGGCAGTGGTTGAAGGACACCGCCCACAGTGATAGTCAGAAGATTGCTCTAGTAACTTGGCTAACATTGACATCAGTGGTTGTTGGAGTATGTGACAATGATAATGAACAATAATTATAACATGTTTTAAATTTTTGTGCTTAGAATTGTAATTCTTAGAATCTAAACTAAGAATTGAAAATAGTATAAAATAGTTATTTTTTAATTTTACAGAGTTGGACGGTCCAAGCTAAGAATTGATTAATGACTCAAAATTAGAATTTCAATTCTAATGTACATAACAAATAAGACAGTTGGAATTGGACGGTCCAATTCCAATTTCAATTCCAAGGCTCAATTCCAAGCCTAATTATATGTGCCAACCGGCACCTTAGGAAAAATGGAAAAATTATCTAAAGTGAGTTTATTTGTAAAGTAAACACGTAAGGATGTATCTACCTTTAATTTAATCTACAATATATTGCTATCTTAACCCTTTAAAATGATCTAACGGTGAATATGTCCTTATTTGCTCACTTCACAAGTAAGTTCACTTTAAAAGAGTTTTATCCTAAGAAAAAAATGATCTTTTGATCCCTTATCTTTATTTATTTATTTTTCAATTTGGTCTCAGTTTTTATTTTGTCAATTTGATTCCTTATATTTAGAATCGTTAATCAATGTGATTTTCTGTAACAATTTTGTTATCTTAGCAACATAAATGATAACATGTCATCAAATTTTGATGTTATATCATACTTACATCATATTCATGTAATCACCATCAGTGTCACATCATAATATTATATTAGTTAGACAACAAAATCGTGATGGATGATCACATTCATTAACAATTCTAAACCTAAATAATTAAATTGACAAAAATAAAAAATACATGACCAAATTAAAAAAAATAAAGATAATGTACTAAATTCCACATTTTTCCTAACATTTAGGTATGACATCACATCAACAAACCAATAGAACTGGCAGTCTGGCACTACCAGTGATAATGATAATGGGCAGCCGTGACATGTTGCCTTTCAGTTTTGATGGCAGTAAATGATTGGTACTTCTGGACAACGCGGTGCTAACGTCCAAGAGGTTGTTGCCGAGACAAGATCAGGAAAATAATCCTCCATAGAATGGATGTTTGAATAAAGGGTGAGCTAACAGTAAGGTTGTTTTTTTAACTTGATGAGGGTCACAGGTTTTAGTCGCAGAAACAGCCACTTGACTCATGGGGTAAGGACTGCAAACATGGGAGACACTCCCCAAACTCCACAATAGTGGTTGTTGTTGTTGGTGCGTCATGGAGAGGGAAGTCAAATAACAATATGAAAATAAGAGCACAGAAATACAAGAATTTAGCACATTCAGCAAGTCACATGCCTACACCGAAGACAGAAGATAAAGATAATACACTTTACTGTGAGAGAAAAACACAGTACAAGAATAATCTTTGAGTTAAAAACCTAACCCATATCCAAAGCCCCTTGTACATCTTTTCTCATAATACAAAGGACCTCTCTGTCACTCTTGCTCTCTCTATCTCACAACACAATTTGCCCATTGGTTCTATTTATAGCCAAGCCTCCTTTGTCTCCAAGCTTCCTCAGTTTCCAAGTTTCCTTGGTCTTCAAGCTTCCTAAAATCAATCCTAATTAAGATTAGAGCTAATTTCCCAACAGTAGTCTCTTGCACCGGTCTACCGTTCTAGAATAGATGTTTGAATTAGACAGCTTCCATGAGGTCAGCAAGAGTAATCTTGCCATTCATGCCACAGTCCAAGGAATCAAATTGTTTGCTTATTTGCAGAATGTCTGTCTCAGTTATCTTCCCCACTTGCTTAAGCTTGTATATGACAAATTCAGACTTACTGCAAGAATAAAAGTAGATGGTTAATAAAAATGTAGCTGACCTGTGATAAAACTTGAAAAATTTGAACAAATATCAGCTGCACATAATGCATTTTCTATCTTTCTCTGAAAATTTGGCATAATGCACTTCAAAAAATTTCTTAGAAGCTGACCATGATCCACATTCTTGTGCTAGAGAGAAACTGTTTCTTCTATACAATGGTCTATTCAAGACTAAGATGCGAATGAGGAACACAACTCAGTATTCTCCATTAAACTGCAGATTTCTGCATCATCTTTGCCTGCGGACATAGGCCTATTGGCTGAACCACATAAACTCTTCCTCTTCTTGAATGAGTTGAATCTGTTTTGCCACGTTTGCTTTATCATTTGCTCAAATTAGCACTTTAATTTCTTTGATGCAACATATATAGCTTGAAGACATGGTAAACCAAACAGAGTGGAATTATGCCATTAAAGTGTCCTGAGATCCCAAACTGTTGGCATATGAAGTGAGTGTACATGTTCCATTATCAATAATTCAGCTAAATATAGTTCCTAAGGTCATTTATTGTTTGGGTTAATTCTGGCTGAAGAAATTCAAATCTAATTTTTAAACAGGGTGAAATCATATGGTCATCAGAGAGATAGGAAAGAAATTTTAAGAAGATACAAATTTACAGTAGAGGTTGAGACTTGAGACAAGAGTGAAAGATGTTACTTTATCCTGTGTTACAGCATTATAATTTCTTCGAGATTTAAATTAAATTATTCCTTCTTTGAGGGTGGAGGTAAACGGTGTATGCACATATACTGTGATTTGATATCAATTAATGTTGATCTGAGATGACGATGGATCTTTGATTTCTGTCTCCATCATGCATTGATTTTTTTAAAGCAAAAACAACTAGAAAATGTTCAAGGAACCAAAGTTACTCTGGGGTTCCCCCTAGCTATTATTTCATCTGACCTAATTGTTCCTACAATTTATTCTTTTTAAGTGACTAAAACAGGCTTTGGCTATGAACTTCGGCTATTCTTGCTTTTAATTAGGCCTTGACTTCTAATGACGATATATTTTACTTGTAACCAATGTATTGATTCTGCTGTAATTCAGGCAATGAAAGATATTATATGAGATTGCCAACATTCAGGCATACCTGATTGATCCATCATTATCAAGGTCTGCAGCAGCTAAATCTGATAATGTGATCTTCTTCTGAAGAACCCATTTTGCCATCTTACGATTTCTTTTGTGCATACTATAATCAGTGAGGTATAGAAAGGCCCTGGCAACTGCCAGTGTGCTTACCAAAAGCCATACAATTGCAAAACATCTTCCAGTTACAGTTTTGAAAGAATAATCCCCAAAACCAACTGTTGTAACTGAAGTAACGGAGAGATAGAAACTGTCAACCCAATTCAGATCCTCAACAAAGTGCGCTGTAACTGTTCCTATAGCAATGCAGCCAATGACAACAGTCAAAGCCAGACAAACCTTGGTTCTTATCCTCATTCTTCCTTTCTCTTCATCAACCATATAGGTTGTGAGAATTTTCTTATATCGATTCTCATCCATCATGCTCAATAAGAATGCCTCTTGTGTATCACAAATGTATGCAACCAATCCATTGAGCAGAAAACCAATAAATCCAAAACCCACCAAAATGAAACCACATGTAAAAATCTTGGTAAATGTGGCGTCAGGAATAATATCACCATACCCAATTGTACTAAGAGTTACCACTGCAAAGTACACAGCATCTACAGGCTTGACAGTGGCAGTGCCCTTGAAACTACCACATGTCATGTACACTAGAACCCCAATTGCCACATACAAGAAAACACCAATGAAAGTTAGCCTAACTATTAAAGTTGATGGCTTTTGTGCAGGTCTGGATTCAAAGGGCTCATTAAAATCTTTCCCAATGTCAGTGAAAAATACTGATGGAGCAGAGTGTGAGCGATGGATAATCCTCCCTTTTCTGATGTTCAAGTTGGCTTTGAGGTTAATATAAGGAAGAGTGTTGGCTTCATTGGTGATATGAGATTGGTCCAGTGATTGGGCAAGATCATGGAAAATTTGTTCCTTGGGTGATGGCCTGCTTGGTGACTCTGCCTCTCCTTTCCTGCAGAGAAGAGGATCATCCATTGTGAGACTGCATGGTGCATTCAGATATCAGAAGTTGGGTTTGTATCAGAAATTGATTTATTTGTTTTCATGGAGACTAATGCTAGCAAGCATCAGAGCTTCATCCAACTACAAGTCAAACCAGAGCAATGGGGGATTGGTGTTTGTTGTAGGTCTTCAGCTGAGAGTCATATGGCTGTAAAGAGCCACAAGGGTCAGAAAGAGCTCATGCATAACTGATGCTAACTGCCGCCAACTTATCTCAACTCAGTCAACTGAGAGCTCATGCATAGGTTTATTTCTTAGTATAATATATATTAACTAAATTTGATTTTGATGTTTGATATCTTTTCCCTATACAAACTTTATTCTGATAAGGAGAAAATTATAGTCAGTGGAAAAATTAAATTTAAATGTAATGGACTATTAATATCGAAGTGTCACATTATTATATGTCCTTAGCATATACCTGAATTTCATATGGCTACCATTCAAAATTTCTATTGGCCCCAACTACTTGGGACAAAACTCCCTCGTATGCGACAAGTCAAAGTAGATGAAAATTTTGAAAAACATGTGGGCGGATACTTAAGGAAACTAGAAGCCAAGGCAAGCTACAAGGGGACCTCAAAAGGTAAGCTACATATGCTCTTCCTTGGTGATACTGTAAGGCTAGCTCTAATATGGATAGTTCATTAAGACTTCAAAGGGCATGGGTTACTTCTTCAAGGGAATACCATGTTATTTCTTTTTATTTTTTTATGGTTGCCTAAATAGTTCCTTCGACCACAAAATCATTAATTAATATCAGAAAAGAAAAATGGGCATTACAGATTATCATGTTCATATAACCACTGAAAAATTATTTCTCAAACAAAGAAAACCAAGATTTCAAGAGATAAATCATTTCTCAGATCGACCTCGGAATAATGAATTTTTACATTTTAACTCAACTTTATAAAAGAGTGATCGGCATCACCTAATAACAAAGATATAACTGATAACATGATACATCATCAGCAGAAGTCTTAACACCTTGTACCATATAAAAGCACTAGAAATATCTACAGACTGAAACAAAAGGATTACAAATATCTACAGACTGAACAACTTTGAGGTCATGAAGCGGTGATGTGCACCATTTGGTGACCTAACCGCTGCAGTTTGAGGAATATCCTTCTGAGGCACCGTTTTTCGTACTTGCGCATGAGTTTCTGCTTCGTGTTGAAACATCCTGACTAGCTCTTGAAGCTCTAGTTTTCTCAGTGCAACATTTTCTTCAATTATGGGTTTTTTCAGCCCAAGATAAAGCAATCCAATTCCAATTAGCACTGCTCCTAACACAACGAGAATGAAAGAGAATAGAACAAACGCATAAAGAGTTCCTGAAGTTCCAGGTATTCCATCCACATTTATGCCAAATAGTCCAGTGATAATGGAAAGAACAAGACCACAACCGCCAAATACTCCTAAGTTATGTGTAACCGTAAGGCTTCTGTCCTAAAATAAGTAGCAAAAGTGTGAGGCCATGCAAAGACCTACAAACAATTGAAACTAGTAATTTAATAGTCTCTTCGGAATGATGGAATGGAAATTATTGAAAT
Source organism: Ormosia semicastrata (assembly GCA_029884595.1). Taxonomy (NCBI): domain Eukaryota; kingdom Viridiplantae; phylum Streptophyta; class Magnoliopsida; order Fabales; family Fabaceae; genus Ormosia; species Ormosia semicastrata. The sequence continues at coordinate 8,724,528 of JAQQTO010000026.1, read as the reverse complement.
TCACTATGAAATATTGGGATTTATAAAACATATTGTAGTTCAGTCTGTACAAATAATGCAAAGAGTAGACAACAGTCAAATTTCAAAACAGGAAGAAAAACAGAGACCAGTCAAATTTTGGTTTAATTTGTTATAACAGCTCCTTTGATATCCAATATCAACTGTCTTCTTCTCTTCTCCGTGGGATTCGACGTATGATCTCCACCCAAATTCCATCCCACTCTTACCTATGAGTTCTCTTTTTTTTTTGCAGCTATGCTATGTTTTTAGAGACTAAACAAAGTTTCATCACCAACTAACGTCAGTAGAGAGTCTATGCAAGCTGACGAAATGATATCACATCCGCACAACAGAATGCTCGTGTATGTGATGTCCAGTGTCTAGCACATCATGTTTCTATGGTTCAATCACGACCAGCAGGCATAATATCAAAAATGATGTTCTTACATCATTTTTGCTCCAACACCATTTTCCACACCTAGAATGGGTGGATGTGATTAAGTGAGAGAAAGTGATAAGAAAAAGTAAGTATAATGAATGATATTAGAAATGGTGTGAAAAGAGGTGTATGTACTGTTTGTGATAAGAATATTATTGTTGGGCATAATATATACCTGAATTAATATAATATGACAAAACTGGACTCAAATCTTTTGTCTCCTCTTCCTGTTCTTAATCATGTCCCCCCAATAAAATATTGCTAAGTATGCAAAAAAAATTACATCTCTATTTTGAATCTAGTCCCCTCTCTCTTAGTCGGCAGCATTTTATTGGGGGAGGGGGAGAAGGGACAGAAGATTTGAATTAGAAAAAGCTTGGACTTGGTGTCTTTGGTGTCTCAAAGATTACCTTAACCTTAAAAATAGGAAGTTATGGTTAGTGGGTGATTAGTCGACATTACAAACTCCCATGTTCTCTCTATTTTCTATATAGAATAAAATTAAAGTGAAAAATTGGATTGATACGCACATGAATATGTGTCAAGACACTAGTACTCGAGAATTACACAATTTCATCAAGTAGAATATATACACTTCTATTGTACTACTCCAAATTTTATTTTGCTTTCTGAATGCTATTGTGATATAAAAGCCAACTATGTAAATATAGGAAAAGTTTAAAATGCTCCTAAAGTGTTTCGGAGCATGGATGTTCCATGCTTTTTTACCATTGATTTGGAGGAATTTTACATCTATGGCTGAGATGTATTACCTGCAACCTGTTCAACAAGTTGCACCCACAATGGTGCATTTGTAGAAAAAGAGATAGAGAAGGAGAGTCAAAGGTTTTTATTTGTTATAATAGGTAAAGTCAATAGAGCATTGATGCTCAAAAAGTTAAGAGCACTGTAAATGTCTCTGTAAATATATTACAAAAACTATGTCTTTAACTCGATTAAAAAATTTCTTATCCCTCTTTTTGCCATATTTATAAGGAAGTGATGCCAAATACATATAATACATCTGTTCTAGATTTAGTTTTTTTTTTCACGTTGAAGAAATCTTAGTCATAGAATGCATATTATACACTGCTTTTTCTCCTTCAAAAGCCAACTATTTACACGAAGTATCTATAAGGGATTTTCTGGTCACAAAAAAGTTGGAAAGATTTTCTTCATAATTCAACTACAGAGGCCAAATCCAAGTGCATTATCATTTTTCACTTGTTGGGAAAAAAATCAGGTACCAGTAAGAATGCCAAATAAATCTTTTGCACATTTATACTAGCAACTGTATGAAACTAAGAAACATAATAAATTAATTTAATGAAACATCTGTAGCTCACTAATATATAGATAGTTCAGTAGTTGGTCAAGATAACAAAAACCTGCAACCATGCACGGACTGTGCTTTGCATGACATCTTGGATTGTGAATAAGCGACCTCGAACTGCTTCTTGCTCCTCAATCATTTCTCTAGTACTCTTTATTACTCCTTCCAGCAAGGCTCTTGTTGCATTTCCTCTCAATTGTTGAAAAAGTTCAAAAACAATTTCCTCTCGCGCATGGAGCGACCATTTCACTCTTATAACCTGCTAGGTCATACAAAAAATACAGATATATGTATAAAATTTCTATGTACACAAGGTCCATAATTACTTATTTTCTTGGTAGACAATTTAAAATGACCAGAGAAGTGCAATCAATGAAGTTGTGTGATGTTTTAAGTCTCTGATAGAACTGGACCAGAATTTAAAGAAAAGATAGAATTTTATTGATAAACTTCCCTCTCTGTATTAGAAACAGAGGTAGAAACAGAAAGAATTACAAGAAACTATCAAGAAATGGCAATTACCAACCTACCGTGAACACACTCACTCCAAGGACATTTGAGAGGTCCTCACTCTCCCTAAACCTTCCTTTCCACTCAGAAACAGAATGCTTTCCCCCAAAGGAACCCCCTCTCTATTTATAACCCACTAACTATTATTCTAACAGAATAACTGCTCATAACAGAATAACTACCCTGCTAGTGGTTCTGATCCCTACTACTTGTTTACTCTTCCTATTGTACACCCATTTAATGATAGGCCTGCTAACAGTCTCACTCTCTACTACATTTCTTATTAATTTAACAAAGTACAGATATTGACAAAGAGAACCATACAAAGCTTTAAAACAAACCAGTTATTTTCCCACACATGATAGTAACTCCTTTCTTCAAATGAAAAGAAAGAAAAGATACTGAAAAGACATCAACATTGAGAGAGACCTAATTTATGACATAGAAATTACAGTCAAGCATTATGAAGTAACAGATAATCTAGTCTTAAAACTTTAAGCATTACTTGGTGATTCACTGCTAAGTCAATAAGAATATAAGATAATTACACTAAGCGTTGCTCAGAGGTCATACTTCTACCATACATGGATTGAACCCACCCACCCCCCGGTTTAGCTATCAATAAAATCAGTGTCACTGAAGTAACCACATTTAAAACAGCTGAGATCTACATGCTATAGCTTAGTGGTTCCAATTCTTTTTAAATTGTATGTTGGTTACAGTAAATATCTATTATTTCCCCCTTTATTCAAAACCTTTCTTCTTCTTCTTTTTTTCCTTTCATCCTTTTTGCTGACAATTTAATGGAGGGAAAAAAGCTCCTTTTGCTCTTATTCCAACTGATTCAAATCAATTGTTGTCCACTCGGGGAAGGGAGCAAGATAAATAGAGTGAAAATACGCAGCAGGGGCGGGGGACAGTAAGATAATTTCTTCTTAATTCTCAGCATAATCAGCAATACATTTTACAAAACAATATTATAAGTTTATAACAGATTCTCTACCAATACAGTATTAGTCATTCTGCACAATTACCTGGGTTGATAATCTTCTAATTTCCTGGTTCAATATTATAGTGAACAGTTGCAAATCCTCATGGTTCCTCCTATCAAGAAGGCAAAAACATTGCATATCCAAGTTATAAACAAAAAAGATAAAATGACCACCTAAGTCAAACTTCTTATATATAATGGTTCAGCACATGCAATCACCTGTTCATAAACATCAATTCAGCTTCATCTGCAGCCCCAAATATGTTTTTACGAAACAACCTATTATATCAAATGCATTAGTAATAATGATGACAATTCATATCAAATAGTGATCCCAAATAAGTATGATTTTAGATCACAATAGAAAGTAAAAAAATAAATTATTCATAAAGATTGGAAACTTCTATAATTATCATCAAGAAGACTGATTAATATAGCCTACAGCAATATCAGCATCAGATTTTAAGAATAGGAAATTAATCAATTCAAGAAAATATTTTTAATTATAAAATAAAGAGAAAGGAGGAGAAAAGTTTGAAATTATGACCAAATTCAAACTAAATATATCAAACTGAAATAAGCAAAACAGATCCAGAATTTAGTACTGGAGCTAAAGCCAAATAAAGAGCATTGTCTAAAAGCAACACCCTTTGCTTAACAGTTCAGCTATCCATAGTTCAGTTGCATATTTAATTACACCATTTCCAATAGCTTCAATTAAGATTATATTTATCTTTTATATGAAGGTCATATATAGAATTGCAAGAGGAAAAAACAAAAGTAAAATACGAATTAAAAGGCAAAGAGTAATAGTACAAATCAACAGCAAAACCAATGAAAATTTTGTAAATTGGCAACAAGATGTAGATAACATTAACCTATCATCCCATCGTGCTAGACGGCAAGCTAGGTGTGCTACAACCTCATGAATGCAGCGTGGTATGTTAGTACCTCCAGCAGCCAGTAGTTCCTGAATGAATTGAAAAATTGGACATTTAAGTAAATCTTAGTTGAAGACAACTAAGGATAAAAATAATAAAAGAATAATGCTTCTGGCAAAATAACTGTCTGATTAATGAGGGGGAAAAAAGACTAACTAACCTGAACTTCTAAAATACCTAACACATTGATATTTGATGCAGAGCCCTTAACATGCAAAACTGTCACCAAAAAGTTTTGTGCTTGCCATGCACGTAATACAATGGGTATGTCATCTTCCTCAACCAATGGATCACCAGCAGACTGCCCTAGAAGTTCAAATAGTAGTCCACCAGCAACTCGAACTGGAACCTGTCAAAATAAACATTAAAAGCTTATTTTATAAATTTGAATGCCTTTGCATCTGTACATCGATTTTACTGAAAGAAGCACAGAAACCAATATGATATTTGGGCAGGACACAAGCAAACCACAAAATGTTTTTGAAGGCACCCATTTGCAATATGGTAATAGCAAAATGGAATTTTTAAATAAAAAATAGTAAATTTCACTCTCAAATATATCTAGTGTATTTACCTCATATAGAAGGTGTTTCATTTGCTCACTTATTAATCTACTTTCATCTTGCAAAGCAATGCTAATAGCAGGATGTAACCAGTGAGAACTACCTAACCATGTAGTAGTAAATGGATGACTTGCATCCAAATGACACCACCAAGTCGGACCCACCGGCCGTTCCCAGTAAGGAGTTACTACATCTGCAACAGGAACATCACTTTCATCATCTGTGAAATCACGTAGCTGTGAGGCCCAGCTGGCATCACTATGCACTGCCTGGACAAGTTCGGAAATTCTAGCCCAACCAATTGGCCTCCAGTAACTTCTTGGAAGACCTTCTTCGCCAAAGTTATGTGGTGACTGATAATCCTTGCCACATTGATGGTCATCTAAATCATCAAGGTCCCGAATTCCAGATTCCACTGGCAAAGATGATTCATGAAAGCTGTTCTTACTAGGCTTTCTTCCTAAGGATTTATTTTGATTGCCTTGAAAGCCATTCTTCTTCCTCACCTCTCTAACTGCTGGTGTTGAGTGCGTCTTCCGAGATCCGCGGATGAACTCAAAAGCACAAATAAGCCCGTCAGTCCAAAGTTCCCCAGCCTGCATGTTATTGCTATCCCTGGAAGAATAATGGATTTTTTGACTCTCCTGATTCTTCATTTCATTGCTCAGCGAAGCTGAATAATTCTCATTCACAGCTTGCATATCGCACTCAAGTAGAGGAACTAGAGCCTCAACTTCCATTGGTAGGGAAAGTTAAAACACTAAACAGCCATAATCACTGCATCATCACAAGAAATATTGACCAATGTAAATTACTTGAGTTGAGCATAATGATTCATAATACACATAACACAACAAAATCTAAGAAACTACTCAAAATCAATATCAATCACAATATAGCACAATCTGCAAATACTGGTATAGTTATAATTTCAATTTGAAAAGGAGAACGAGATCAAATTGACATTGACATGCAACACAAATGAGTACATGAACGAAGACGATACAACAGGAATTTCAATTTTGAACGCATTATTTAATATTTATCGTTGTTTCAAGTTTCCGTTAAGATTTTGTGAGAGTGAGAGAGGGAGCAATTGAAAATGGAGAAGGGAATTGTAGAAAGCATTGGCATACCAGAGAAGAAGATTTGGGTTGGGTGAGCAGTGAGCAAAGTATTCGAGAATCAGAAGGGAGAGAGAAGGAGACGAGGAGAATCGCAAGTACGTGGTGAACTCGGCGAGACACAGACACTGAACCTGTGATGCGAACCTACCGCTGCCACTACTTAGCGGTCATATGATACTGATACTCTGCTGCAGATTTTGAGGCAAAATTTTTATATACTCCACGATCTGTCGAGAAATGTTATTTGAAAATTAAAATAATTATTAATTATGATGTGTCGGTAATTCAGTTGTAACTTAGAGAATATGTGGAAGTGGGTCGTTTAATTTATTTCTTGAAATAAAATAAATTTGAACTAATTAAAATCAATTAATTTAGTTTGGTTTAATTTTTTTATTTTTTTATAATCAAATTTGAACTAAATCAAATTGAATATTTACGAATTAATTTAATTTGAATGATCAGATTAGTCTTTTTTTAATACAAAAAATTAACTAAATAATTATACATATAATATAGAAAAGTGCATATAATATATTCTAAATTTCGAATAATAGTATAACATAGGCTAACTTTTATTCTTCCATCAAACAATGAACATTCAATTATAAGTTGAGTCACACAATCATTGGTATTTGATATTTTCTGTTTATAGTAAACCCAAAATGTCAAAATAGTGAGAAAAGAAAATTTTCTACGTATCAAAAGTTCAAATCGTTACATAATATCCCTTGTGTTGATATATATTTTAAAAAAAAAATTTAAGTTGACTCAATCTTGGTTTAAACTTCAGCTCTCTATTTTTAGAATTCCTTCTAAAATTCAACCAATTTGAAAAGTATATATATGATACTAATGATACTAACTTAAAAACATGTTATAAAGTAAACACCTGTTTTAAGTTAATTATGTACAAATTTGGAGAAGAGACAGCACAAAGAAGTCACAAGATCAACAGTCATATGTAATATCCCTTCCTATCGTGTCAAATGAGAACATCAAAATATGTTATCATACTAGTAAATGTTAATTAAACAAAGTTTGAAATACTATGAGTAAAATAACATGATGTTTGTCCAAAAAGTCAAATACAACTACTCACATAAAGAAATTAGAAAATATATGAAAAAATGCATAGACAAGTATTATTAAAAAAATTTCTTTCACATATCTTTGTTGAGAACTTAATTTTAAAGAATTTTTTAAGAAAAATGACTTGGTTAATAGTATAACTAGTAATAGAGTTTTTAATCCATAACCAAGTAGTAAAACATGCTCAGAATCAAAATCATAATATAATGACGAAAACTTTAACGAAGTATTTGATTTCTTCTCTACTTTATGATAGTAGTACTACTCTCATGTATTTCAAGCTATGGTTTTCATTGAATTTAAAGTAACTCTCTCCACTACTTTATGGTGCTGTTTTGCAAATATAGTAATTCTGATGGGTGGTCTGGATTTATATGTCTCTGGTTTGGTGCAGCTTGTTTCACACCGTATATGATTTAACTGAACTGTATTGTTTCTGTTATTTGCCATGACAACAGAAGCGGCTGAAAAAACAGCGAATATGATGAAATCTTATATCTTTCATGTTAAGCATTTCTTAAGGGTGTTTTTCCTTGCCCTGAGTTTGTGATTCCACTTTATTATCACCTGATTACCCTACTAGTGCCATCTGTGTATGCTAGGTTCAAAGGAGCCCTGTGATTTTTATTTCTACCATCTATGCATATCTAGACCTGTGTGGAGAGCATTAACGTGGCTCGATATTCACCTCTTTTGATTTTCAATATTTTTTTTTTCAAAATACTCATCATCATCATCATATTCTCTCTCTCTCTGTCTCTCATCTTTTCCAAAATTCTCTCTGCTGAGCTTCCATCTTTATGTTATTGAACTTAATACCAATTAGCGAATATCCCTATTTTATAGGACAAATAGTGTGTATATATATATATAGAATGTATATCAGGTGAGAGGAGTGTTTCTTATGAGAGGTGAGAGGAGTGAATTTTGACCATTAGATCTTGCATGAATGGTCAAGATTAGAACATAAATGTATGTGACTTTTTTAAGTGGTCACATGACTTTCAAGTAACTTTTAATCTTGACCATCCATGTATAGTTATATGGTCAAAATTTACTCCTCTCACCTTCTCACAATAAAAACTCCTATTACTATATATACCCCTCATATATATATATATATATGTTGACATTCTGGTCTGTTATCTCAATGTGGCATACACTTTTGCTACAAACTTGCAAAACAGTTTATTTGAAGTTTATGCTGTGGATATATGCATGTATAGATGAACAAAATGTATCTTTCATGGCCAGAATGCATTTATTTGGTTATTCTGCTGTTTTGATTTGTAGGTTATATATTTTGCAAATAGTATGCCATATTATTTTATTAAGCAGTTGATAGTAGTGTTCGGTATTATGCTTACACTGCTCAAGTGTTACCTATAGGTTAATGGTCAAATATATTTCTGTTCTTATACTGTAGCTTTCTTGGATTTCAAGGTGGAGGAAATTTGTTGTGTTTGATGGATGTTTATCTGCTTTTTCTTGCTTTCTCTAAAGCTTTTAAATGCTATATAATATAATTTTGAATTCTGCTTCTATTTTTCTTGACTTAGGCTTATTCAAATTTGATACCTGGTGATGTGTCGGCATTCCTCAAGTCTCAATCTCAACTTGCAAGATACAATAATGCCGTATCATCCATACGCAATTCTGCCATCTCCATGTCTGAGGTATCTAGGGAATATTCTATGTTTATGCAATCTTATTTTATTGTAATCTTGTCTGTGCTAATAAATTAATAAAAAACTGGTTTTCTTTTGGGGGGGGGGGTTGGAACAACCAACTAGTGATGTTTAAAGCACTAGTGTGTTGGATTAATAAGCTATCTGGATCACGATGCAACTCATGATCTGAGCTTTCTGGTGCAACAGGCATGGGCTACGTTGAATGGAAAAGTTGTTCATTTACATGTAGGTTTAAAATCTGACATCGAGTTCTTTCTGATGGTGAAGATATCTGATCCAATAATTATATCCATTGATGGTTATTCCAGTAAAATATTCCATTATGTTAATGTAGAGATGGAACTATGAATTTCAGTGCCAAATGAATTCCAGTTAAAGGTTGAAGGAAAGTGCATTACTGCCATTTATTTGAGGATCAAAAGAAGCCTAAGGGGACAGGGCCCTCTGTTCATGTTATTGATGAACTGGACCTAATAATTAATGTCATTGATATTCTTGACAGTTGTTGAACCATGCAGGTTATGAAACCTAGTGCCTTTGCTTTACCTCACAAATTTGCACTTCCCCAAGATCTTATGGCACAGTCCTCAACACACTTGGAACAATTAGCTGACACAACAGGATATTGCTTCCTACCCCAGAATCAGCCATATACGCCAGCCATTAATCCGCAGCAAGCATTTTCTGGTAGTACTGCATATAAATATAATCAATCTTCAGCAGACATGAACAACAACCTTCCACAAAATAGAAATGAATTCCTTATGCGTACATTGCCTCCTGCCAGGGATGCAATTGGTTATGGAAATCTTGGCTCTCCCTTCTATAATCCTGGAAGCTTTCTGTCTAATCCATCTCTTGGTCATACGCCTTCAACTAACTTCAATGAGATTTTACCTTCTCAGCATAATGGTGCACGTAACTCAAGCTCTATTCAGCAGTTAAGTTTTACTATTTGTCTGAGGAAGAATGAGTTTTTTAATTTAATGTTATTGTTAATATGATGACAATCAGAGTGTACTTTAATAATGGTTGTTACATGATTGAATGCTATTTGACCATAGTGCATATTATGAGAAAATGACCTGTAAAAGCTGTTTTTGGTCTGTATATGCCTAGAGTCTGTGAAGTGTGAACCTCTTAACCAGAAAATGGAAAAGGGAAGACATAAAACTGCTAATATTTATCTGATGGATGCTTGGTCATCCCTGTTGTCTACTTGTCTTAATGACCATTATCCTTGACATTCTGCGCGCTATTAAGCTTTATTGTTATTATTTTATCACTTTGCTTACTAGAATTTATTGTCATTCTTCTGACCAGCATGGTAGCTTTTCTCCATGGGATTATGGGGCTTAGTCAAGATCTTTGTTTCTCCCAGAGAGCACACACAATAGTTTCCTGGAACAGCCAACTTAGGCTCCCCCACAGTATGGAAGAACTTCAGTAGCCAGGTGGTTTTCAAGATTAGTCATTCAAGCAATCGCATCAATTTTGGCAGCAAAACCACTAACAGCTTACTTTCTGCACATTTTTCTTCCTTTTTTTTTCATGAGGGATTATTGTACCAGGTTTAGAAGGTGAATCAGGGTGTTATTATCATTCAGATGCTTCAGCTTTAATTCAATTGTACATGCATTAGAGAGAGGTTTGAAATGTCTTCTGCGGTTCTGGCATTATATTGTATTACAGGATGGTTTTTTCTTCAAAGGCAGTATTTTGTTGCAATGTTCCCATTGGAACAAGTGCAAAACAATTTTTCTGCCTATCAGAATTCCTCTCATATTTCGAACATATATGCAATTCCATATTAAATTCACCGGAGGGGGGGATCCCTAAAGCTAAATTATCCTTATAAGGTGAGAAAGATGGTGTAGGTGGCTAAGATTGGGAAGTAAAGCACTAAAGCGTAATAATTATATGGCATGCGATATCTGTTGGGGAAGGCAATTGACATGAGGCAAAGTTAGTCAGAGTTAGGCAGAGAGTAATGCAAAAAACAACAATTTGTGGTGGGGTTGGTATTACTTAACTCCATCCTAATAGACAATCATTCTTTTGGGGTCCTATTAAATTTATTGTCATAAAGCAACTACTTAAGCTTCCATGTAGCAGAAGAGAGCGATTTGCTCTCTGTCACTGCACATTTGCCACAGGCAATAATCCCAAAGTGCCTAATGTTTGGTGAAATGGATCGAAAGCAAGAACAAGACAAGGAGAACCCGAATAGGTCTGGCATTGATGTTACTCTAATTTCTCCCAAAGTTCCAAAAGCAGTTTCACCAGTTTCTTCTGCAGTAGAGGGGGAAACCTTAAGGCGACCTCGTGGCCGACCGGCTGGCTCTAAAAACAAGCCAAAGCCACCAATAATTGTCACCAGGGATAGTGCTAATGCACTCAAGGCTCATGCCATGGAAGTGAGCTCTGGCTGTGATGTGAATGAAAGTTTGTTACACTTTGCAAGGAGGAAGCAACGTGGCCTTTGCATACTTAGTGGGACTGGCTGTGTAACTAATGTAACATTGCGCCAACCAGCTTCATCTGGTGCCATTGTGACCCTTCATGGTCGATTTGAGATTCTCTCACTGCTGGGGTCAATCCTTCCCCCACCAGCACCGCCAGGGATCACAGGTCTCACAATTTACTTAGCAGGTGCTCAAGGACAAGTTGTGGGAGGTAGTGTAGTTGGTGCTTTGATTGCTTCAGGCCCTGTTGTTATCATGGCTGCTTCATTCATGCATGCTACTTTCGATCGTCTGCCATTGGAAGACGATGAACTTGCTGCTGCAATGCAGAATCAGCATTACCAAAATGGACGCACTCATCACCTTGATATCTCAGATTTATATGCAATGCCACAGAACCTGCTCACGAATGGTACAATGGCCCCGGAGATATACTCTTGGGCACCAGGGAGGAACTTGTCAAAACCCTGAAACTTAGCATACTATTTCTTAGTAGTTGTCACACATCCACACAATACACTATAATGTCGCCAGGTTCTTGTAAACAAGCAGGGATCTTTGAAGGTTGACGTTGCTAAACAACATGATATGCTTATTCAGCTGTATTAACAATTTATTTAACAAATTAATGAGTGCTATGATTTTAAATACATTAAGGTCTACTTTTCAGAGTTCAATATCGTATATGTAGTTGTCTTTGGTGTTAGAACGTCAAAGCAAAACATGCATGCAGCACAGAAGCTGAGATTCCTTCCCTAGGCCTATTTGTAAGTATCCACATAATAGTGCAATAAGTGAAAAATAAAACATTAATTACGAGCCAGACAGACCTAGATTCAAGTTTATACAAGTTCTAGCAGACACCCCATGTTTTCTAATTAAATTACCAAGAAGACTGGAATATTTCAGAATTCAGAAAGACATAACATAACAATAACATGATGACAATTAAATGGAATTATTTCTTTCAATCATCAGTGAGATTGGGATCGACTATAATTTGTACTGGTTGTTTTGCTGTCTGTAGTTCAAATTCTAGTATAACAATATATGAATTTTGAAAATAAAAAAGGAAAGAAATTCGAATTTCATGCTAAGGCCCAATCTTATCCTTTTCTTGATGTCCTTTACTTCAAGCACTTTCTTTTTCTTAATAAATATATAAATCCCAGTATATTTGGATGCTGTTATTGACTGTACTGACAAGCAAATTGGATATTTGGTTGGGTTGTGTGATTCTCATCTGTTGTGATTGTTCTCTATATTAAAGCCATTTTCCTCTATATACAAATTGAATTTTAAGTTTCACAAGTTCATCATTTCAGAGATAATCAATCTTGAAGTACAAAACTGGAGTCATTCAGTAATGAGTAAATCTCTTGAGTTTTAGGATGTAGCATCCCCCCAGCTAGGAACTCATGAACTTCTCCATATACTTCAATTGAACTGCATCCTGGTTCTTTCTCTGTCAAGCTTTCCTTCATCAAAAGCCTGTGCTCCATTGCCTCTTCAAATTGGTTGGATGCAGCCTGAACATTAGACATAAGTACATAACCACTGGCATCACTTGGATTTAACTCATGAACTCTTTTTGCAGCCCATTTCGCCATCTGTACATTCCCATGCTTCCTACAAGATGAGAGCAGAGATCCCCATATAATGGCATCTGGCTTTATAGGCATACCCTTTATTAGTTCTTCTGCCTCTTCTAATAGTCCAGCTTGACCTAGCACTTCAACCATGCAAGTATAGTGCTTTATTGATGGTACAATCTCATACTTATTCATCATTAGTGCAAAATAGTCCCTTGCTTTATCAATTGCTCCCAATTGTTTACAAGCAGTTAAAGCACCAATAAAACTTACATAGTCTGGCTTTAGATTTGAAGATTCAAGCTTAGAGAAGTACTCAATTGCTTCTCTTTCATGACTATTCATGGCTAGCCCTATTATGAGGGAGTTCCAACATGATAATCCTCTAGTGGGGGATGCCTCAAACACTTTAATAGCATTTTCAATAGATCCACACTTGCAGTACATGTCAATTATTGCTGTAAGAACAATGACATTCAACTCAATATCATTCCTTCTTATATAATCATGAACCCATTCCCCATGTTGAAGTGCTCCTAAGTGAGCACAAGCATTTAACAAGCTCACCATTGTAAATTCACTTGGCTCAACCCCTCCTTCTTGCATCATGTGGAAAAGGTCTAATGCCTCCATTAGCTTCCCATTCCTAACATACCCACTAATCATAGAATTCCAAGTAACTGAGGTTCTTGTAGTCATGTCATCAAACAACCTCCTAGACTCATCAATTTCACCACATTTAGCAAGACCAATAATCATTGAATTGCAAGCTACCACATCAAGTTCCACGTGCCCATCAAACACTCTTCTAGCTTCACTCAATAACCCACTATTAGCATACATGTGTATGATAGTATTACAAATGAACTGGTCCTTTTCAAGACCCAATTTTACAACCCTCCCATGAAGCTGAGCTCCATCATGGCCAGCACCCAATTGAGCATAAGCTTTGAAAACTGAAGGGTAAGTCAACAGTTGAGGTTGAACTGCAAAATACAGCATATCAACAAAAAGTGATATTGCAAATTGTGGAGTTGAGCTCTTAGAGAAGCCTCTGATAATGGTGTTCCAAGAATAGAGATTTGGGTTTGGCATCCTGGAGAAGACCAAGTAGGCATAGTTAATGTCACCAGATGATGAGGTACAGAAGGTGAGGACACGGCTAGCAGCAATGGTGTCAAGAGCAAGGCCAGTTTTGATGATGTGGGCATGAATCTTTTGGAGGTCTTTCATGGTGTTGCAGTGTTTTTGGAGCATGGTGAGACATGGATGGTCAGAGATGAACTTGGATATGGAGGGCGATGATGATGGAGAAAGTGCACAACAAAGAGTTGCCATTGCTTGTGGTCCTTGGCGAGAACAAGACAGAGTTGCAAAATAGTGAAGCAGATGAGGAATCTACAAGTCAGGGGCTACCTTTATCATCCTACACATGATGAGTGGACTCCACACTCCCACTTTGTGCTGGAAGTTGTCTTACTCATCATAGGTAAATTTTTTTTTCAATTGACTAAGAAGAAAATTACTAATTGAACCAACTATATATAATTATGTATATTTGTACAAAAAGTAATTAAGATTTTTGTTTTTATTTTTAATTACTAGATAGATGGATTTTCATTTCTTATGTGACAAAAGTCAGCAGGTAAACTACGCTGCTGGGGAAAAAATGGTGTGAACCTTCTGCCTTTCTCATGATATAGGAAGTCAAACTATGGAAACCATAATTAAAACCAACATCTTGGACAAGATTGAAACTGTTCTCCATGTTCAAAGCCATGATCAGCTTCTTTAAAAGATTGACAAGTATTGATTATTCCATTAACTTTTGATTGCAATGCAGCAATCATCTCTTGTTTTTTTCTTTTTTGGGTTTTTTTTTTTGGGGGGGGTGTTGTGCAGTCATCTCTTTTCATTTGCTTGATAGTGTAACGGGAAAAATGAGAATTAATATTGTCATTTCCATCATAAAAGCATGAGGGATGTCTATGAGGGCTCCTTTAAGATAATCATTATAGGCATTAGAATTATCACTATGACCCAGATTGAATTGTCACGTGAATTACCCTTATGATACTATGATATTTTAGATTAAAGCTATTCTTTTTTACCTTTGACATTAATAATATGAAATTTAGATTCAGACATTGAAATCGAACAACTCTATGGAAAGATAAATATGTGAAGAGGTCAAGTTCTTGTAGCTGTATTGTGATATTATATTGAAACTTGTGCCTATAAAGAATCAACAATTTGATTAGCATTATTTTGTTTGTTATGTAGTAAAAATCAATTCAATTCTATCTTTCTAAAATTATATCTCTACGTAGAATTCTTTAACCAAACTACACGCATGGGTATTGTTTAGTAGAGTCTACTTTTAGTAATAGGATTGCTCTAAACTGTGATCTAGGATTCCTTCTAGTGGATTAATCCGACACGCGTACAACTAGATTCTGTCTTGGAAAATACAGTTAGAGCCTTGATGGAAGTCTGGACCTCGAAGCCATGCACGTCGAACAACATTGAGTCATAGTATCAAGATTACTAGATTTGTGCAGAGGGTATATTCTTAAATATTCGCAATTGTCAACCATTATCTTATGATATTATAGGACTCATAATTGTCTCAGGCTGCTAAGTAGTTTCTATATCAAAGTTCTTAACTTATAGGGATTTACCTCAATAATAATAGGATGATAACTTCTATCAAGATACTAATCCTAAATATCTGCATTCAACACAGATTGCATTACGATTCTATACACGATCTATAAGTACCAGGCTAAGTAACCTTAAACAGATATCAATAAATTATTCACTACATAATACCCTACTTGTGCACAGTTTGACTTGAGCATTGAAGTCCCTTTACAGGTACCCACCCCCTGTCTCAACACACTCGGCCGTTGTTGCTCAAGGAGAAAATCACCGCAACGTGCCTATCTCAGACACCCTCTGAATCCATTTTAGAATATTGGCACTGTCTGTGGGAAATGTTAAACTTTTAATCTCACTCAATCATGATGGAACACATATCAACACTCGAGAAGGGACGCAGCACAACCCTCTGCCAACCAAAGACAGGGACTAGCGGCACAACGCCATCCTCATCTAATTCCACCACTTACTGCTGAAGCCTCTACCATAGGAAACCAAGCACTTGTCCCGAAACATCTGCGTGATAGCCACAATACTTCACTTTTCGATGAAAGTCCTTATCCATCGCGCAGGGTATCTACGAGAGACAAACTTGGCCACCAGGGGGAGCACCCAACAATGTTGTCCAGGGGTCCAGGGTCCCAGTGCAATCACATCTAGGCCCCCTGAACGACGATGTTAATGATCGAGTGTCTATCCAAGACACCATTCGTTCCGAGATGACCAGACACTGTAACACCCTAATACAAATTGATCGTAAAATAATCAGAATATTTCAAGATAAAGCGTATCAAGTATATCACCTTCTAAAAAATATAAAACATAAATCCATAATAACTTGTACAATCATTATAGAGAGTCACGAAGATGAAAAAAATCATATATATATATATATATATATATATATATTATTGGTTAGAAAGTCACACTGTAATACATAAACTTTTATACAACTATTCAGTAAAGTAAGTAAATACAAGTTGATACAAAAAGAAACAAACAATTAAATTAAGCCTTTTGCTTCTTCTTTTTCTTGTCATTTTGCTTTGGAGGGTCTTCACCTAAATTTACATAGAAAACACATGGGTGAGAACTCACAAAATTTTCAGTATTAGTATACCAAAACCAGCAGTTATTTATTTAACAACAAATAAACTAACTGAAAACATACATACACTCTATGTAACAGAATATCCGAAAATCACTAATATCAAATAATTGCTTATACAACCCTAAGATACCATTTAACAAGCCAGACAACCAAGCACGACAACTGCCTATACAATCGTCAACAATGCAATGTTTTATGTAATGAGGTATGATTATGCTCACACAAAGCCCTAATAATAAGATTATGCAATAATAATGCAGGTTTTAGTTTTTGAAAACACAAGGTACTTACTTATTTTCCAAGAAATTTCGTTCCTTGTATATACAAAGCAGGATAAGCCTAAAAGCCTAAACCTCACTTGGTAATAGATAGATACTTTCCCCTCACCAACGTAAGAGTACTACTTCTACCCCTATACTGGTAACCCTGACCATTCTAGCAAAAATGCAAGGAGAATTTAGATCCAACACCTCATTCTTAGGTCATATGGTTGTGCACACCATCTACGGTTACAATACCTAGGAAACTAGTAAGTATCAAGTTTGAAAACCAAGAATACCAAAGTATCATCAAATCACATTTTAAACACTAGCACATGTAAATCTAGCCTCACTTATCCAACAAAGTGGCAAGAACCATGTCACTAAGTCATTCATAACTAGAACCTCTAGACATCACTTCACAAGCGACTCCAAAGTCAACCTCATGTTAAAAAAAGTTCTAGGTACTCCCCTAAGGCATTCAACCTCTCAAAGAACACCTAAGGTTTTCACAAATTCTCATCTATGTTAGGTGGTTATTCTCTCCAAGAAATACCCTCATTAGTGTCTCAACACACTTAAAAAGGCATATATGAGTGATCCCAACACTTAGGGAATCTCAAAACATCAAAATTCAACACTTGTCCATAACTAGAAGTCACGCTTAGGCGCCACCCACCCACACCTAAGCATGAAGGTGGCAAGGCAACAACCCTGTAACTCCCAGGAAGTCACACCTAAGCGTAACTCTAACATGCCTAGGCTCAGAGCTCTTTGTTTGCTCAAGACAAAAAAACTGATCAGTCCATGCCTAGGCGTGACCAAGCTATGCCTAAGCGTGACCAATTTTACAAAAAATTATGCAAAACTGAGCCACTGTTCCATTGGCCCCAAATCAGCTCCAAATCATACAAACTTAGATTTTAAGTGTTTTCTAACTCTAATCATGGTCACTAATCATGGTAGAATCATCAAACACTAAACACAACTCAAGAATCATGGATTCAAACCAAATCAAGCCAACAAACATCCAAAACCTAAAATGCTCATCAAATAGGCATAAGGACATTCACCAAGCTAAACCAGCAACCATGGCATCCAATGAGTTGGAAATGCTCTAACTCAACTCTAGAAATCAAGAACCGAGTTAAAAATAAAGATTTAGCTCACCAAACTAAAAACTCTATCCAAGAACTCTAATTCCATATAAGATGAACAAAAGAGATAAAATGGATAGAAACCCCCTACCTTTGGAACCAAGATGATGAAGATGGTCATAAGTTCTCAAGCTTGCTCTTCCCCTTAGCTCTCCTCTTCTTTCTTTCCTCTTCTTCCCCTTGTCTTTCCCCCTTTCCTCTTTGTTCTCTGCCTATTTCTGTTTCTGGCTCCACAGCCGAGAGAGTGAGTGAGTGAAAGCCAAGGAAAGTGAAATAAATAAGTATTAAGCTACCTCTGTAACTAATTTATAAGTCTAACATATTTTAAAGGATGTTACAGACACCACCTCCAAGAATTAGTGACCTAATAAATGCAGTAAATTAATGAAGAACCTCGCCTGCTAAATGACTAACGTCGTCAACTAGATGAGATGGAGAGATCAATACACGAAGAGAATGATAACGGAAGGCAGAACGCGGCCCACAACCAAAGAAGGCCGCCACACGACGAAGCCAGCAATGCTGTTCGAAACAACATCCTGGCCCCCGGAGGCCAACAGTAGCCATTCTCAGATGAATTGATGGCGTACAGAGTCCTAAGGAACTTCAAGTTTCCCACTAACTTGGAGCCTTATGATGGGACCACGGACCCTCAAGAACACTTGGATGCTTACGCTCAGTCTATGCAGTTCCATGGGGGATCCCCAGAGTTGCTGTGTCGCGCCTTCCCCCTGTTTTTAAAGAAGGACGCCCTCCACTGGTTTGTCACCCTACGAGCCAAATCTGTAACCGGATGGGAAGACCTCACGCAACGCTTCCTGCTACACTACACCACCACCAGGGAGCAACCCAAATTAATTGACTCTCTTTCTGAAATTCGCTAATGGAGCAATGATCCCTTTCGTGAATACATTAAGAGATTTGTTGACGTCATCGCTCGTATAGAGAACTCGGATGACAGGATTACTCTCCACTATGCCCGAAGCGACCTCCGGACTAATTTAGAATTCTTTCGATCTTTGGCAAAAAAGAAGCTAGAGACTATGAACGAATTTCACTTCCGCTCCAAAAGGTATATCAACCTAGAGGAAATCACTAAAGCTAAAGAGAGTATGGAAAAAGGTGAGCCTACTCACCAAAAGAATAACTGGAACTCCAACCAGTCTAAAAATTCCTCTAAGGGCGAGGCATACCAATCTAAGTATTCTAACTACAGTCCTTTGAACGCCCCAAGAGAAATAATTCTCAGAAAGGTGCTTCAGACCAAGTTTCAGGATATCAAAAGGACGCCTCCCTTGAAGAAACAAACTCAGAAAAATCACTAAAAGCATTGTAAATGACATAAAAGTTATGGCCATGAAACAGAAGAGTGTTATCAACTCCGCAATGTCATCGAATCCCTACACAAGGAAGGACGGCTACAGAAGTATATCAGTGACATCCGAAATAATGATAGTCACGGAAGATGGAGGGATCAAATATGTAGTCGCAGCCCTAGGTGAAGTCCAACTCCGCGTCAAAGGATAAGAACTCGAAGCCCCACTAAAAAATCTCGAACACCACCTCGCTGTGATATTGAAAGCTGGCAGAACCGGAACCAGGATACTCAAGGTGGGGCTAATCGAAAAGACCAATTAGTGAGTACCATCACCAGAGGGTTTGTAGGTGGAGACTCATCCAGTAATTCCAGAAAGAAAGCACTACAGACAGCAGTATTACGTGTTTCTGGCTCTACACGCAAGCCCTATACCGAAGACAGGGAAGAGCCACTCGTCTCTTTTTCAAGCAAGGACTATGGCGATATTATCTAGGATTGTGATGGCCCGCTCATCATATTTGGAATAAACGTCGAGCTCTAACGTATCTTCATCGACCAAGGGAGCTCGACAGACATAATGTTCATGGACGCATTTAAGAGGTTAGAGTTCCCTATGTCCACGTTAACCCTCTATGAAGGCAAGCTCACAGGCTTATCTGGAGAAAAAGTCACCCCGGTAGATTACTTTGAAATATTCTTGACTATGGGCGATGACAAAGTCTACAGAACAGTCAAAGTCAGGTTTTTTGTCATGGATTGCCCATCAGTCTACAACATTATTTTGGGCCACCCCACGTTAAATGACATTGCTGCTGTAGTGTCTACTGCTCATCAGGCCATGAAATTTCTCAATAAGAATAATGAGGTGGCCACGGTTAAGGACGACCAGATCGCAACGTGCAAGTGTTATATTAAGAGCCTCAAAATATGTAGGATCCCTAGAAAAACCAGAACATGCACATCTAGCCTAGCTTTGGATCAAGTTAACATCCTTATGACCGAACTAGATGTTCGAGAAGAGATCCAATGTACCAGACCCCATCCTAAAAGAGAATTGTTTCTACTCCAATTGGGTGACAAGTCAGATCAGGTCACTAAGATAGGCGCAAATTTAGAAGAGCAGGAGAGACACCAGCTAATAAGCTCATACGAAAAAATGAGGACCTATTTGCCTAGACGTCCTCTGATATACCTAGACTTGACCTCGCTTTCATTTGCCATTGTTTATCCATTAAACAGGATGCGAAGCTGGTCTCTCAAAAGAAAAGAAAAGTTGGCCCTGAGAGACAACATATCATGGAGGAACAAGTTAAAGAGCTACTCAGCGTCTGTTTTATCAAAGAAATTTCATACACCATATGGCTTTCCAATGTAGTCTTAGTGAAAAAGTCAAATGAAAAGTGTAAGATGTGTGTAGACTACACGGACCTGAACAAGGCCTACCCTAAAGACCTATACCCCCTCCCTAGCATTGACAAACTGGTTGATAGCTCCTTCTGGCTATTGTCTTTCATAGACACTTACTCTGGATACAATCAGATCCCAATGTACCCCGGAGATGAAGATAAAATCGCATTCGTCACTGAAAAGGCAAGTTACTGTTACAGGGTAATGCCCTTTGGATTAAAAAATGCAGGAGCCACCTATCAGCAGATGATGAACAGGGTTTTCGAGGATCAAGTGGGGAGAATGCTCGAAGTCTACATTAACGATATGATCGTCAAAACCCCATAATTCGGATCACACACCTTAGACCTTGAAGAAGTGTTCGCCTAGTTAAAGAAGCACAACATAAGGCTTAATCTAGAAAAATATGCATTTGGGGTCCAGGCCGACAAGTTCTTGAGCTTCATGCTGACTCATCGCAGAATTGAGGCAAATCTAAACAAATATCAAGCGATGCTTAACATGTGTAGCCCTCAAAACATGAAAGAGCTTCAACAATTGACATGACGGATTGCGGCCCTCACACGCTTCCTCGCCAAAACTACTTACAAATCTCTCCATCTCTTCAAGTTGTTAAAAAAAGGGATTGGTTTTGAGTGGGCCCAAGAATGTGAGGACGCATTCACATCTCTGAACGACCTCTTATCTTCTGCCCTTATACTGACCAGGCCGGAACCCAGTGAGACGTTGTACCTGTATCTCTCAGTTCATGAAAATGCTGTAAGTTCGGTACTTATCCCGGAAACGACTTATGGTCAAAAGCTGGTTTATTATGTGAGCAAAGTGCTCCAAGGTCCCAAGCTCCGATATCAAAAGATAGAGGAGGTTGCCTTTGCCCTCGTCGTCACAGCCAGAAGGCTCAAATAGTACTTCCAATGCCATACAATAGTGGTGAGGACAGATCAGCCAATCCTCCAAATATTACATAAACCAGACTTAGCAGGAAGAATGATCGCCTGGTCTATCAAGCTTTACGAGTTCAGAATTGTATATGAGCCCAAGTTAGCAATCAAGGCACAGGCACTCTCTAACTTCCTTGCTAAGCTCACTTCAGACCCTGGTGACCTCGACGAAGCATCGTGGACCATATTCATTGACGGATCCTCTAACCCCAAAGGAAGTGGCGTCGGGGTAATCTTGGAGAACTCTGAAGGACTTACGGTTGAGAACTCCCTGAAGTTTGAATTGCTTACTTCAAACAATCAGGCAGAATATGAAACATGCATCGCCAGACTTGTAATGGCTAGAGAATTAAGAGTAACAAAGATTACACTTTGTAGTGACTCTTGCACCAAATCACAAAAGTAATAAAAAATGAGTAAGAGTATCGTCCACGATGATTAAGTTATTAATTATTAAATTCGCTGAAAGTGATACTATTTAAGCTAACGAAGAAAAAAATTTCTTACAAATTCAATTAAAAAGAAATATAAATAAATAAAATAATAAATCAAAGGGGTGAAAAATAATGGTATTAAAGCGTTAAGGTTCAGACTTAAACTCTTTAAATGCACATTCAAATATTGGTTTAACTATATTCTATTTCAATAATTTATGGTCAATTCTTAAAATTAATTAATACACAATCCCTTAGTATATTAACCTTCTTGTACTGTTTAGAATTAACTAATCTTTTAGTCTAACCCCAAATAGAAAGACATTATCAAGAACGAGGGAATTAAAAGAAAGATCATATAACTCATAACGTCTATTCCTAGCGATTACAGAAATTATGATATTTATCACATGTTTTAGGTTCATGCAAATTTTTCTAAATCATACATCAACCTAAAAGATCATTCCCAAGTTGATTAAATTTAGAAAAGCATTAAGAATAGAGATAAACACATAAATCATAAAATAGAAACATAAATTAAACCCATAAAAGAATTTACATCATCAAAGTTCAAGATCTATCATCCCCCTAACAAAGGAAAATTAGTTACACATGGAAAAAAAAAATAACACAAAGGAAAGAATATGACAAATTCCATTGTAGAAATGTGAAAAAGTTAAAGAAAATCTCTAATCTTCAAGCCTAATTGCGTCTACATCATATTAGGGTTTGTGCCTCTTGACAGATGCTACGTTCTGTCCAAAGTGTCTCCAAGTGTGTAGTATTTGGAATTTTTTATTTATTTATAACAAATCAACGCTGCAGCCTACGCGTTCAGCGCTTGAGCGCTCAGTTTCCAGCGCTAGAGCGCTAGCCCAGTAATTGAAACTCTCCTGCGCGCAATGCGTGCTCAAGCGGTGCTGACCCAGCGCTCAAGCGTTGGGCTTCTGAATAGATTTTCTTCTTTTTTTTGCCTCTTTAAATATCCAATCTTCTCTATGTGCAATTACCTAACAAAAACACATAAAAATACGTAATAAGAACACAATTAAAATAATAAAAACATAATAAAACTTAAGAACAAAACTAAATCAAAAAGATTAAAAAATGATAAAAACTCAAGATTTTGAACCTTAAAAATATAATTTTTTGCAGGTTCATCAATTCTCAACTCGTGACATCCTAGATTCAAGGCGACTATTGGGCTAAGGAGCCCCTCTTGCAGAAGTACCTAGCAAAGGTACAAGAGCTCCTCAAAAGCTTCCAAACGGTGAAATACTCCAAGAACAAAATTCAAGGGCCAACCTAGGTTGGCCAGTACAAAGAGTTCAGGCAACAACCGTTCAGTGGTCCAAGAGACCCTCTCACAGCCTTCTATCATGGATTCATCCATTTTTCAGGTGGAAGAATAAGAGCATACTTGGATCACCCTGATAATGGAATATTTACAGTCTAGCATCCGCCCTGAAGACCCGAAGGAAGCCTCCAAATTAGTCAAGATCGCGGTCTGGTACACTGTCTATGATGCACAGTTATACCAGCATGGATTCTCTTCGCTTCTCCTTAAATACCTCATGCTAAAAGAAGTAGAATATGTACTGTTAGAGGTTCACGAGGGGGACCGTGGACACCATTTGGGAGTCAAAGCTTTAGCTTTAAAAGCACTCAAGGCCAGATACTATTGGCCTACGATGGAGGCCAACTCTATAACGCATGTCCAAGTTTGCAACAAATGTTAGTGGCACTCAGACTACTACCATGCTCCACCTGAGGAACTCTCCACAACTTCTGTACCCTAACCATTCTACATGTGGGGTATGGATATCCTGAGTCCGTTCCCTCAAGCGCTCGGACAGTTGAAATTCCTAGTGGTAGCCGTTGACTACTTTACTAAGTAGATTGAGGCAGAACCCTTGGTCACTATCACCTCGGTCCGAATCCAAAAATTTATATGGCGCCACATCATTACAATGTTTGGAGTCCCAAAATCCATTGTAATGGACAACGGGATATAGTTCAAAGACAAAGGGTTCGAAGAGTTACTTGCTGATTTAAAAATCAAGCATCACTGTAGCGATGTTGAAAACCCTCGGACAAATGGGCAAGATGAAGCCGCCAACCGGGTTATTGTCCGAGGACTAAAGAGAAGGTTGGATAAAGCTAAAGGAAACTGAGCTGAACAGTTAGATCATGTCCTTTGGGCCTACCAGACTGCCCCCCACTCTACAACAGGTGAGACCCTTTTAAGCTCACTTATGAGTATGAGGCTATGATCCCAGTAGAGATTGGAGAACCCAGCTGGCACCTCCAACACTTCTCACCCAACAATAACCCTGGACTGATCAGGGAAGACTTGGACCTTTTAGAAGAGAGAAGGTGTATTGCTCATATACGGGACGTCACCATCAAATAGAGAACGACAGCACGATACAACCTAAAGGTTGTTCCCAGAAATTTTTAACCAGGCGACATCCTCCGTAGGGCTGACATCAGAGGTAGGAATGTCTTCTAAGGAAAGTTAGCTCCTAACTGGGAAGGCCCTTACCGTGTTGTGATCAACACCGACAAAGGAGCCTACACATTGGAGACATTGACAGGCAAGCCGATCAAGAACTTATGGAATGTGAACAAACTTAGAAAAAACTATAACTAAGTGCCCTCTAAAGCCTACTCTCAATTTACTTCATGTTTGATCTTCCCTAATTACTATGGGAACACTTTGTATAAACCTTAGTCCTTTATCGAATTAATAAAATAAAGTGATTTTTTACTCATTTGCTTCATTTGTCACCGCGTGATTGTTGGCAGCATGGATGGTGAAATCTATGTCTAAGCCATCATGGTACCCATCGTGAGTTGTCTTGTGTTAAATAGGTTGCGCAGTAGAAAAATCCTAACTCTTAGGAAAATTCTAGCACTAAATCATAAATACGAAAGACCCCGACAATGACCACTTAAAATTAAACCAAAGTCGCGAGGGATCCTAAATGCCAAAATCATTGGTGATGGACCCCGGACAAGGTTTTCTACACCCAAGTCACGTGAGATCCTATACACCAAAACAATTGGCGACAGACCCTGGGCAAGGTTTTAATTATAAATTTTGCCTAAGTCGAGGAATCTAAAACTTCAACGCAACTGATGTTGGACCCTGGCATGGTTTTGACTTCAAAATAAAACCTAAGTCCTAAAAGGAATTCCAAGTGCTCAAAGGGCATTGGACCCCGGACCATGGTTTCTCCTATTTGAAAAATTCTCAAGTCCATGAAATAGTTATGAGAAATACCATAATGGACAGACTGTGGAAAATAAACAGGCATGCAAAAAACGAAATGAAATAAATTAAAAACCTTAAAAATCGGGGTAACTGTCTTTACAAATGTTAAACACCCTATGTAGGGGGCAAAAGCAAAAATCAAAAGACATTTGTCTACTCCTTGACGGCATCTAGACCACAGACAACAGTAGACGGAGCTTCAGCAACACTTGGATCCTTTGGAGCGGCATTGGTAAGCACGAGGTGACCATCCCGAATCACCCTCCCAGGATCTAGCACATCTAAGACCAAAGCCGCTGGACTTGGTCAACGGCGTTTTGAAACTACTCCTCATTGATATTTGTGCAAACAGTAAGGAGCTGCTAGACATCACCTTGTAAAGAGGTCATCCTTGCTTCGAGTTGTTGGCTTTGAGTTTGGAGGCTTTCATTTTCAACCCGGAGTACGGTTACCTCCCTCCGAACCTCCACCAAGATGGCCTCCTTTTGCTTCACAGTATCCTTCAAGGCCACCACTTCACTCTCCAATTCTTGAGTCCGAGCTTCGGCATCATTCTTGGCTTTCTCAGCTTTCTCTTGGCTTTAAGAGCTTGGTTTTCACCCTTCTCAGTCGCCGTTATTTTCTCCATTATCTCTCGATCGTGCTCCTCATAAGCCTACTCCAAGTATCGAGCTTCGACAATAAGACGAAGGCCATAAGTTTGAAAAGACAAGAAAGTCTCCTTCGTGCTACATTGGGAAAGGTGGTTTGCAACTTGCTTGTCCAAAAGGTTAAAATCAATGAACTCCCGGGGATCTGACTCATCATGGTATAAAGTGATTGGGTCAGTGATTTCTTTAACCGCCACCCTTTTCCCTCAGTCATCCGAACTGCCATCATTAACCGCCCTTCTTTTTCGTCTCTCAAGCAGTTCGGGAGAATCCTCCACTTGAATAGGCTCCCTCTTAGCCAACGGAACCTCAACGAGTAAGGGCGGAGGAGCCGAAGCAGCTACAACAGGTGCATTAGAAGGACTGGTGGCATTCTTGGCCTTCAGGGCTTCTAGGACCGCCGAGGCATTCCCGATTACAATCTCAGCTAAACTTTCTACAAAATCAACAGAGTCAGAAACAAAAATGACATTACAAGATATCATAAGAAGCATATATCCAAATATGGGTGACGACCTACATTACCTAGTATGGCCCAAAGAGTCATGTCATCCGAGGTATCCAGCATATCTTTAGTTGGGGTCAAACTGATCTGTTTAACCCATATTTCAAAGAAATCAACACATTCAACCTCCTCCTCATCTAATTGATGTTTTTCCCTCTCAAATGACTGAGTGGGAATGATCCATGACGCCCGATTCCAGTATAAGCTGAATATTGATTCTCCATTGTTGTCCAACCAAAATAGACGAGTTTTGGGAGTCGCCATCAACTTGAAAAACTTCTCATTGAAATCCTTGTAACTCTCTTGGTACTAAACGAAGACCTTCCGCCCTTGCTGCAACCGAGCCAAAAGCCAAGATTTTTGAGGGGCATTAGTGCCCTGTAAACAATACCGGGTATGGAAATAAAAAAATGCTTTGTCTGAGCACCGCAACTCGACTAACCAGCAAATCCTTTCAAAGGCTAGAATATTTGTCCAACCATTGGGATGAATCTGGGAAGGGCAGCATTAAGAGTTCAGAGGACGGCGAGATGGACGTCGTTGAAGGGAAGCCGAAGTCCAAACTATATGAAGAAGTCGTCATACAGGTATATGTAGTGCTATCCCGCCTGACGAGTAGAGCACACCCTTTCATTCACTGATGATAAGATCTGAAATTCGTGGTCATTACTACCTTTTTTAGTCAGCATCAAGTAGCACTGAAGTTCTTCAAGCTCTTCTCCAGGCTGGAAATAGGATATCTGATCGTAGGTGTCGTCCGCAACCCATAGATATACCAACCTTGGACCACGATGAATTTGGATAGCATCTTCGACTAGTTCCCGAGCTATCAACTCCCAAGCTTCTGGAACCGATGACTTAGTCTAGCCGTTCTCCTCCTTCTAGCCATTAAGTTCCTAGAACCACTCACAGAAGCTAGTGGTCAAAATCAATCAACTTTAAATATTTAAACATAGAAGAGGGCAAATAGGAAACACTGTTTATGCCAATGCACTGACCTCCGTACCCACCAAGGTTAAAGCCTTAAAAGGACACCTCCGCCGCACATAGTGCGATGGAGGAGGTGCTCCACAGGGCAACGCAATTGAAGAGATAAGGTAAATAATATTCCCACCTCTGTTCATAGAGAGAGAAGGGAAATGCACTCCAAAAAGGGAGTGCACAACCACTCTATGACACGAAAAAAGCATAGATAAGTCAAAGGGAAAAGAAATACCTAGAAGAAACCGGGTCACTAGAAGTTTAAACTATTGAAAAAGGAAGGAAACTACCCCCACCACCATGAAAAATTGTCGGAAATCACCCCAGGCCACCAACTTTGAGAGAGAAATAGTAAAAATGAACGAAGGAAGCTTTAACCCTTATTTATAAAGGCCATATGGTTAGGGGGTAATTCCATTCTAGCAGTACAGATTTAAAAAGATACTCATTATGGCGCACGAAGCACTATGCATAACTATTAAACCAGAATGTGCCACGTGACCTTTACAACTATCATGGCAGTTGAAGGGACAGTTGCACAGTAAGCCAAGAGACACGCAACCCTGACAAGCTAAGCCCAGAAATTTTTTGCGGATCACGAAATTTTTCTACGGACCCCGGTAATTTAAAAAGGTTGAATGGTTGATCCCAAATGACAAAGTTAAAATTCTTAACCCCGTGAAGAGCACGGACCCCGGGGACAGGAACTAAAGCTTGCCACTTCGTTGTTCCAACCAAGAACCAAGTTGGGGGAAACTTAGCATAACTACAGGGCAAGCGTTGGACTCATCCCGATAGAAAAAGAGCAATACAGATAAGGGAAAAAGAAGAGAAGATACAAAATAGAATTCAAATCCTAATTTTATTCATTTATCTCATTCCATACATCGTTAACTTTTACAAAAAGAGAAGAAAAAGCACATCACAAGTGTTCAGAAAAGAGTGACCATTAGGAAACTCATGGACGGAACCAACATCACCGTCGGAACACCCCGGGTCACTGTCACATCCACAGTTCCTCCAGAACCCAGTACTGGTTTCTTCCTTGTTGACCAGACTTTGAAGAACTTTGGTAAACCAGAATGGAACACTGCTTCCGAAGTCCAGAGTCACTGCCAATTCTTCTTCCCTGCCTCCTCCACAGTGATAATAAGGGTCAGCATCTACCTTAGAGTGGCCCCAAGTTACTCCAAGAAGATTTTCCCTTCCAAAGGAGTCAGCCTCCAGCATAACTGCCCTTAGAGGACCTTCCAAAAAAGGTCGGCCTGATGCCTCCAAATCACTCAGGAATGAATAAAGACAAGAATGGAGCATCTCCAAGTGCCTCCATGCATCAAGGCAGAAACCTCACTCCATCCTAACAACACGAGGTAGATTAAACACTCTCATGTACGCTAGGAGAGAAAGGCTTCTGCCCCCCAAATGCATGGGGACACAGATATTATGTTGAGAAAGAAAGGCTTCCACCAGAAGAATTGGTTGCAGGAAGACAAACACTTTCAAAGATTTTGGGAAGAATAACAAGATGATCTTCACAGAAGACAAAATCCTTCATATATGTGCAAAAAACATAAAGGGAATTACTCTTTGGAAGAAAATCATTCTCAAACGGAGTCACAGAGCAAAAGGAATAAAGGAGTACAGCAAAAGAAATTTCAGTTTCAGTGCAAACATTCCCTATTTATAGAGAGAATGAAGCACTCTGATTGGCCCCGTAAAAGGTGAACTGATCGCATGATGGCAGCCACGTTTAAAGCTCCCAGTTTCTGATTGGTCACGGGAGCAACGGGCAGTTGGAAAACAATATGAAACTAATATCCTCTTAAAAGGATCTTTAATTCCCAATAAAGTCAAGGCATCAGTTCCCCAAAAAATCTTAGACTATTACCACCTGCAAAATCAAAGATTGCGTGAAGAGTACTTGGGACATCTCGCGTACTACCCATGAGGGCAACTTAACGCACCTCAGATGACGGATTAGCAAGGTCAGACCTCAGACTTGCATGTCAACCTCAGAGGAATGCTAATGTTTCACGGACCTTGGCCCTCTACATAAAACGTCTGAGATCCTATGTCAATACCAGGACTCCTTTGTTCATCGCATGCCTTGTGATACGTCTGAAGCTTATATATCTTGACATTCGATTGTTCTATTCAAGCACTAAGCTGGGGGCAATAGTTCTGAACTGTGATTCGGGATCCCTTCTAGCGAATCAAACAGACACGCATATAACCGGACTCTACCCTAGAAAACACGGCTAGAGCCTTGATGGAAGTCCGGACCTCAAAGCCATGTATGTCGAACAACATTAAGTCGTAGTATCAAGATTGCTAGATTTGTACAGATGATATATTCTTAAATATTCACAACTGTCAATCATCATCTTATGATATTATAGGATTCATAACTGTCTCAGACTGCTAAGTAGCTTCCATATCAAAGTTCTTAACTTATGGAGATTTACCTCAATAATATGGGATTATAATCTCTATCAAAATACTAATCTTGGATACCTGCATTCAACACATATTGTATTTTGATTCTATACATGCTCTATAAGTACCAGATTAAGTAACATTAAATAGGTATCAGTAAATTACTCACTGCATAATACTCTACTTGTGCTTAGTCTGATTTGAGCGTTAAAGTTCTTTTGTAGGTACTCACTTCCTATCTCAACACACTCAATTGTTATTACTCAAGAAGAAAACTATCGTAATGTGTTTATTTCAAATACCTTTTAAATTCACTTCAGAACAAAGTTGACTGTGATAGATTTTTCATAATAAAAAATTTATCCAATGCGCACTGTTATTGTAATTGCTGCCACTACACAGATAGTATTTAAGAATGTCTCTTAATAATTAATGCATTTAAATTTGTTTGTGCGTGGGTGTGTGGGACTATATGCACATAAAATAAAATTATGTCACATCGCACAAATTTTATTTATGTAGGTGTCTATGAAGTCACATCAAAATAATGTATCAATATTATTACTTATACTAAATAGATTAAACTTTCAGTAGGAATCGGACTAAATTATTCTAATTTTTAATTTGAACAAATATTGTAATCGAGAGATTCAAATTATTGTACTAATTTAAAAGCTATATATAAAGAATCATAGTATTGTTTGAGCTAGAACGTTGCAGTTCAAAATATTCTGTGGTTTTCATCTTTAAAAAAATCTTATCTGGCCAATTGCTTAGTTCGAAATGTCAAGCTATATATAAATAAATTCCTTATGGTCAAATTGCATTAATACAAACATGCTTTTCATTTTCTTACACAAATGTTACTAAGATTCATACATAGAGTGCTCTGCTTAGACAATTGTGGCTAGTTGCCACAAATGCATATTCTTTTTGGTGGGTGAGTGGGGGTGGCAAGAACAGGTGTTTCCAGTTTTCAAAGATAGAGATGCATAAATTTCTCAACGGAAATCCAGGGTTTTGTGATAGGTGTGGAAGATTACTTGTTATCAAGGAATGGAACATGGCCTCCAATAATTGTAGTTTTCTCTCCAAGTTCACTAACGATAGTATAATTTATTTGGGGCAACGTTCAAGAAGTGCCTTTAAAAAGAACTAGAAGGGGCCCATGATTATAGTATACCCCCAGGTATCCTTCAAATTCAGTTGGTCTAAAGTGCAGATTAGGATAGAGGCATAGAGCTTTCGAAGGTTACATTTGGGCCATTGATATGAACTTCCACTAACTCAAATCAATTTCGTTTCTAACCAGATGCTAATGGTGACATGGTCCACCCACATGAGCGCTTATAATTTCTCCAAATTATAATGGCAAACAAAAGCTAAGCATAAGTGGGTTCTATTAGTTGAGTCTTGGGATGTTACTTGTTAGTTGTGATAAATTTGGGTTTTACTAGTCTCTTTTGCCCAGCTAGAAATCTGTTTTTGAATTTACAGCTGCATTAACTTGACCTTATATATGATCACGCCAACCAACAAACACAAGTTACTCAGTAGTTGTGATTTTTTCCAAGCCTTAAAAATAATCAAAGTCAAGCTAGTATGAGATCAATCCCACGTAGATTTAGTTAATAAAAGTTTAAGGTTTTTGTTAGATTTCTCCTTTTAGTTTAGGTTAAACCTTTATTACAATTAAAGAGGGCATTTTTAGATTAGATACGAAAAAAGGGCAAATCACATTTGCTAAAGGAGTATGAAATTGCAAATAATCTTGACAAGTTCTTCTTCTAGGTATGACATGATTCAAGTAAGTTGTAGTGGGAATTCAGTGACTTTGCCACAATTAGTTCACTTCAAGAAAGTTTGACTTATCTGCCGATGGACAAATAGTGACATAAGACATGAGTTGGGCAGCAACATTATGGCCACCGTTCTTTACAACAAACATGGAATCAGTTAAAGTGAAAATTTTGAAAAAGATGATTGTACAATCAAATAGAAGTAATAAGTGATGACACTTTTGCTCCTGCACATAAGAAGTCACAGTCAAATAACAACCCAACCATATCACACCTTGATTGAAAATGAAAATATCTCAACTACAAATAAGACTATTTTTTGTTTTCTTTAGATGTATAAACATGGTTGGAAATTTAAGTATGAATGAAATGTAGGTGAAAAAGTCTCAATTGAAAAAGAATGGACAAAGTATAAGTGGAAAGAATTATAAATCTAATGTCTTAAGATGTTAAGAGGTGTCGTCAAGTCCACTTATGTGATTTTTTGGTTAATTTATTAGATTCATATCTCTCTAATGCTAATTCTTCATCCATTGAATATAGATCTCCCCTAGTGTTTTGGGAAGAAGATTGAATACATATTCTTTAAGAATAATCTACTTGCAATTTGAATTTTTACATAATTCAAGACATCTACGACAATATACTTGATTTGTACCTTGTCCAGATAACATTGTTGGTTGATCATCAAGCAAGATATAGTAACATATAGAAGGACATTTTATATTTTTGAGTTTCATATCCAGCCAAGAATAAAGGGAAAAAAAAGAAGAAAAGAAAAGCAAGAGAAGAAGAAGAAGAATAAGTCCTATATAACAGTAAAAAGAGAAGAACAGAAAAGAAAAAGGCTAAATGCACACATCAGCGCCATCATTACAATCATCACTTACCAGCCCACACACCGAACCTATATTCCAAACAATTCTTCCTTTACTTTGTTTTCAACCTTCTTCCCCACCTTTTCCCTCCTTTTTGCTCCTTCTCTTGCTTGCACCCTCCAACACTCTCTTCACCCCATGTCTGCTTTCTCAAATCCTTTTCATTGTCTCTCAGGACCTCACATAGTCTTCCAATATATATATTTTTATTTGCATGATTAGCCCACAAAACACCTTACTTTCTTTCTCTAGACCATTCACCATCTCTTGTTCATAATATCTTCCTTTCTCTTTCATTGACTCAAAGGAAGAACTACTATAGCTGAGGAACCACATTGAAGAAGAAAGAAGTGCCAAAGAAGAAGCAGAAGCAGAACAACAAGATTAAAGATGGAAAGGAGTGTAAATTACTGTGTAATATTTCTCCTACTGTGTCAATTCCTCTGTTCAGGTAATTTCCTTTCTCTTGTTTGGTCTATTGGTTCTTCTTCCCCTTTTTTTTTTCGGTTTAGTTCCTTCAGTTCTATTCTGGTAGTGGTAAGGGTAGCTCAGTTGCTTCTGGTTTAAGATATTGTTTCTTAATTCTCACTATCTTTGTTTCCCATTTTTTTCTTCTGTTTTCAATTGCTTTCCTTTGTATACCTTATCTTTTACATAGACTCTCTGCTTTTCTCTTTAACTAATAGATATTTTTTGGACCCCTTGAATATGTTTTGAATTCTGAAACCACAAAATGCTCTTCCTTCTCTGGAGTTTGCCATTTCATTTGCTTTATTCTCTCTTTTTTTTATGTTCAACTAGTATGGTTATACATGTTGGACCAATTGGGTGCAATTCACTCTTTTCAAATTGATTTGTCCATGTTGGGTTCTTTCTGTTGGAATATAGTTTACTAATTGAGGACCTTTTTCCTGTCCATGATTTTTTTTTTAATGGATAATAATTCTCCTAGTTCAAAATGTTGTCTTTTCTATTGTTCGGTTAATTATTTTACTTGGCCTGCATGACTGATTAACCAGTTCCTTCAAGCAATTATAGAGCTATACCATATAGAAATTTGAACAAGTCCTTTTCTGGCACATCTTTCTGGGGTTTCACATGGAGCAGTTGCATCCAACCTTTCTCCAGTTCCACCGTTTCTTGAAAAGATACAAGGGCCCAACTGCTTTGACTCATATATGGGGGTCACCGTACATAGGATACCCTACCTGTCTGTAGTTGCCCATCTAGATGCACGGTGGCAAGCTGTTGCCTTTTGAAACAATGGGCGGGAGGTCTATGGGCCTAATAATAATTAGTTTGAATGAAGATTTCTGCAACTATTCTAATGAATAGCAAAACAGTTTTGGGTTTCATGCCGGATTGAATGTTATAGGCACAATTTGAATCCAGCTATCCTTTTTGAATAATGCTACATACAAACACATCATCTTATATCTACACAATTTTCACTATGTGATCACAGTTAGTCCTACTTTATTTTTTGTATACTTACACTCTAATTCTGACATGTAGACAAATTTGAGGGATTTAGTGATGTGTGGGAACTAGGATGCATTTTCCATCCTTTTTAGCCCCCTAAAAAAGAAAGGATTAAATTTGATTTGAAATCCATATTTGATTTATATCTTCACATGCTTTAGACAGAGAATAGAACAAAGTAAAGCTTACTTCATTTGTCATTTCAAATACAGGTTCAAGTAGGACAAAGAAGGAAGCACATGGCTATGCGAATGTTCTAGGACATGAAGGGAAACAAGTAGAATTCACTGCCCCAATTTCTACCACCCAAAAGGATATTACCACTCCCATCACTACAGTTCCCAACTTAGTTCCCACCACTCCCACCATTACAACATCTCCATACCTGAATCCTAATTCCAACCCAGACACAGTCTCTCCAGCCTCCACACTCCCAGTTACCACTCCAACCACAGTGAATTCCCCAATGTCTACAGGTGTAAGCTGGTGTATTGCAAGCCCAACTGCCTCAAACACTGCTTTACAAGTTGCATTGGACTATGCTTGTGGCTATGGTGGTACTGATTGTTCAGCAATTCAACCTGGCGGAAGCTGTTACAACCCAAATTCTATCCGTGACCATGCTTCTTATGCCTTCAATAAGTATTATCAAAAGAATCCTATTCCAAATAGCTGCAATTTTGGTGGAACTGCTGTCATCACTAATACTAACCCAAGTAAGGCTTTTGCTGTTATAATTCTCACTGCAACTTTCTCAGTAATGTTACATTACATGCATTTTAAAGCAAATCCAACTTTCTGATTAACACTAACCCAAGTATGCCTTTTGTTGGTAATCAGACATATCCCTGTGGAGGATTGTTGGGTTCCATTTTGAACAGACTAACAAAAATGAAACTTTTACTACATCTTTGAATAGACTTTGAGAGTGGCTTGTGGATATAGGAGCTACAAAAGTGCCACCTGAGTGATATGCAAAAGTCAAACTTTTTCCTTTTTCTACTTTGTTGGAAGCCGCATCTCAAAAGCTTCATTTATCTTATTGACTACTGTCACTAGTATCTAGAAGTATTGCTGTTCATCGCAATTTTTCCATAAATTATGCAAAAATAACTAATGTGAATGAATGAGACAGAGGAAAAAAATATTTAAATAAGGCCACTATAATTCAAACTGTTGTAACATAAATACTCTGTACAAAATTTATGAGTTAGATTATTTAAATAGTATTACTCTATTTTATTTTATTTATTGGGATGATCTACTTATATTATTTTATTTTTGGTAGTTCAGAACCTTTGATTAATTTATTTACCTATTTTGCAGGCACTGGGACATGTCAGTATCCATCTACCAGGTGACCTTCTTTACCCAGTATCTGGTTTCATTTGTTTTCTTTTCTTGCCACAATAGGAACAGAAAAATCTCATGTTTGGTGTCTAAAATTGCAGTACTAGTACATCAGTCTTAAACACAACAAACTCAAGTGGTGCAAATGTTTTTGGTTCAGTGCCAGTACCCACAAACCCCTCTCCCTCTGCTGCAGCTGACACATCAAATAGCTTTGCAGATATTTGTGTCATTCTATGGGTAATATCAATTTTGGAAAGGAATTATATCTATAATGGATGAGTTAGATTTTGCTTCT
This sequence comes from Ormosia semicastrata, assembly GCA_029884595.1. Taxonomy (NCBI): domain Eukaryota; kingdom Viridiplantae; phylum Streptophyta; class Magnoliopsida; order Fabales; family Fabaceae; genus Ormosia; species Ormosia semicastrata. The sequence goes on along the minus strand of JAQQTO010000026.1, from coordinate 8,688,839 downwards.
CTCACAAAAACAATTTTGCCCCTTTTACGGGTTTTTTGGGTGACTGAAAGCATATAGCTACAAGACCATCAACAGGGCATACATGGCAGTAGAAACACTTTGTAGAAAGAAAAAACAATCTAAGATAAACATTTGTAGAGATTTATACCGTACATAAGTTTTTTTCTTTAATTCCCCTTTGTATTGTTAGAACTTAGAAAAATAATTTTTCTTTGAAGTTGCCTTTATCTCTTTAATAATTATATAAATTTAAGATCAAATTTATCGTCTAAGTCAAGTTTAATCTTAACAAATGGATCCGATTACACTAAAACTGTAAAAAAATTTCAGAACATGTTCTTTTACACTCAAAATACGCATGTGAGTGTAGTTCTATATTCTCATATACTATATGTATAATTTTAAAATCCACTCCGTATCTACATATAAGTGGATGGTGATAAAGGTGTTATATTTCAATTGTTTAAATAATAAAACTCATTTTTTATGGATATATTGTGACAGACTCACAGCCAAGTATTTCTTGTTTATATGTTATACTTCACCTATAATTAGAGACTTGAGAAGCAAGAAGTAGTGGTTACCTACATAAAAGATCATAACAGAACAATTTGAACAATTAAAGGAGCTTTCTTCCTCAAGTTAATTGTATGAATTTAAAATTGTTACCCTCTTGCACAATTTTGCAATATCAACTACACAAAATTAGTATATACAGCTTGAGTCAAATTTAATTTACCTTCCTTATTTTTTTCTCTCCTAAATGTAAGATTAATGCTCATATCACAAAATATATTGGTATGAAAAGATTTTAAGTACTCCTATAATAAGACATTTAATATGTATTATATTAGCTGTAAGAGTGTTTCTCATTTTAATTATATTTTTAATTATAACTAATATGATACATATTTAATGAAATAGAATAAAAAATTTGACTTATTCTAAAATTACCCAAGAATTTCTCATGTGTGTGTCAAATTTTGTTTCTCACCAATGGAATTTGTTCACATGCCATGTTCTGAAATCCCATAGGTCCCCACTATTGCTTTGTACCCATAACAATAATTGCGATTGATTTACTGGATCTCTTTTATAAATTCCCACATCTTCACAGAGGAGCAGGACAGGATCAGGATAACTCATGTCCTTTTTCAGCCACCACAAGGAACTACCTTCTTTACCCTAATAAGTAATAAGTAATGAAAAATGTTTTATTCTCTTATTTAATTTTTTATTAATTTTTTAATTATTAAATAAAATAAATATTAAATATTTTTTATATTTTTAAAATATTAAATATATTTATTTTTTTTAATTTTTTTATTTAATATTAAAAAAATTATTAAAAAAACTTGTAAAAAGATATAAAATTACGCGAAAGTGATAGCCTGCACCAACCCCAAGAAGCACACAGACTTTATTACTTGACCGTATTTTACGTGCACTATTCACAATTTGTAGTTTAAAAATAATGTTTATACACCTTTTTTTATACACATTTTTTATATTATTTTTGAATAATTATGATTAAATAAAAAAATAAAAATATTATAATTAATAATATGAAGAATAATATAAAAAATAATGTGAAAAAGTAATATAAAAAATCAGACTTGTTTGTTGTTTGGATATTTGTATAAAAATAAAGGATTTTGCTAAAGATTTCACTTATTAAAAAAATTAAAATAAGAAATTTTTAATAAAAATTACCATTTAATCAGTTTTTAAAAATTGAATTGAGTCGATTAATTGATTATGTCTCTTGTTTAATTATTTTTTTATTTAATTATAATTCAATTATAAATTTAATCAATTAAATCAATTGAAACATAATTAAAAAGTTTTTAATTTAATTTTTAAAATATTGTATTAATGTATTAAAAATTAAAAATATTTTTTTATTTTAATTTACCGTGCTCATAATTTTTTTATTATTTAAATTAAATTAAAAGTTTCTAATTAAATTTTTTTATTTTGTGATTAAACTTTTGTTCGACACTTCGAGTTTGTCGAATGGTTCAAAAATGGAATGGGCTTGGTAATGCTAAACTGGGCTTCTTGTTTTTAGCTGAACTGAATCATGATTGTGCCTTCTTTATGCTGCTGACATTATCCATCTTTGATAACCAAATAAACAAAATATACATTCTTCCATCTATAATTTGAGAGTTTTTTCTTGAAAAATTCTAACATGTGCATAATTAATGCATATTCTAAAAATGATCTTCATAATTAATTTTAAACAAATTTACATAAATTTTAAATTTTAAATTTTAAATTAATAATAAAAATTTATCCTAAAGTATATATTAATAATATTTTATGAGCATGTAATAATTTTTTAATTTTTTATAAAGATTTTTTAAAATTGAACAAGATTATTTAAAATAATAGTGCTTTCAAAAGTCAACACAGTTTCATAAATTAACTGACAATTGATATCAATGCATTGAAAAAAATAAAATAAAATGCACAGCAGAGTATAGTTAGGAGAAAAACCTATGTGCCGTGTTCGTGAGACAGAAGCACACTCAGGAAAAACTAATAATTACACACTCTCTATTACATTTTTCTTAGACACTTTATTTAAGAGTTGATAATTTGATATATATAAACATATTTTTAAAATATTAGTGTATTTATAATGTGAGTTGCATAATTTTTTATTTGTTTGATATTAAATAAAGTGCTTATTGCCAGCCTACCTAAGAATCTCTCTAAACTCATAAGAGGTTATCTTGGAAAGTAACGCCATTGTTACGTAACTATAACTAAGCTACTTCAGTAATCAGAAAAACTTGTCGCCTGAACAATAATAAAATTCATTTCATCGTCAAGTCAATTATACTTTTGAGTACATAACTTAAATATTCTAGAACAACACCTATTAAAGCCAGGAAGGACAAAGTCTTCACTAATTTTTGAAGTTTTCTTTTATTTTCAACTCTTTATATTATTCTCTAAATCATGATCCTTCTTGACTGAGGCTACATTTCTAACGAACAAACAGCATCACTCACCAGCAACCATGCATGATCTTAATTATGTTATTCATGTCAACCCTTCACCCTGAATGGAATAGTTGACATAACGAAATTTTTTTTTAATAAAGTAAAAAAGTTAAATTGGCACTTATTTATTGTTGTAACCCGTGCAAATTCTCTAAAAATAAATGAAACAAAGAAAATCGTGAAACCTCAGTAAGGCGTGCAAAGCACTGCCGGCTCGAGGATTATTTCGGTATAGACGAAAATCCCCAATCTACACAAGCTCTTCTCTTGTTTGACGAGCTTCAAGAAGCAAGAGATTTTAAGTCACGTAACCCAAGAGAAAAGAGAATGAAGTGGAGAATGATGAAGAAGAAGTTCTCACCACAAAACTTAATAAAGGATGGTATTTATAAAAATGTTTTTGGTCGTTGGAAAATGACCGTTGGAATATATGACCGTTGGAATATGACCGTTGGATTATGACCGTTGGAATATGTCCGTTAGAATATAACCGTTGGAATATGTCCGTTAGAATATGATCGTTGGAATATGATCAGGTCAAAACTCGATAAAACTAAATCATTTTTAAACCTCTTCAAAAACTTATTTTCTAACCAATGTAGGACATTTATTCTTTTGAAATAAAGCATTTTTCACAACAATCCCCCACATATTTCAAAAGAATATTAAATCAAATCAATAATTTTAAAAACAGAATATGGGTTACATCATGAGTGCAAACGTTTGAATCTGGTGTCTTCCTTTACTATGAACCAGACCTAGATAAATAGGATTTTAACTTACAATGTAATTGGTGAAGTTTAAACTTCTATGAACCAAAACATTTTTCGTGTAAATTAGAATCCCACTTGATCACATTTACACCCTCATTTATCTCTTGCTGTTAACGCAGTTTTGCACTTTTCGGCACGTATGCGTGCTGGTTGTTCATGAGTGCTCTAAAGACTATGCCATTATCTCATAGGAGCGGCCCCACTCCACACTCATATAGGTGATTTCATCAAGTGTATAACTTTATACACCACCCATAAGGGATATGAAATTCATTAAAAGCATTTAGCTTATCCTCACATTAAATGCGAGTCTAGCACTTCTCATGCTTCTCACACCATAGGAAGGGACAAACACAAGGTACAGAACTAACAAGTGACTTGTTATTACCCATATGAACTTTTTTCATGGGATTTCCACTCATAAAAGTTGGGTTACCATCACTTTTCTATTTCAAATTGGCTTAAGTCTCATTCCCCTCGATGTGGTATTTATTCATTTTCTACACGAGATTTTGTCGAGGATTGGCCAAATTTCCACTTCACATAATTAATAGATTTAATTCCATCTTTTAGCATATGCTTCACTTGTGACGTATACATATATGTCACTTTTCATTATACACAATTTTGTTTGCTCTTACTATTTTTGCCATTTTGGCAATCACAGAGAAAAATCTATGTCTTCGTGTTTCTTCCATAAAGGAATATCTCTAAGAGATTTCTTAGCCACTCACCTTTCAGATCCTACCAAGTTAATAGTAATAAACTATGCCTCTATTGTAGATCTCGCTATACAGAGTCCTTTGGATGACTTCCAATACATCACCTCAATTGAGGCTAAAAATAAATCACTTGTGGATTTAATCTCATTTGAATCAATGATTTATTTAGCATTATGATCATCATGTCCACACCTCAAATTCAACACCATGGCTCTTGGTCCATAGTCTCATCAATCTCAACTAATCTCATAGTGCAATAGGGACATGGAATTCATTCATGCAAATATCATCAAATACTTGATCATGTACATCTAGATCATGGTTATCACACTCTATACATATATAATTAACTATGCATGTCACATAGCCAAGTTAATAATAACTCAAAAATAACAAGGATATATGCGATACTATGTAAGACATTATATGAAGCACTCAAATGCTCTATTTTAATTTTTAAACTCTACATAAACCATTATAAGGATTATATGTGTATATTTATTCATTCAATTTTTAACACATGCAAAATCAAGTATATAAATGCTACCAATATTTGAGCATATTCAGATTGTGATGCACCACTACTAGATCATATTCTAAACTAAGTAGCCTTTTAACTCACTTCTAATCTCATTAGATCATGATTTTGAATTTAAAACAATTTCAACATAAAAACGAATTTATCCGAGAGAGATATAAACAAAATTGTCTTTCTAAAAATTATTTCACACAATTAGAAGCACCACAATGTCTCTTTCTTGGTTCACGTAAAGAATTTTAGTTAGACACCCCCACACTTTAAGATATTTATATCAAGTCATAAATTAACATAAGTTCAAAATACAATTAAACAACAAAATCACATATCACAAAATTAGTGCATTACCCTCATCTACACACGGCTTCACCATTAACATTAATCTTACTCTAAATGTGCTTATTTTTTTTTTCTTTTAATTTAATAGAAACAAAAAACAAAAAAACCGGTGGTGACGACAACATATGGGAGTAGTAACGACTTTAGTCTCTTCTCACTCTCCAAAACGAGTTTGAGGGTTTTGTGTGTTTTTGCTTTTGCAACTTTGATCTCCTTCAAGCCAAGCATTTTTCAAAGAAAATCTTTGCCTCATTCACAGAACACATGACCTCTAAGCACCACAACAACAAACACCACCCAAAACCAAATACATGAACCCACGTATGCTTGTTTTGCATCTCTGCCCCTATGTCCAAAATGACGAGCTTCTCTTTCCCTTTCCACTGTGTTACCCATTTCCTCATAAAAATCCCACATTTAAAATAAGTTATATCAATATCACCGAGATTATAGGAAAAATAACAAAAAAAAATAAACGGACCGGTAAAATTAAATATTGTATGGATAGTATTGACGTGCAGCAATAATCCTTGAGATTGTTGAAACCCGTGCAGCCTTAACCGAAACCTGCAAATAAATGAAACAAAGAAAAATCGTGAAACCTGTAGCGTGCAAAGCACCGCCTCAAGGATTATTTCGGTATAGACGAAAATCCCCCAGGGTACTGCAAGCTCTTCCTGTTTGACAGGGCTTCAAGAACTGCAAGAGATTTTAAGTCACGTAACCCAGTAGAGAAAGAGAATAGAAGTGGAGAATGATGAAGAAGAAGTTCTCACCACAAAACTTAATAAAGGATGGTATTTATAGAAAACAGTTTTTGGTCGTTGGAAAATGACCGTTGGAATATGACTGTTGGAATATGACCGTTGGAATATGACCGTTGGATTATGACCGTTGGAATATGTCCGTTAGAATATAACCGTTGGAATATGTCCGTTAGAATATGACCGTTGGAATATGACCAGGTCAAAACTCAGATAAAACTAAATCATTTTTAAACCTCTTCAAAAACTTATTTTCTAACCAATGTAGGACATTTATTCTTTTGAAATAAAGCATTTTTCACAACATTTATTTCACCAGCCATTTGCATGTTTGAAAGTTCAATGATACTCCTCAATGTGATTGTGATACTTCACTTTACGGAAATACTCGTGTACAATGTATAACTTTTTAGTGTATATAGATCGCACATAAGTGGCTCTTCATGCGGCAGTTTTTGCCCCATGAATAAGAGATTTTTTTATTTTTATTTTTCCATTTGCTTAAGTTGTTGAAGTATATAAGTTTTTTACAATTAATTTTTTTAAAGACTTTACTTTAATATTCTTTTAGATTACAAGAGAGTGATTAATGGAGCAAAATTAGATAGAGGCACGAGTGTTCAAATAACGGGTTAGGATGAATTTAGTTTGATCGGAACTTGGCTTGATATGTTGATCAAGTCATTTCTTTGGACAATGACTTAACTCGGTCATGGTCTAACTAATAACCAAGTTAAATTAGGTTGACTTGATATTTATATAAAATATACAAAATTAGACATTATGCATAATTAAGTTATAAAATTTTAAAAATATAAAATTAAAATTAAGGGATATTTTATAATATATATCATGAAACAAAAATATTATCATGTTATGAAAAAGTATTAATTTATATCTAAAAGTCTTATAATTTATCATTATTCTCATAAAAACATATAAGTTTTAAAGTATCATATTATACTTGGACTTGATCGAGTCAACTCAAGTGTGATCTGTGTGAACACCCAATTTTATTCGGGATATTTTGTAAAAAATAAAATAAAATAAAATAAAAATAATAAAAATAATAAAAAGACTCATCTTTCAACCCATTGGCCCATTAACTCCTAAACCAACCTATTAACCCATAATCCATAATCCAACTCATTAACTCACAACCCATATATATGCCAGTACTTATCCTAAACAAACTCCATCAATTATTCTAATTCCTAAACACTTATCCTAACTATCCTAAACCAACAATAACTACTCATCCTCAATAGACTTCATCATTTATCCTAAACTCAACACTCATCCTGAGCAAACCTATCATAAACCAACTATAACTCATCCTAAACAAACCTCATCATTTATCTTAAATAAACTTCTAATCATATTTTAACTCAAACTCTTCAACCTAATCCCCTCCTATAAATACCCATCACCTACACACTCGAAAATGGACGATTTCACCTTCATACACACGTACTTTTGCCTACACGGTTACCAACACTGCAACCATATTTTCTCATTTACATAGCCTTCATCTTCCATCTTCAACCAAACTCCTCACCATCCCATCATCACCTCTGGCATACGTTCAAACTTCTCACAACACAATAACCACCTCTGCTAAAATTACCATTCACGTTAGCCTATCACCAACAATACTCCAACTCCTTCATCCCACTAACAGCAAGCCACCGTCGTGACTCACTTCCATCCGAGCCACTACCTACTTGGGCCGCCGTCGCCTAATTTTCTTTCATCTTCTTCCTCTGTTCTTTCCATAAACATCAAGAAGAAAAGAAACAGACCTCCTTTTGTTTTTTTCATTCTTTTCGTAAGCCAATAAGCCACTTCTGTTTTCTTTTGCTTATTTTAATTCTCGTTATTCTTTTTATTATTTTTTCTACTTTATCCTGCTTTCTTTTTTTTTTTTTATTATTTGCTTTCTTTATTTTTTATTTAGTTTAATTAAAGAGAAGAAAAGAAACAGACTTTTTTCGTAAAGTTGTTAACTTGTCTTTTTTTTTCTTTTCCGTAAAGTTGCTAACTTGTCTCTTTTTTTTTTTTTCTTTCATAAAGTTATTACATTTTTTTAAAAGTTCTTGTATTTTTTGTTATATTTTTTTAGAGAAATGGTTTTGAGTAATGGACTTTAACTTAATGAGCTAAAAGAACAAACAAAATAAAAAATAGCAAAAATTGATAAAAATAAAATATAAAAATAAGAGAATTAATTATTTTTTTTAAAGAATAACATGGGTTACTTGAGTTGCGACAGCTTGCTAACCCTTGTAACATTTATAATCATCTGAGTTGCGACAGCTTGATGATTCAAATTATTATAATTTAAATTATTATTTTGTCTTCAAACTTATATAAAATAAACTGTTAATTGATAAAGGTTCAATTTTTTTAAATAAAAATAAAAATTTTATAACAAATTTGATAATCAGTGGGTGACGTCTCTAGCGTGACGCGAGCTTCACCTATTCAATCCTTAATTTGAATAACTGAGTCGCGACGGCTTGTTAATTCAAATTTTTAAAATTATTTTAATTAAAATCAACCAACCCACAATTATTTTCTAAAGAACTACGTGACTTTGAGTTCCTCATTGCACCTGAGGATACGTAGGAGCGGGACTCTTATTCCGTCAAGCCAAAATTTAATTTTTTATAATTTATTTATCGATTTCATTATTTTATTTTTATTTAAGGGTAAAGTAAATATTTTTAATGATTATTAAGAATTTGCACAATTAACTTAAGGTACCGTCTTAAGACGGGTGTGTTAGGGGTGCTGTGGGATTAAGTTTCCACCCTTCCCTACACATAACTGACTTCCGAATTCAATCTAGTTTCAAATACTATTCTTCTTGGGTTTTCTAATTTTTCCTAATAAAAAATAAAATTGGTGGCGACTCTTAATTTAATATTAATTAATTTTAAGTTGCTCTTCCGCCACGATTATGACGGTCGCGACAACTTGAACTCGATCTTAAAATACATCGAGTCAAATTTTAAGAACCTGAACTCAGCCCAATTTGCTTTGAGCTAGGACAAGTTGTCGAGTCAAGATGGGTCATAAAAACTCCTAGATAAAGGAATGAAAGGGTTTGTACAATTATTTTTGTAAGAATCGTATTGCTTTATGGGTAAAGTACCCTTTATAATAATTTGCACAATCTTTTCTCTTTGAGCTAATTTTTGGGGTTGAATTAGACTCAATCTGTTATCAATTCTAATATAGTATCAAAGTTTATCATAATCCTGATGTTGGGCCACCCATAAATGTCCAATTATGCAAACCTCATAATTCAAATGTCCAGTTCTTGACGTGATGAAAGTGTGTTAAGATCTTACATTGGCTAAGTATATAGGGAAAATATCCCTTATAATATATTGAGAGAGAATAATCATGATGATGATGATGATGATGATATATATATATATATCAAAAGAAAATGAAAAAAATCAAATATGATGCATTCCAAATAAATATAATACCATTTTTATGCCAATATAATACCAATCAGTATATCAGACCGAGTTGGAAAGCAAGTCAAAAAAAAAAAAAAAAAAAATACACACACACACACATTCAATTCTCCCTGTCCCTCAACTTCAATTAGTAATATACTTGACTATAAGACGGATTTAAGGGGGAGCGAGTATGGGCTTTGAGCTCCCCTTTTTTCACTAATTTTTTTAAGTATCAATAATTTAATTTAATGTACTAAAAGATAAAATAATAATTACATTGATCTTTTATAAAGTTATTATTTATTATATTGACACTCTTATTTAAAAATTATATTCACATCTCTAATTTTATATATTATTATTACACTCCAACACCCTTCTATGTTTATAAAATTACATATATTTCCCTTACTTTATGTATAAATATTACACAAAATCTCATTAAAAATACAAAGTAATGAAGATATGAATAATTTCTCAAATAAAAAATGTATCAATATTATAAACACTAACCTTAGGAGAAATCAAGTATAATTACACTAAAAATAAAAATGATAAAATTAAAAGAGTTTATACTTTATATTTATTTAACATGTGATTCATGATTATTTTATATACATTCATATTACAATTTCAACTCATCTTTATATTAATTTTTAATATTTATATAATAAACTTATTAACTCATCTCACTTTTAGTTTCACTCTCTTTCTTTTTTTAAAATATATATATATATATATATATAAATTATTTTGCCTATGAATCATGATGTAAAGGATAACTACTATTGTGATCAATTTAATATCTAATATAAATATTTTTTTAATTTTTTTTTCACTTTATTCATAAAATCTTCCTATATAATGAAAGAAAAATACTCTTCTAAAGTAAGCAAATAAAAATATATTTACCCTTAATTTAAAATAGTACATTTTGATCTTAATTCACTAAATAATTTTAGGGTGAATACATTTTTATTTACTAACTTTAAATCTTTTTTATATTTAATAATATGATTCATGATCTTTGACTTCTTCATTAAATATTTTCTACATTTATCCCTGCTTCTATTAAACAGACAATTTAATTACTTGTTCTACTAACTAGCTACTAATAGAAAACTTATCTAATAAATGGGGCAATGACAAAGATATTCCTTATTCTAAGATATTTTTGTTTTTAATAAAAAACTAACAAAAACTTAACAACAACAACAACAATAACAATAATAATAATAATAATAACAATAATAGCGATAAGGTACATGTCTTCAAATCATGACATATGTCACTCTGACATAGCAGTACATGTATAAAACGATGTCATGTTGTATATCATACTACAATTTAAATAGAAAATGCAAATGTGTCGCACATTAAAAAAATCATACCACGCTGAGAAATTTTTTTAAAGACTAAAAAATAAATAAAAATTAGACTTTATTTATTAACATTATAAATTATTAAAATTTTTAAAAAAGAGCTAAAAATACAAAAAATAAAAACATGAAATAGCAACGAAATGAAAAAGATTCATTGAAGGGAAATTTGTAAACCCACTAATCCCCTTCTGGCATCGAATTTGAAGTTTATCTCCACAAAGTTCATATCCTCAAATATTATAGTACTATGGCTATCATCCAGATCCTTGTTTCCTTCACCGTTTTTGGTAGATGGATCTTCATCTCTAAAAAGGATTAAGTTTATGTGTACGACAACATCGAGATTCTCATTTCCTTCATCATTTTTAGTTGATGGGTTATCATCCTTGAAAAGGATTAACCTTCTGGGTATTGACAGCAATGGTAGATCTTCATCTCCTCAAAGTTCATCTTTTGCATCTGAATCATAGAAAGAACAAGTGATGAGACCTTCAACACATACTCAAAGTTCATCTCAAAGTTCATCTCGGATTACCACTCTACTTCACCACATACTCATGATTCACGTTCACGTTCAGCTTCGTCCTTTAGAAGAACTACTTCTAATCAGCTTGCCAGAAACATCATATCTGGACAGTCTACCACATCTTTCGCCTAAACTCTTTCCTAATGGTCATGCTGCAGAAAAAAAAATGGTTGTTCAGCTAAACTCCAGCAAAACCTACAACCTATTTATGGAAAACCTAGAACAAATGAATGGAGAAGAGGTAATTAATTTATTTTTTAAAAATACTTATAAATTAATTAATTGATGGATTGCATTTGAGGTTCAATTTTTTTCCCAAAATTCATTTTTTTTATTATTTCCATTTTTATTTTGGTCAATTATGATGCTTTTTTTATGAAAAATAATGATAACTTATTTTATTTTTCAATCACAATATTGCTACTAATTAAATTTGGAAATTTTCAATCACTTATTTTAAATTTGTATTGATTTTCATCTATTCAAATATGAAAAGATATTAATAGACATTTATTCTAAGTCAAATATGAAAAGTTTTGGTTAAATATTTTGGTTAAATAATTTTGGTAATTATCCAAATTGATTTGAAATTTATTTTGCCTGATTGAAAATTCTATAACCCATGCAATATTATGTTGTTGATTTAATTGCTACACTCAAATTATTACTTAATACGTAATTATAATTGTGATTGTAATTTCTAATAAAAGGAGACCATTTAAGACATTTGTCATGCTTTTTTCTTTTTATTTATTCTGTTTAGTGAAATATTTTTTCTTTTAGTTTTACTTAATTGTAGTAATTATTGTCAAATTTTTAATATGAAGCATTACCTTCAATTTCAAATTTATATGGCTATAGTCCTAAAAATTACAATAATTAATACATAACTCAATTTAATTGTAGAGTTTGATTTTTTATTATTTTTGTTAGTTATGGCAACCATTACCTAAGAGTGGGTAAATTGGATAATTACAAATTTTAATACAACTTTGACAAATTATGCATTTTGAATAACTCAATTAATAAATACAGCGGAATAAGTCTAATAAATGCACAACTATTAGAGATTACTCAAATATAACTAGGGTTATGAGATAAATTAAGCAAATAGGCTAGATATCAAATTCAACTCAAACAGATATAATTAAAGCACAAATATAAAGGAGATAGAGTTGAAAGAAGCAAACACTAAGATTTATCCTGATTTAGTCACCAACCACTTGTAGCCTACGTCCAGTCCTCAAGTGAACCACCCGAGATTTTTCACTAAACCTTCAAACTTGAACGGGTGCTTGAAAACCTTTACAATTGAGAGCACTCAACACACATTGGGATACATCGCCCTTTGTGTTTGAGCCTCTACTTTCAAGGGATGCCTCACCCTTTACAATTCTTGAGGGATACCTCACCCTCTTTACAAATTAAACAAGATATGGAAGAATTAAAACTTTCTCTCTAGAATGGATAATATAAATTGAAGCACTATGGGTATCAAGAATTCACACACTTATAGCTCAAAAACAGGATTGGAGAAATAAATAGTGAAACACAAATTTAATGCTCAAGAGTGATTTTTAAATTGTTCTCCTTAATTTCTTTGATACCCAAACACTTATATTTATAGTCCAATAATATTTAGAGTCGTTGGGTAAAGTTTGAAAATGATTTATTATGAAATATAGTCATTTGTGATTGTTGCAGTGTGTCTCTGGTTTGCACATAACCGGTTAGAAAATTGTCCTAATCTGTTAAAAGCTTTCTATTTTGACTCCTATAAAATAGAATAACTGGTTAGGCAAGCTGCCTAATCGGTTAGGCCTCTTTAAAATCATTTTTACGTGTGTTTTGAAAACACTACTAACCGGTTAGGAAAATTTTCTAATCGGTTAGGACATTGCAAATTTGGCCACTGATAAATTAAATAACCGGTTAGGAACTTTTCCTAATCAGTTAGGAGCTTGAGAAAATGTGAAAAACGCTCCTATTTATCATGCTAACCGATTATGTGATTTTTCTAATCGGTTATGAGCTTTAGAAACTTGAAATATACTCCATTTTATCATACTAACTGGTTAGCCCAATTGCCTAATCGGTTAGGACATTTCAGAACGTGAAAATGGCTCCTGACAGGGTGAATAATCGGTTAGGGAAAATCCCTAATCGGTTAGGAGCCCTTGATTTTGAAAACTGACTTTAAATGATTATAACTTCTTCGTTTCTTATCCGTTTTAAGCGAATGACCACTTATTGGAAAGATCTTTGAGTCTATTTTTATATGAAATAAGTTTCAGAATAAAACTCAAAGTATTTTGAAATACATGATCAAAAGAGTAACCAAATATCAGCTTTACAAAACACAAACTTAGCTATTTTTCATAAATTTGAATTACCATCAAAACTAGCTTTCCAAAAAAGGTTTGTTGAGCATTTTAGAATGTAAGAAACACTTTTAAAGATGTTAAAACATATTTTGAGCTTAGTGTGATTTTCATTTAACTTTATATAAGATCTAAGTCTTATAAGTTATTCTTGAAGAACCTTGGGACTTGATCTTTTGTCATCATCAATTCTTGATGTAATCCAAGTTTTCAAAAGTTTCTTCTCTTCAAATTTTACAAATGTTTGAAACATCTTTATCATGTTCATTCTCCTTGAGTTGAGCATAGTTATGATCTTTTACTTTATTGTTGTAATGCTCACTCTTGGTACTTGAACTATCCTACAAAGTATTGCTCACTTAAACAAACATAGTTAGTTCAAATTCATAATTCAATATCTTCATATGCACGATTCATAAATGTATAATTCTAGTTAGTCTAACATGCATATAAGTCTTTCATAAACTCATCCAAATAAGACATTTGTCAATTTCTAATAGATATGCTCTATATAGGATGCAACAAAGAACACTTTATATCTTTTCATTTAAATAGAGTCAAATCCAATATTAATTCAACACAAATCATATAATGCATTATTGGATATGTTATATGAAGAATGTTACATATATCTCATTGCATGATTATTAAGTGAAATATAATTAGATAAAATACATAATCATACATGTTAAAATATATCTCATTAAGCACATCTATGTAACATGATCAACATTCTTTTGTGATACATTTGTCATCTATTAAGTACAACTGTAAAGTATAAGTATCATTCTTTTTATCTTGTATTTGTCATCATCAAAACTTAAATATTAAACCATTGGGACAAACCTATTTTCACAATTTTGAATTTTTTATATTTATTTCATGTTTTCAAAGGAAAAAAAAAGAGTCGTAAGGAATACGAAAATAAATCTAATCTATCTCATCTCTCTTACTGATTCTTTTAAGTATGATTGACGTTGAATCTCGTGATAAATAACATTCTTTTTTGTGTTGTGCAATATTAGAAAATTTCTTATATAAGAATAAATTATATTAATTGAAAATATTATTATTGAATTAGCATTTATATCAAAATTGGTATTTATTGTGCATGGTCAAATATTTTCTTTGCAGGTAATTTGGTATTTAGCATTTATTTGTATACATCGTCAAATTCTTTTTGTACCTAATCTCTTTTTTCACATAATAATTAGTTTTATTTATTTGAATCATTATTATTGTTTTGGTATTTAATGAATAATAATATTTTTTGAATCGTATTATTTTACATGTGATATCATTAAAATGTCTCTACAAAGTTTGGATGATAGCTTATTATGTATTGTTTGCTTTATGATTTTCTTTCTTTTTATATTTTAGAGTGAATTCGTCTCATAGCTTCTGAAAATTTTCATTACAGTTTATGTTTTATCTTTCATGTATCTTTTTAATTTGCTCTTCTATTATGTCTCATTTTAGTTAATATTTTTTGTTTTCATGTCTATATTGTAAGGAGAAGACATGCTATTATTATTAAATTGTTCAACTGTCTTTTTTTAGTAATATGTATTATTATTGTATTTTTAAAATTTTATATTTAATTTATGAAATTTTACCAAGTGACAATATTGATATTTATATTATTTTGATTTTAGTGGAGGAAGTAAATAAGAGAGGAGAGAAAATATATAGTAGGAATACAATGAAGGAAAAGAGGTACAGTACAAGTACGGCCGGAGTACTAAAATTTGGTTTAAAGAAAGTGAGAGAGAGAGAGAGAGAGAGATAGGATTTTGTTTGATTTAGTGAAAGAAAGAAAATGGAACAATGTAGCTTATTTCAATTTTAAATTGATCACATATTAAAATCTCAAATGAAAATTATTTTTTATTAGAGCAAATAGGGACAAGCAGATTGAAGTTCTCCATCTTGGGACAGCGTTGGAGCAATGGCATTAATTTCTTTCTCATAATAATTTTTTGAACAGATTCATATATATATATATATTATTAAAAATTATAGTCCAAAAAAAAAGCTTCACTAACAGAGTTATAAGCTTGTAAATTATACTATAAGTTATAGCAATACAATCAAATTTGTGGCTGTTTCATCGATTTTGCTAGACATTTGAGTGCAAGTACAGCCTTGACGATGACTATTGATTCTGTATGGCCCATGGGCACAACGTTGTCTTTATAAAGCGGTTGGTGTGGTTAGTCTTAATAGCTAGTTAGTATAGTTCGTGAAAGTGAGAAACCAACATTCCCTAAACCTATCACAATGCTTCAATATGCCTAAAGATAAGAATATTATAAGATAGCAAAACGATCTTAATTAAATTCAATTCTTGATCCTTCTATTATATTAAAATTCTTCACCACATTGTTGAAAGACCGTTTATTTTTTTTATAAACTTTTTAAAATTTGATTATTTCATAAGAACTTTTAATTTACGAGTTGAATTAATAAATTTGTTTACAAAAAGTTATTAAGTATAAAGAATTTGATTATGATGTATTATCAATGTAAAAAAAATTTAATATTATCATCCAATGATATGTTGACATATCATTTAATAATTTGACATCGCGTATAGTTATTAATATAATCATACTCGTTTGTTAAAGTTTCATAACGATTAAGTGTATAAACAAAATATCACTTATGATAACTTAAGCAACCCTCCCCTATGAGTTAACTTTTGAGGTGATGTAAGTCCAATTATTTTAATATAGTACCAAAACCGATTTTAGTTGGGTCACTTGTAGATGTTTAATCTTGTAAACTTCATGTTCCACACATCTAGTCTTAAACATGAGGATGTGTATTAAGGGGGTGTTTGGGAAAGATTATTCCCACCCCAACAGCTCTTTTTATTGAGAAAAAAAAAATTGTTGTAACATTATTCGATCATATTTGATAAATTTAACTTCAACTTTTACATAAAATTTAATGTATTTAAAAAAAATTCATACTGTTGAAATGTCAGTTTATTTTAAATTATAAATTATTCCTTACATTTTGAGATGTAAATACTATTTTATCCTCAATTAAATAAATTTTTTTAATCAATCGAATAGTTTTTTAATCATTATATATCTATTTTAATAATTTAATATATAAAAATGATTCATTTTTATATCATTCAAACAAAACAGATTAACTTAAAATATTTTTTTAGTTAACATATCTAAATATAAAATATTTTTCTTATAATCAATTATAACAAAAAAAATTTATACAATAATCAATTATTAAAATAATTAAATTTTTATAATTATCTCAAACACATACTAAGTCTCGTATTAGTTGAATATATGAGCAAAGAGTCATTTACGTTGACTTGGGCAACCTGGCCTCCCCCTTGAGCTAGCCTATCATGGTTGGGTCACTTGTAAATGTCGAGATCTGGACTTGAGGGGTGTGTGTTAAGATCCCATATCCGTTAAGTATATGGACAAAATATCACTTATGATAACTTGGCCAACCCTCCCTTCATAAGTTAGATTTTAGTGTGAAATTAGTCTCAATTATTGTAATATTGTTAAATGAAGTATCAACGTAAAATTAGAAGATACTGTCAACAAATTTTACATGGAGGTAATATATCAAAATTAAACACGTAAGTAAATGCCTTTAATTGCAGCAGGTTATTTACATAAATCTTGCCCATGACTCATTAATTGCTTGAAGCAATAAAATTAATGTGTCTACCGACCTATCAACATCTGCTATATGAGATATCGAATAATTGTTTTTATGCACACCATTGTTTTGTGCACATCATTTTATGTACCACTTATTTTCATATATTCCAATTCACACTTTTGACCCATATATATATATATATATATCATATACTATACATATTTCAATTATATAAAGATTAAAAGAAATCTAATGAGTTCTATATACTCATGGGCCAAGTATTTATTTGATATACTCATACATACGATATACAAGACTTGAAGTGAGTGATTAAAAAAAAGACATGACTTAAAGTGTTTCTCTTATTCCTCACATTTGCATGATTTTCATTTCTCTTTTCTTTATTTTTCCATCTTAATTTGGCTTTACTTATCACATCTGAATCTTCATTATAAGTACGAGCTTAAATTCCATTAGAAAAAAGATAAGAAAACCAAATTTAGATGCTTCATCCATGCACCGATAACGTCTATTGTGATCTTAATAAGACACATTTGTGCATGTGTTAATACATTTCTAAATTAGAAAGGAGTAATTTCAAACAAGATTTTTCCTAATGTTTATATATATATATATATATATATATATATATAATGGGTGCATTATATAGCGTGGGATGGTTGTGTGACAATTCTGGTTTGAGGTGATGACAAATGGGCTAACTGTCTCCGACTACTACTTGACTACCGCTCGACTGCTTCAACCCGCTAAAATGCGGGGTGGAGTGGAATGTTGGCTTTTAAAAATAGGTTGGAAGAAATTAACCCACCTGGCATTTTAAGGCGGGTTGGCCATATAAAAAAATAAAATGAGAAAAAATAGATGAGTTAGCATGTCAATGGAACTTAATCCTACTTTAAAAATAAAAAAAAATTATACAAAAAATTAATAAATACTATAAAAAATAATAAATAATAATGATAAAAAATTATAAATCACATATCTAAAATATAATTTTTAAAATAGTCTAATTAAGTATTCAAACATAAATTATATAATATCAAAAAAATTTTATTTATAGTATAAGTTATCATTTTTTTTTTTAAAAAAAAATTCAACCACAGGCTATTAACTCGCTTTCACCCCGCTTAACTCGCGGGTTATGCGGGACGGGTTATGCTTGGTTGAAAACAAAATATGGGTTGATTTTGAACCCAACCTCGCAAAAAAGTGACGGGGTTGGTGGGTTAACCCGGAGGTTGAACCCGTTTTCTTGAAATTCTAATTACAGTGTATAATTCTTCCTAATATTTTAATTGGTTAATTTTTTTTTTTGTTTTTACAGTTTTACTAAATTTTTTAATAAATCTTATAGTTTTAAAGCTTTTAATTAAGTTCTTATATTTTTAAAAATATTTAAATAGTCCCTATATATTTAATAAATTTTTAATTAGATTCTTACTAATTATAAAATTTTGTAATTAAGTGCTTTAAACTTGTAATAGTAACACAAAATGGCAAATGATTATAAACATACATCAACATAGTCTAACAACCATTAACCAATAGTGATTTATTTAAGAATTTTTAAAAGTATAAGATCTAATTAAAAACTTTTAAATTATATTGATCGATTTAAAAAGTCAGTAGGGACTAAAAGATTAAATTAACCTATTTAATTTAATTAATACTAAGTAAATTGAATAACAAACTTGTATTCATCCAAATGCAACCTCACTTTTCTTTTTAGATGTGTATATTTCGGAATCTAGCAAACTATAGCTGAGCGTTCATTTAAGAAGTTCACTGTACGTAAATATGCTTGACACTATCATCTTAATATCACAATCATAAATGTCATATCCAACAAGAACAAACGAAACCACAAATGGGGGTAACAAAAAAAAATTAAGTGTACAAAACAAGCTGGAATTTCAAAAGATGAATGGGAACCCCAACATCCATATCATCACATCAATAGCATTTTCTCGTCTTCTCTTCTTGAACAATACCTTCATTCCCTGCTAGCATCATGTACTTATCCCTCCTTGTAAGGGTGGTGCACTCAAACCCCAAAGCATCAGCCAGCTGTCTCTGTATATAGTTTGCCACTTCACAGCTTGACCTTCCTCCACTACATGTAAGTTCTTTAGGTACCTTTTCAAGAATCTCAATGTGATAACTAGGCCTAGGATTCATGAAAAAGAAAACTGGGTCCAAGCATTTGAGCCCGCTTGCTGTGGTCCCATAGAACATGCTCACATGAGCATTCATAGCCACAGGCACAATGTCATCGGCCAATTCTGCAAACAAAGAGCTGAACCTTAATAAATATGGCTCCCTACAAGTTGTTCCTTCAGGGCACACCACCAAATCACCTTCCTTAAGAAGCCTTTGCATGGTGTCACCATCTTGTTTTCTGTCCCTTGTTAGTCTCACTGTTCTAATAGGTGCTATGAACTCAGACACCTTGCTTAAGCTGTATGTGACTGCAGTCAAAGGCTTTGCCAAACATGTGCTGAGGAAAACTGGATCCAGGAGAGTCCTGTGGGTGCAAACATATAGGACCCCTTTGTTTAGCTCTGATCTTTGAGGGCTACAGCCTTTTACATTCAGATCTATACCACTCCAAATTCCTAATGTCAATGCCCATTTGTAAGGAAGGAAAATGCCCAGAAGGATTCTATAAATGGCCAAAAGGGTTCCAATTGGAAGCCACATGAACATACAGAGAGTTGCTGAAGGAGTAGGCAAGAATGCTAGTCTTCCATCATGAAATATTAAGGGCTTTGGGTATTTGTCTCTTGGCATCACTGAACTAGGACTCTTGCCCTCTTCATTGATCACCACATATGCTTCCTGTCATTATCATGTACTTAAAATTAGACATAATACATCAATAGAATTAAAATGTGTCTACTAAATTATAATCTAACTGCAATTAGATTTATATTATGTTGTACTAACAAAAATCAACATGTCAAAAGGTGAAATAATATTGTACACCTGGGCAGTATGTACAACTTTTGTGATGAGCTTTGCTTAGCCTTTGGTTTTTTGTTTAAATGATCTATTTTTTTTTTTGGCGCAACGGGTTATAATGACAGGTCTCATCACCAATTGACTTGGAGAGATTCTTTTCTCCTCTCAGAGGAAATTTTTTCTTCCTCCACCACTATCCAATTTCTAAGGACCCACTAACTATGCAAGTTCTAATACTATTTTAATGATGTTATATTATCTAGAGGAAGAAAAACTCTTCCTCCAAAAGGACACAAGAATTTTCCCTGTACTCATGTGCAAGGTTACAAAAGTCAAGAACTAACACCATAGTCAAACAGTAGTACCAGAGGGAGTTTAGTAAAATACTAGTTATGTAATTTTATAGCCTTCAAAACAGTGTAACTAACTTCAGATTTAATTACCTTACAAAGGGAGATGAAAAGATGATCATGGACACCTAAGCTTCCAATCCCAATATCAGGCTTTCTATCTCCAAAATAATTCTTGAAGGCTCTATGCTTTACAAGTAAGCCAGAGTCAGATAGCAAGCCACTAAAGTAGCAGCCAATAGTGTGCAACTCTGTACCTATAACAGCACCAACATTCAAATATTCTTTGAGAAATCCTTCTACCATCACTCTAGGCACACTTGTGAAGACAACTTTAGACCCTGCTGAAGCCAGAACCTCATAAGCCTGAAGGTTGAGATTCTCCAAATAAAACTTGGGCAAAACTGCCCTTGAAGTACTTTCCATGTCCTTTATTCTTAACCCACAAAAGGTGATGAAGGTCATGACCCTAAGCTTTAGCTCGTAGTCTAATATCCAAAGCACAGGACAAGACAAAAGCAAGAGGAGTGCTCTGAAAATGCTACCACCTTCAAAGGCAACTAGCATGAAATAAGGAAAGAAAGAGTGGGACCTCAATAGGACTCTCTGAATGTCACAGGTAAGTGTTTGTGACCCTCTACCCTCCAAATCACATTTGGTAATACTAGGGAAAGAGGAAGGTTGATGTGGTGGTTTAGATGACAAATATCCCAAATGGAACCCATAACTTTTCATTTTCCTTGCTGCTTTATAGCATGAGTTAGCAAGCAGCTGGTACAAGACCAAGTCTGCAAGCCTGAGAAGCACCATTGGGAACACCATGCTCTTTCAAAATTTTAACTGTTGATGATGTTTGAGAAGGAGCAAGAAAAGGTAAGGTTGAGAGAGCAAAGGTAGTAAATGGGAGAAGGCTTGTGCTGTCTATATGTGGTGAAGAGCAAGTGTGCAGAGAATATTTATAGAGTCATTAAAAGGGTGCTGCAGAAGAAGGTTGACTGTAGCATTTGGTTAACCACACCGCTGGCATTAACTTCACCTTTCACATTCGTCTTTTGTTTTCCTAATTAGATTTTCCTTTTAGGCATTGGCCCTTGCATTTTTCTTTTCATGCAACAGCCCTCTACATGATGCCAGATAGTCTTTGCAACTTGGCTACTGACATATATACAGTAGGTAGGTTAAAATGTTGGTGACCGCCTGTGAGAGTCTTTGCTATATTTTTGAAAAGTTGGCCCCAAGCACACACTGTTTTTAATATCATTGGAATGTGTGTAATCCTTTGAGGCCTTTCACCAAACAAATTTCCATCTCAAAATAACCTTCCATTTTCTCTTGCCATTTTCTGTCCATATATAGGTCAATGGCAAGTTAGATCACCCACACCATCGGATCAATTGACTTTTCAAAACCCATTTTATAGTCATCCTAAATCAAATTTCTCCTCGCAATATCAACCGTCGTTGACTACTATTTAGCAGTAGTAACAAATTGACTTTGTTTTGGTTTTGTCTATGCATTCAAGGCTATTGATAGATGAAGTGGACAGTTAATGGGTTTGATTTTAATTGCTTAATTAATCTTCTGTCTGTTGATTAATTAGAAATAAAGTGATATAATCAGCAATATTTCAAAAAAAAAAAGTGATATAATCAGCAAATAAATTAGGCATTTAGACAAAATCATACCTCTTTATAAATTATTACACCTAAATTTTACTGTAACATATTTTGCATTATTTAAATTAAATATATATCTCTCGTATAATATTGTGGCAGTAATATTGTGATGATTGTGCTTGAGAAGTAAGAAGCACCTGTACCAAAATAATTTAAGACTTTGTTCTTTTTGACATTTCCTACAAGCCAGGTAAGGTAGGTAAAGGCAGAGCAAATTTATTCAAAATTTAATGGCATGATTTTGGTACAAAATCTTCGAAAATTTTATGGAACTTGTTTCTTTTTCTGTTGTGTTTGTTCGTGTGACGGTTAGGACACCAATTCATGTCATCCTCATTTAGTGGTTTGGTGAACCCTTAATCATTTGATATGGCTGTTCAATGCACATAGTTTGCATGGAAACATTAAGAAGATTCACGAATCTATGGCTTCTCATTAGTGTTTCTCCCTCTTACGTTTCTTTCGTGGATAAATGAAAATACAGATCTCGTTGTATTTCTTAACTGGGTGCTATAGATAAAAAACTGCAACTTACAAGTAATTGTTACCCAAGTTGTTGGGTTGTCGTGTACATACAATATATTTATAGTATATTTCAGGTGAATTCACTTGGTTTAGGCCACTATAATAACTACGTATGCCGCCTAAATTCTTCAATCTTCATCATAGCTTTCCCATAGAGTCAAAAATGTACCATTCAAGTAGAGTTGCATCAGTTGTTACCAGGCTTTATAGAAATATCAACGACTTAGTTTCATTGAATCTGTTTTCATTAATTTTCTTTTGTACATCATTGTGTATATATAGAGTACATGAGATTTTGAATTTTGAAAGATACAAGATAATAATAACAGATAAAGAATAGAAAAGATAATAACAAGATTGATAACAACATAACAAACTAGAACCGAATGCTGTTAAGGATAGGATTAGAATGAGAACTAAGTCAATACTCCAACACGCCCCCGCAAGATGGTGGTGGAGGAAACAACACCAATCTTGGATGTGAGAAAATTGTGTTTGGATGGAGGCAGCGACTTGGTGAGAAGATCAGCGAGTTGGTGACTGGAGGGTATGTGAAGAACTTGAAGTACTTTGTTTGTCACTAAGTCATGCACAAAATGGTAATGGATGGCAAGGTGCTTCATCCGCGAGTGAAAAACTGGATTGGCACATAGATATGTTGCACCGATGTTGTCAGAATAAATGGTGGGCTGCTGTTGAAATGGTAGATGAAGTTCTCGGAAGAGCTCTCGAAACCAAAGGAGTTCATCCGCAGTGGAACCAATGGTTCTGTATTCTGCCTTAGTGGATGATTTAGCTATTGTTCGCTGCTTTTTACAAGACCAGGAGATAGCATTTGGACCACAGTAAATTATGAAAGCAACAGTGGATTTCATGTCAGAGGAATCACCAGCCCAGTTAGAGTCACAAAAGGCACATAGTTGAAGATCATTGGAACGACGAATGTGTAAGCCATGGTCCAGTGTTCCTTTAAGATAACGAAGTGCACGTTTGGCAGCTTGCAAGTGTAGAGTGGTGGAAGCATGCATGTACTGAGAAAGTTTATTTACAGTAAAGGACATATCAGGACGAGTGAGAGACAAATACTGTAAAGAACCCACAAGTTGTCGATATTCATGCTGGTTACAGTGTGCGAAGCATCTCCTGTGGTACGCTAAATTTATTGTGGAGGACATCGGAGTTGAGACCGGTTTAGTCATGCATGCTGGTAGTATGAAGTAAATCACGTACATAGTGATGCTGTGTCAGGAAGATGCCATCCTTGGTTGGAACAAACTCAACACCAAGAAAGTGACTTGGAAAACCAAGATTCTTGAGAGAAAATTTGGTAGCAAGAGCAGACTGGAAGGAGGAGAGAAATTTTGAATCATTGCCTGTAAGCAGAATGTCATCAACATACACCAAGAAATATGCTATAGTACTTCCACGACTGTAAATGAATAGAGAGGTGTCTGACTTTGAATTTGTGAATCCATATTGGAGCAGGAAGGCCTTGAGAGCATGATACCAAGCACGAGGTGCTTGTTTGAGGCCATAGAGAGATTTTCTCAATTTGCAAACATGGTTGGGAAATTAAACCACCCTTTTGAAAGAGCCACACATAAGACAAGCTTTATGGTCTGCGGTTTGATAACAGGACTGAAGGTTTCATGGTAATCAATGCCAGGACGTTGGTGGAAGCCCTTAGCAACAAGTCTCGCCTTATACCGAGCAATGGAACCATCAATGTTACATTTGATTCTGTAAACCCATTTGTTGCCAATGATATTGAAATGGTCCTGTTTTGGTTCAAGCGTCCAAGTACCATTGGTAAACAAGGCAGTGAATTCTTCTGACATGGCAGCTTTCCATTCAGGGTGTTTAAGAGCTTGAGTGAGGCAAGAAGGCTCCACCGAATCTGGTAAGGGGAACTTGGTGGCTAGGTGGGCTTGTTTAGGTTTGAAAATACCACTTTTGGAGCGTGTGATCATATGATGTGTGAATGATAGAGGGGGAAGACCTTCTGCGTGTGCTTGTGCCTGTGTTGTGGTGTACAAGTCAGAGGCATGGTTATTGATCAGTGGTGAGGTTGAAGTGGGAGAGGGAGACGCATGGGGCAGAGTTGGGTTTAGAAGAGGTTAGGATAAAGTTGTTCAGTCAAGTTGAGAGGTAGAAGTGTTAGATTTGTTATGGGTGGTGGGTATTGTGTTTTGTGGGATAGATGTGGTTGGAGATGAGAGAGATTGGGATGTTGCGGGAATTTGAGGGTTAATAGAAGATGAGGGTGAAGTTTAGTGGGTGTGGGCCGTGTGGTGAGGAGATACGGATAAGGATTGGGATGAAGAGGTTGGTGAGGCAAGTGAGTTGGAGTTTGACGTGGTGATGGGGTTCGGTTATTGGAGGAGTGGTGTGGATAAAAGATATAGGTTGAGAGGATAAGGTATGAGAATTTGGATTAGATTGATTTTGTTTGAGAAAAGGAGGGTGTTGTGTGGGGTAGGGAAAAATGTCCTCAATAAAGGTAACGTGTCTTAAAATGTATAAGGATTTAGACTCTAGATGAAAACATTGATAGGCACTTTGAGTGGGACTGTAACCTAAAAAGAGACATGGTTTGGATTTTGGCTAGAGTTTGTTTGTGGTGTATGGACCAAGCTAGGGAAAACAGAGACAACCAAAGACACGTAACTTCGAGTAATTTGGGATGCGGTGGAACAGTGTTTCAAAAGGAGTTGCCATGCTCAAACCGGGAGTTGGCATACGATTTATTAAATAAGCGGCGGTTTGGATAGCATAGGACCAGAAGGACAGGGGAAGAGAGGCGTGATTAAGGAGGTAGCGAGTGGTTTTTACAAGGTGTCTGTGTTTTCGTTCCGATAGGCCATTGTGTTCAGTTGTGTATGGAGGAGTGGTTAGGTGAGTTATTCCATGAGTTTGAAGAAAGGATCGGATTTTTATGAATTCACCACCATTATCCTAGTAAAGGGATTTAATTTTACAGTCAAATTGATTTTCAACTAGAGATTTAAAAATAGAAAAATTGGTTACAACATCTGATTTAAACTTCATGGGATAGAGCCAAACATATTTGGAAAAATGATCAATAAAAATAACATAGTATGAGAATTCATTTATTGAAGTTATTGAGGTAGGACCCCATACATCAGAGAAAATAATTTCCAAAGGTTTGGAACTAGACAAAGTGGATTGGGAAAATGGCAATTTGTGTGCCTTATTAGCTAAACAGTCTAAACACCTAAATGAGCTGGAGGACGGCTGGTGGGGAAGGACATGCTTGAGGGCTTGAAGGTGAGGGTGACCAAGACGGCAGTGCCAAAGTGTGAGGGAAGGTTTGTAACATCCCGAAAATTTATTATTTTGTTAAGAACGATCATTTTATAATATTTGCAATTTTTAAGAATTTTTGTGGAATTTTCTGGAGATGATGAATATTTTAATATATTCTTCGTTTTATGTGTGTGCTGAGTGGAGCCGGGAGAATAGAATATTTTCCCCAAGGCGCCGTAAACCTTGGACCGTCAACGTGACAACGGGGATCTTACTAAACCCGAGTCCGGACACGCTTACGAGGTCTACATTTTTGGGGTTTTATCTGCTAGTATAATAAATCATCCGTTGTATTTAATCAAGGAGACAAGCTTACTATGCACTTCGTAGAGAAGTCGTGCTTTCTCAAGGAAGCTTCTTTGAATCATTTTTTTTATTATTTCTCTCTCCTCCTATTTTTGTGTTGCACATTTGAATTAAGGGGCTTAATTCATTCTTCAATCTCCACACATTTCCTCCTCCCGTACGTAGCACTCATCTTTCTCTCTTTCCATTTCTCCTTCCAAAGAAGACCATTTCCCCCCCCCACCTTCATATTTTCACCCTCCAATACCATCACACTCCAAAGACCATTTCGTGTCCGGAAAAGCACCACACCTGAGGGAACATCTTCAAAGTCCTACGTCTTCTTCATCTTCTTTTCCTCCACGGTTGAAGCTTAAAGGTTGGAACTTTAAGGTAAAATCCTTAGCTTTTTCCTCATCTCTTCTCATTTTCGTAACCCACTGTCATTTTGATGACCATGGGTATCCATTTCAACATTTGATTCTGATTTTGGTGAGCTTGAATATTCAAGGATTTCTCGGGAGCCGAAAATATCATTTCGACCAAAAGGAGCAGCCTTTCTTGTGCTTCTCTAAGGTAAGAGGAAGACACTCCTCCTCAACCTCTCTTAGCATTTAAGAACGTCTCGTGATTTTGTTGAGGGTCTTCCTGCTTTTGTGTCTTTGTTCGTATGGTATATGTGTTATTTGATTGTTTGAGTTTGAATATATATATATATATAAATGATAACTGGATGTATTAGAATGTGTAATATTGAAGGGAATGAGTTCCGAGTGATTTTCGATAGTTACGGTGTTGAGCCCAGGACTTGGAAACTTAATGTGGAAAACTTGTAATAGTAAGAAATTTGGCCAAACTCGTCGAATATAATGCCTTGATCTTTTGGTGATATGTCAAAATCCGTCGAATGAAGATTCTGACCATTTTCGTCGAATGATAAAATCCGTCCGAGTAAGGACCCATGGCCAAACCCGTCGAACATGATCACCTAATCTCTTAGTAAAACGTTAAAATCCGTCGAGTAAGGACCCATGGCCAAACCTGTCGAACATGACAACCTAAAACCTGTCGAACATGACAACCTAGAAACCTGTCGAACGTGATAACCTAAAATCTGTCGAATGTGACAACCTAATTACTTAGTAAAATGTTGAAACCCGTCGAGTTTAGACTCCAGACCCTTTTCGTCGAGTGTCAAACTCGTCGAATTTAGATCTCTCGACCAGTAAACACAATGTCAATATTCGTCGAGTATGAACCTCGATCATGTCCGTCGAGATTGATCTTCCGACCAAAGACCCGTCGAATAGAGTCCTGGACACTTACAAGAAAATGCCCCAAAGTCAATAATCGTCGAATTTGAGTGACAATGCCTGTCGAGTAGATGAATTTCCTGCACTGACGTCGAAATTAGAGATTTCGACCGGTGTTCGCTCGGTTCGACACTTGGGAGATTTTCTCCAACGTCGACACCTATACCCATCGAATTGAGGCTTTTGTGACCATCCGGAGGGTCCGACGCTTTGATCTTCGTCCGACGAACCCCCATCCGACGTTTTGATCTTCGTCCGACAAAATCCCCATCCGACGAAAAAATGTTTTCTCCATTCTTTCCCCCTCCTGTTACATTATTCTTCGTCGGATAGCAACTTCAATTCTTCATGAAATGTAGTCTCTGTCGAATTCAAATGTATACCTATCACCCAACACCTATTAATTGAAGTCTGTGACTCAAATTGTGATTTCCGACCGTGTAGTTTCCTGGACCCAAAACCTTGGGACTAATATAGGAATATTGATCATAAATAAATGGGATGACTAGAAATTGCTTAGGGATGCATAAACAGGGAAGAACATGAGAGTGTGAGATTTTTAGATCTTAAAATAATCTTCTAAGGGCATATGAGTAAATTACCTAAGAGGATTCAAGTTAACTAAAAGAATTCCTTTAGAGGCAAACCCTGTAAGTAAAGCTAAAACTAAGCAAGAACTCATAATACGTTTTGAAAAGGGTATTGATCTATTTAATGACAATATTATGCTATCAGGTCCATGTGAGAGACCATTGACCGTATTAATTCTTACTTTGGCAAATTGTGACATATGATGGAATAGTATGTGATAATGATCATACCCGATTATGCATAGAGTTTGTATGCATTGTGAATTGTCCGTTGGACTGTCGTAGTGCCTAGTTGCCTAGAGTTGAACACACCTTAGTGCGGTGCGAATAGACAAGTGGGGTCCCGTAGTTGGCCTTGAGGGCGTTGGGGCGCGGTGTTTCACAAAGGGCGTGGTAGCCCCTCGGACCGTGAGACAAACCGATGCGAACGCACCAACGATCCCGACCGGCCACAGTCCCCATATCGAGATCTTGTGAGAATGTTTCGTCGTATAAAGCCTTGTTGCGCAAAATGACTGATTATTTTCTCGGAAAGCACTTGTTTTTATGGCTGACGAGATACTAGCATGTCTCCCTGATCATTCTCTCCGAATGTTTTGTGTCTAGCTCCATGGAGTAGGATCTTGGTTATTGAGGGCTCATGTGTATAGAGTCCGTGCATTATTTGCATTTATCATTATTATGGTCTGGCATTGATATACTGTCGATATACCTATGACTGCCTGGAACTGTCTGCTTGATTCATAACTGCTCTTGAATGTCTATTACTATTACTGTTGTTGTAAATGCTATGTGGGCGCTTTGCGCCGTTTGTTTTCTTGATGCTATAATTGGTAATGACGGAAGGATGTCTTACCTCTTTTCTTTCCTCCGTCTCTCCATTTCTCGTTTATCTGTACGTTGCGTCTCATCGAAGACAACCGTGAGGAACCTAAGCTCCCAACTTCCCTGGTTTTTGGCCTTATCTTGATTGAGCAACTATAGAAGACTATGGAGCCCGTACGCACGATTTTTGGGAGATGTACGTCGACATTCTTAGGAGGGCCGAGTGTTGGTATATCAACTACGCTTCCGAGCGCCGTGTCTACACGGGAGATGTCTCGATATCACTAGCCCGGAGACGCCACGAACCACCGTCTTCACCGTCGTATCGCCCTACGTTTGGAGTTTCACTACCGATACGTGAGATGTGGGGCGATCGTTACTTTACTCCGAGAGAGGACTCTTTTCGTTCTACAAATTTCGGGCCCCGTCCCGTGTCTCTCGCTATTCCTATGGTGATTTC
This sequence comes from Ormosia semicastrata, assembly GCA_029884595.1. Classification (NCBI taxonomy): domain Eukaryota; kingdom Viridiplantae; phylum Streptophyta; class Magnoliopsida; order Fabales; family Fabaceae; genus Ormosia; species Ormosia semicastrata. The sequence goes on along the minus strand of JAQQTO010000026.1, from coordinate 8,658,943 downwards.
CTCGATGATGAGGAAGATCCCGAGGAAGATCCCGAGGAAGTCCCCGAGGACGACCCCGAAGAGGACCCCGAAGAGGATCCTGACACGATTCCTCCTCACTTGAGGGATTGATGTCACTCGTAGCTACTGAAGGCTACCAGTATGATATTTTGGGGGCCTGATGTTTTGTTTGTAGTGGGCTGTAAATTCTGATACCGTGGGGATGTGTATGTAATATTTTGGGGGCAGGTATAGGTTTGCTTTTGATGTACCAGGCTTGTAACTAAATGCTTTGATAAACTTATATATATATATATATGATGATGCAGATATTGATTCCTATGCATGTTTTACTTCTGTTTGATCTTTTATTTCCATTGATGTCTCGTCAACACGGTTACTAATTAAAAAGGAAAAAAAAAAGTACATATATAACATAACCGCCAATTAAAATACCCAACTATAATCTAGTGAATATACGCGTCTTATTAAAATGGACCGGGTCTCAACTCACCTAACTTTATTTCCGCATTGTAATCGACCATGTGACGTTCCCTTGGAAGAGGGGCGCTACATTCTTGGTATCAGAGCCCCGGTTTATGTTTCTTTGGGTCTTGTGGTTGAGTCTGTCTTGTTTGTGCTGTGTGTTCTCTGAATGGTATTCGTAAAGGAGTAGTGTTTGGTATTCTTAGTGAATGCAACCGACTTTTCGTGTTTTCACATAATCCGAATCGAGAAAGTGAGATGGCACGAAGGGAAGACATGGCGCGGCCTATTACAGGCGATGCAAAGGATGGCCGAGGTCATCGCACAACAAACGGAGCAAGCCGCACGACAATGAGAGAGAGTTACGCAACAACAAGAGCGAGTCGCTCAACGCTTAGAGGCTACTGCGATGCTCGAATTTAGCTTAGCGAGTTTCGACGCCATAATCCTCCTCAATTTAAAGGAGAATTTGATCCTGGACAAAGCTAGTCTGTGGATCAAGGAGTTGGAGAAGGTATTTCGAGGAATGAATTGCGCCGAGGGTAAGAAGGTGGATTATGCTACTTTTATGCTTTGTAGGTAACGCCGAGAACTGGTGGAACGGAGTGCGGAGGATGCTAGAAGCTGCGAACCGAGATATTACTTGGGAGTTGTTCAAAGAAAAGTTCTTGGACAAGTATTTTCCTGCGAGTGCAAGGCATGCGAAGGAGTCGGAATTCCTCAACCTACGACAGGGGAATATGACTGTTAGCGAGTACGCAGCGAGATTCGAAAATTTGTCACGCGCTTTCGACCTACTTTCGTAACCAACCGGATGAGGCTTGGAAGTGCCGAAGATTCACGGAAGGATTGAGGTACGAACCGAGGAAAGCTGTAATCACCTTGAGGATCAATGAATTCTCACAACCGCCGGATACTTGCCGTGATGTAGAGGCTCGGAGCAATCTAGAGATATGAGGAATAGAAACTTTGGGCTGCGAGATTCCGCAGGCGGCAATAACAAGTGCTAACCGCTTCCGAAGAAGCCATACTCTCGACCAATGGGAAGTCACCAACAAGCCATGGGTGGAAGTTCGTGGAGGTTCTAGTGGGAACCTGGATGGCCAAAACTTGGCATATCCCTCCAAATGCCTAAGTGTGGAAAAGATCATCCGACAAGGGATTGTCCTATCAAAGGGATTATCTGTTTTCGATGTGGGAAACCCGGACACATCTACGTAGACCGCAATCAAGCGAAGGTCGAACCTTCAATGAATGCTTTGCGAAAGCCAAGAAACCGCAAGCCGGAGGACGAGTTTACACTATGAGCGAGTGAAGCCTCCGAATCCGAAGATTTGATACAGGGAGAAGGCATCATAGAAGGTAATCTTTTAACTGTATCTGTATGACTCTGGGGCAACCCATTCTTTTATATCGTATGACTGTGTGCAAAAACCGAGTCTACCCGTGTCGCCCTTACCTTTTTACTTAACCGTTTCTACCCCATCGATAAACCGGTAGTTACTACCAAAGTTTGTCTAAACTGTCCATTGATTGTTGAAGGTCGATCCTTTCTGCGGTCGATCCGATTTGTTTACCTCTTTCCCAATTAGATATTATCCTAGGGATGGACCGGTTGTCTTCTAACCATGTTCTCGTTAGACTGCTCCCAGAAAGACCGTAGTTTTTCCCATAAATGAGAATTCTAGATTTCGACGGCCAACCGAGTTCAAGCTCTCTTGAAAGAAGGAGCTCACTGATACATGCTACTCGTCTTCTTTGAAAATCGAGAACGAGGTTGATGTGGACACAATTCCAAGTGGTGAATGAGTTTCCCGAAGTTTTTCCCGAGAGTGTGCCTGGTTTACCACCGGCTCGAGAGATAGAGTTTGCTATCGACTTAGTACCGTGAGCTGGTCCCGTGTCTATAACACCGCACCGGATGGCACCGACAGAGTTAGCCGAGCTAAAGAAACAACTAGAAGAGCTTTTGGAAAAGCAATTTGTCGTGCCAAGTGTGTCACCATGGGGAGCACCAAGGTCTTTGTTAGTTCGCAAGAAGGATGGTACCTCAAGGTTATGTGTGGACTATCGGCGGTGAACAAAGTGACGATTAAGAACAAATATCCACTCCCGAGGATTGACGACTTGATGGACCAACCGAAGGGAGCGGCGTGTTTTCCAAGATTGATCTCGATCCGGGTATCATCGATACGAGTGAAGACAGAGGATGTGCCCAAGACTGCTTTTCGCACCCGATACGGTCACTACGAGTATTTGGTAATGCCGTTTGGTGTGACGAATGCACCAGCTATCTTCATGGACTACATGAACCGAATCTTTCGACCTTACTTGGATAAATTCGTTGTGGTCTTCATTGATGACATTCTCGGTATACTCTCGAAATCGGGAGGACCATGCTTGAACACCTCGGATAGTTCTTCGATTCGAAGGAGAAGGAATTGTATGCCAAACTCACAAAATGTGAGTTTTGGCTGGAAGAAGTCAAGTTTCTAGGTCACGTGATCTCAAAGAGTGGGATTGCTGTGGATCCATCGAAAGTGGAGGCAGTACTACGATGGGAAAGGCCGAAGTCAGCAACAGAGATTCGAAGCTTCGTGGGTTTAGCGGGATATTACCGGAGGTTCATTGAGGGATTCTCCAAGATTGCTGGACCACTTACGCAACTCACAAGGAAAACCAAACTTTTGAGTGGACCGACAAATTTGTGAGCAAAGTTTCCAAGAGTTGAAGAGTCGACCGACTACCTCACCTGGTGTTAGTGCTACCCGATCCGAATGAACAGGTTTGAAGTGTACTTTGTGACGCTTCATACCAAGGGCTAGGATCTGTACTTATGCAACATGGAAGGGTGGTGGCTTATGCTTCAAGACAGGTTGCGAGTGCACGAGAAGAATTATCCGACGCACGACCCGGGAGCTAGCGGTCCGTAGTTTTTGCTCTGAAAATATGGAGGCATTTTCTCTACGGGGCAACGTTTAACATTTTCAGTGATCACAAGAGTCTGAAGTATTTGTATGATCAGAAGGAGTTGAACATGAGGCAACGGAGGTGGTTAGAATTCCTGAAGGATTACGATTTCCAACTTCTGTATCATCCTGGCAAGGCAAATGTTGTGGCGGACGCTCTAAGTAGAAAGATGATCGTGTCTCTCTTGATGATCAAGGAAAAGGATCTAATAGAGCAATTCGTAGATGTATGGTCTTTTGTGAAGTTAGAACCTGGAAAGATTTGCATGAATATGGTTACCATCTCGAGCGAGTTGATGGACAAAGATAAGAAAAGAGCGGAAGAAGGACAAATTCTTACAAGAAGTGAGGAACAGAGATGAAGCAAGGAAATGAAACGAGTTTGCAGAGGGAACGGATGGAATTTTGAGATTCCAGGGGGAGAGTTTGTGTCCCTCGGAATCAAGAACTTAGAGAATACATCATTAATCATGCTCACACAAGCCAACCGAGTATGCACCCGGCATGACGAAGATGTATCAAGACTTGAAGAAGTTGTTCGGTGGCACGGAATGAAGAGTGACGTTACTAGACGTGTATCTACTTGTCCGGTTTGTCAAAAAGCCAAAGTGGAACATCGAGACCAGCGGGATTGCTGCAACCGTTATCTATTCCGGAATGGAAGTGGACAAGATTGCAATGGACTTTGTAGTCGGATTACCAAGGACAAGAAAAGGTTATGATTCGATTTGGGTAATTGTGGACCGACTCACGAAATCAGCACATTTTCTTCCGATCGACATCAAGTACAAGCTAGAGAGATTGACTCAGATCTATATTGGAGAGATTGTCAGATTGCACGGTGTGCCTACAAGTATTGTTTCAGATAGAGATCCGAGGTTTACTTCAAATTTCTGGGAGAGTTTGCAAGAAGCATTGGGGACAAAATTACAACTTAGTTCTGCTTATCATCCGCAGACCGACGGTCAGTCGGAGAGAACAATCCAATCTTTGGAAGATTTGCTTAGAGCTTGCACCATAGAGCAAACTGGGAGTTGGGACGACATTCTACCCTTGATAGAATTCACCTACAACAACAGTTATCATTCGAGCATAGGGATGGCACCCTATGAAGCTCTGTATGGACGACGATGTCGAACACCTATGTGTTGGTACCAAGACGGCGAGCGCCTTACTATTGGACCCGAGATTATACAACATAACTGAGAAGGTTAAAATGATTCAGAAAAGATGAGGACGGCTCGAGTCGACAAAAGAGTTATGCGAGACCGAAGGAGAAAACCTCTTGAGTTTGAGGAAGGTGAGCATGTATTCCCGAAAGTCACACCTACGACCGGGGTGGGCCGGGCTTTAAAATCTAGAAAACTCACTCCTAAATTCCTTGGACCATACCAAATCATTGCTCGTGTAGGTCCCGTAGCATACCAAATATCCTTACCTCCTTTTCTTTCAAACATTCATAATGTTTTCCATGTGTCACAACTTCGGAAATACCTTCCCGACCCAAGTCATATCATAGCACCGTATACAAGACAACTAAAAGAAAACTTAACTTATGAGACGTCTCCTATAAGAATCGAGGATAGCAGGATAAAGCAATTAAGAGGCAAGGAGATCGCATTGGTGAAAGTGATCCGGAACGAGGTGACCGGAGATGCAACCTGGGAATTGGAAGACAAGATGAGAGAGCAATACCCACAACTATTCTAAGGTATGTAAATTTCGAGGACGAAATTTCTTTTTAGAAGGGAGTGTTGTAACATCCCGAAAATTTATTATTTTGTTAAGAACGATCATTTTATAATATTTGCAATTTTTAAGAATTTTTGTGGAATTTTCTGGAGATGATGAATATTTTAATATATTCTTCGTTTTATGTGTGTCTTGAGTGGAGCCTAGGAGAATAGAATATTTTCCTGGCGCCGGTAAACCTTGGACCGTCAACGTGACAACGGGGATCTTACTAAACCCGAGTCCGGACACGCTTACGAGGTCTACATTTTTGGGGTTTTATCTCGCTAGTATAATAAATCATCTGTTGTATTTAATCAAGGAGACAAGCTTACTATGCACTTCGTAGAGAAGCGTGCGAAGCTTCTCAAGGAAGCTTCTTTGAATCATTTTTTTATTATTTCTCTCTCCTCCTATTTTTGTCTTTGCACATTTGAATTAAGGGGCTTAATTCATTCTTCAATCTCCACACATTTCCTCCTCCCGTACGTAGCACTCATCTTTCTCTCTTTCCATTTCTCCTTCCAAAGAAGACCATTTCCCCCCCACCTTCATATTTTCACCCTCCAATACCATCACACTCCAGCACCATTTCGTGTCTGGAAAAGCACCACACCTGAGGGAACATCTTCAAAGTCCTACGTCTTCTTCATCTTCTTTTCCTCCACGGTTGAAGCTTAAAGGTTGGAACTTTAAGGTAAAATCCTTAGCTTTTTCCTCATCTCTTCTCATTTTCGTAACCCACTGTCATTTTGATGACCATGGGTATCCATTTCAACATTTGATTCTCGATTTTGGTGAGCTTGAATATTCAAGGATTTACGGGAGCCGAAAATATCATTTCTGACCAAAAGGAGCAGCCTTTCTTGTGCTTCTCTAAGGTAAGAGGAAGACACTCCTCCTCAACCTCTCTTAGCATTTAAGAACGTCTGTGATTTTGTTGAGGTCTTCCTGCTTTTGTGTGCTGTTCGTATGGTATATGTGTTATTTGATTGTTTGAGTTTGAATATATATATATATATATAAATGATAACTGGATGTATTAGAATGTGTAATATTGAAGGGAATGAGTTCCGAGTGATTTTCGGATAGTTACGGTGTTGAGCCCAGGACTTGGAAACTTAATGTGGAAAACTTGTAATAGTAAGAAATTTGGCCAAACTCGTCGAATATAATGCCTTGATCTTTTGGTGATATGTCAAAATCCGTCGAATGAAGATCTCACCATTTTCGTCGAATGATAAAATCCGTCCGAGTAAGGACCCATGGCCAAACCCGTCGAACATGATCACCTAATCTCTTAGTAAAACGTTAAAATCCGTCGAGTAAGGACCCATGGCCAAACCTGTCGAACATGACAACCTAAAACCTGTCGAACATGACAACCTAGAAACCTGTCGAACGTGATAACCTAAAATCTGTCGAATGTGACAACCTAATTACTTAGTAAAATGTTGAAACCCGTCGAGTTTAGACTCTGACCCTTTTCGTCGAGTGTCAAACTCGTCAATTTAGATCTCGACCGCAAACACAATGTCAATATTCGTCGAGTATGAACCTCGATCATGTCCGTCGAGATTGATCTTCCGACCAAAGACCCGTCGAATAGAGTCCCTGGACACTTACAAGAAAATGCCCCAAAGTCAATAATCGTCGAATTTGAGTGACAATGCCTGTCGAGTAGATGAATTTCCCCACTCCGTCGAAATTAGAGATTTCGACCAGTGTTCGTCGGTTCGACACTTGGGAGATTTTCTCCAACGTCGACACCTATACCCATCGAATTGAGGCTTTTGCGACCATCTGGAGGGTCCGACGTTTTGATCTTCGTCCGACAGAACCCCCATCCGACAGTTTTGATCTTCGTCCGACAAAATCCCCATCCGACGTAAAAAATGTTTTCTCCATTCTTTCCCCTCTCGTTACATTATTCTTCGTCGGATAGCAACTTCAATTCTTCATGAAATGTAGTCTCTGTCGAATTCAAATGTATACCTATCACCCAACACCTATTAATTGAAGTCTGTGACTCAAATTGTGATTTCCGACCGTGTAGTTTCTGGACCCAAAACCTTGGGACTAATATAGGAATATTGATCATAAATAAATGGGATGACTAGAAATTGCTTAGGGATGCATAAACAGGGAAGAACATGAGAGTGTGAGATTTTTAGATCTTAAAATAATCTTCTAAGGGCATATGAGTAAATTACCTAAGAGGATTCAAGTTAACTAAAAGAATTCCTTTAGAGGCAAACCCTGTAAGTAAAGCTAAAACTAAGCAAGAACTCATAATACGTTTTGAAAAGGGTATTGATCTATTTAATGACAATATTATGCTATTGTGGGTCCATGTGAGAGACCATTGACTGTATTAATTCTTACTTTGGCAAATTGTGACATATGATGGAATAGTATGTGATAATGATCATACCCGATTATGCATAGAGTTTGTATGCATTGTGAATTGTCCGTTGGACTGTCGTAAGGCCTAGTTGCCTAGAGTTGAACACACCTTAGTGCGGGTGCGAATAGACAAGTGGGGTCCCGTAGTTGGCCTTGAGGGCGTTGGGCGCGGTGTTTCACAAAGGGCGGTGGTAGCCCCTCCGGGCCGTGAGACAAACCGATGCGAACGCACCAACGATCCCGACCGGCCACGATCCCATATCGAGATCTTGTGAGAATGCTTTCTTTGTATAAAGCCTTGTTGCGCAAAATGACTGATTATTTTCTGGAAAGCACTTGTTTTTATGGCTGACGAGATACTAGCATGTCTCCCTGATCATTCTCTCCGAATGTTTTGTGTCTAGCTCCATGGAGTAGGATCTTGGTTATTGAGGGCTCATGTGTATAGAGTCCGTGCATTATTTGCATTTATCATTATTATGGTCTGGCATTGATATACTGTCGATATACCTATGACTGCCTGGAACTGTCTGCTTGATTCATAACTGCTCTTGAATGTCTATTACTATTACTGTTGTTGTAAATGCTATGTGGGCGCTTTGCGCCGTTTGTTTTCTTGATGCTATAATTGGTAATGACTCGAAGGATGTCTTACCTCTTTTCTTTCCTGTCTCTCCATTTCTGTTTATCTGTACGTTGCGTCTCATCGAAGACAACCGTGAGGAACCTAAGCTCCCAACTTCCCCGGTTTTTGGCCTTATCTTGATTGAGCAACTATAGAAGACTATGGAGCCCCGTACGCACGTATTTTTGGGAGATGTACGTCGACATTCTTAGGAGGGCCGAGTGTTGGTATATCAACTACGCTTCGAGCGCCGTGTCTACACGGAGATGTCTCGATATCACTAGCCCGGAGACGCCACGAACCACTGTCTTCTTCACCGCCGTATCGACCTCACGTTTGGAGTTTCGGCCTACCGATACGTGAGATGTGGGGCGATCGTTACTTTACTCCGAGAGGACTCTTTTCGTTCTACGCTCGGCCCCGTCCCGTGTCTCTGCTATTCCTATGGTGATTTCCTCTGATGATGAGGAAGATCCTGAGGAAGATCCCGAGGAAGTCCCTGAGGACGACCCCGAAGAGGACCCTGAAGAGGATCCTGACACGATTCCTCCTCACTTGAGGGATTGATGTCACTCGTAGCTACTGAAGGCTACCAGTATGATATTTTGGGGGCCTGATGTTTTGTTTGTAGTGGGCTGTAAATTCTGATACCGTGGGGATGTGTATGTAATATTTTGGGGGCAGGTATAGGTTTGCTTTTGATGTACCAGGCTTGTAACTAAATGCTTTGATAAACTTATATATATATATATATGATGATGCAGATATTGATTCCTATGCATGTTTTACTTCTGTTTGATCTTTTATTTCCATTGATGTCTCGTCAACACGGTTACTAATTAAAAAGGAAAAAAAAAAAAAGTACATATATAACATAACCGCCAATTAAAATACCCAACTATAATCTAGTGAATATACGCGTCTTATTAAAATGGACCGGGTCTCAACTCACCTAACTTTATTTCCGCATTGTAATCGACCATGTGACGTTCCCTTGGAAGAGGGGCGCTACAAGGTTGATGGTGAACATGGTTGATTTGGGTGCGGACATGTTGCAACTTGTACACCTGATCTTCATTCCTGTCGCGCAGAAGAACCGCCCCCGTGCTTAGACTCTTTATCTCAAAATGCCATGGAAAGAATTCAATAGAAACTGAATTAGTTTTACAAAGTTGAGACACAGAAACAAGATTTTGAGTAATATTAGGAACATGTAAAACATGAGATAAATGAAGTGGTGTAGAAGGTGTAGGAATTTTGGTGGAACCATAGTGTTTAATGGGGAGAGCCGTACCATTAGCTACCAGAAGTTTATCAAAACCATTATAATTTGTGGACAATGAAAGTTGGCCAAGATCATGAGTTACATGGTGGGAAGCACCAGAATCAAGAAGCCATGAGGAGTCACCTTGATCTTCATAATGAGCAAAGTTGGCTTGACGCCTAGGATGATTGGGCGGGTAACCATGCAAGCGATAGCAATCATTAATAACATGCCCTCAGTGATGACAATATTTGCATACTGGCACATAACGTTTAGAGCCAGGGTGGTCCTTTTGTGGAGCAGAGGCATCTCGAGATTGAGAGTGAGAAGGCCGTGAAGGTGAGCGACGACCATGATAGTGGCCACGAGAGGTGCGTTGAGTATAGTTAGCAGTGACAGGAAGAGACTGCTGCTGACACTCGTCACGTTGAAGAAATATTTTAAAGTCAACGAGTTTGTCAAACAATTCATCAAATGACAATGGAGAGTCTCTAGTGCGAATTGATGCAGAAAATTCACGAAAGGAAGGACCAAGGCCATTAAGAGCAACAATTACTAGATCAATATTATCAATCGGATGACCAATAAGAGCGAGTTCATCACCAATAACTCGGATGGAATGAAGATAATCATCAACACTCGAAGTGCCTTTTGAGATTGAGGCAAGACGTTCTTTGAGAGACATAACACAAGTATGAGAGCGATTGGCATATTGTCTATTCAGACGAGCCCATGCAGCAGCAGACGATTCAGCCGAGGTCATAACAATTTGGGCATCTGGGCCACACGAACCTAGAAGAGCAAGGTAGACATAATGATCTTGACGTTTCCAGAGAGAGTAGGCTGGATTGTCAACGGCAGTGGCTCCAGTACCGATTTTGGGTGTAGGACAAACAGTGTCGCCTGTGACATAGCCATAGAGTTCATTGGCCTTGAGAAGATGAAGGATTTGATTGTACCAAGTATGATGATTTCCAGAGTTGAGTTTGATAGGAAGAGTGGAAGTGATGGTGAGTTCAACAAGAGGTTTGTTGGAAGGAGTGGAAGATGCCATTGGAAGGAAAAGGAAAAAGGGAGGATCGAAAAAGAAATTAAATGCCGTTAGGCTGAGGCTTAATCTGATACCATATAGAAATATCAAAGACTTAGTTTCATTGAATCTGTTTTCATTAATTTTCTTCTGTACATCATTGTGTATATATAGAGTACATGAGATTTTGAATTTTGAAAGATACAAGATAATAATAACAGATAAAGAATAGAAAAGATAATAACAAAATTGATAACAGCATAACAAACTAGAACTGAATGCTGTTAAGAATAGGATTAGGATGAGAACTAAGTCAATACTCCAACAGGCTTCAGGTGGAAGAAATAGCATAAATTAATAATAACAATAATAATTGTTAATATTATTATTATTATTTTTGGAGCTATAATATTATGATTATTTTTTTACTATAATATTATTATTGATATTATTATGATGATGTAAAAGTTGGATGGTTATTTATTAATGAACAGTTGCTGACTTCCTACTCGATTTACTTCAAATCAAACTCATTTATTTCAACCAACTTAATAAAGTGATGTAGTCTTATTCTCGAGAACAATAAAATGGTGATGGTAGGCTTTACCTTTACTATAAAACTGTTACTCACACAAATAAAACACTAAACAGATTTTACACAAATTTAATCATAACTTACTCTCTTTTTCTTTTTCTTCATCTTTCCTCCCTTTTTTGTTTTTTTACCCTCACATCCACCGTCTCTCTTTGTACACTGAGGGTCAGTGAGGGTGAAGAAACATCACCCTTATTGTAAGAACTAAGGTATTTGGTTCAACAATTAGTTTTACAATCTTAAAAATCTTAAAGTAAGAATGTTATTCTTATATTTGTTAAGAGATATAAAAAAGGAGGATATGCTATAAAAACACCCGAGCGTTTATAATCTCATGCAAAAGCAATGCATTAAAAAAAATTATAAACATTCACAAATCTCTATGCACTTTTTTTTTATGTTAACAGTGAGGAGACTCGAGCGTTTATATGCTCTATACTTGAGTGCGCAAATTCTATAAACAAATATTTTCATTCATGTTTCATTTTTAAGAATATTTGTTAATTACTATTCCCACCAAATCATTATTAAGAAGTGGTTGAAATAAATCCTATGTGATAGAAATTATTTATCTTTACTTTCAAATTCTTAAAAATGATTAAAGTTAACTAAACATAAGTTTAATAGATTATTAGGAATACCATTTCTTGGAATACCATTAATTCCCAAGAGTCTTATTAAAAACACTTAAATGTTAAGAGATTCTTAGATGTCTTTCAATAATATATTTCTTTTATTTTGTATCAATAAATATACGTCACATTAGTTATCAATTATAATATTAAAATATAGTTAAAGTAAAAGATAATGGCGATATATAAAGTTAAAATAATAAAATTTTAATGATATAGAATAAGAAAAATCTCTTTCTCCAAATAAATTATTCAGTGATAGTCAAATCATTTTAGGTTCTGCTAATTAATGGCGGAAATATATGACAACTCATCGAAAATATTAGTATCTAAAATAAAATATAAGTACCATGACAATAACCAAAAAATATCAAGCAAAATGCCTGATTTAAGAAACCATAATGGTTCAACTGAAGATTCTCTCTATCCGATAATTAAGAATTTTTTTAAAAAATATATTAATAATTAAATATTATGTATTTCTTTTTTATTTGTAAATATTAATTATGTATTTCAATAAAAACTTTAAATTAAAATCCATGTTAGGGATAAGTAAAAAGAGATTTATGAGGAGATCTCTAGTATGCACCGGTCGAGATTTTACACCCAAAAATTCAACTTAATACGGATATGTCAACTGGAGTTTGGAGATTTAACTACATGTGAGGAGATAAATACATGTGATTGGTCTCAACATAATTCTTGAGAATTCATGATAAATATATTTCGACGTGTATATTAAATCCAGATATATATAATATTTCATTTATGAGGGGTGGAATTGTATTATTATGTAAGATTATTGTGAAGCAACTTCTTTTTAAAAAAAAATTAGTGAAGTTATCAGAAAAAATAAACATAAAAACTAACATTTTAAAAAAAAAAAATTCTCTTACCATTTCATATTATAGAATTCATTGATAAAACCTAATATTATTTATTCAAGTCATACATCATTATTTACTCAATTGTTTGAACAAATATATGCATACTTTGCAATTAATGCAATTGTATTGTTCTTATGAGATTTTTTCATATTTTTAAATGTAAGACTAATATATCCTCATTGCAAATACTGATCTTACTCCTTCCCATGAGTCAACCACTAAGCTAATTATTATTATTTTTGTACAAAGCTAATGTATTCTTTATAAATCAATATATACTTCATTTTCATTAGATTTTAGGTGTCATAAAATTTGCACCCAATTTTACTTATCTTATAGTCTACCGAATTATTCTATATACATGTTTTAAACAAACATATAAATAATAAGAATCTTGTTACACGAAGAAATATTTTCTAATCATTAATTAGTTTATTTATCTATAGACTTGGCAATCTAAATTACTTCGTTTTGTGAGTACCCGATCCACCCCAACTCACATGGGACATCTTTAAAACCTGCTCTGTTGCGAGGCTGGACTAGCATGGGTTTTGGTAATCTACCTCGTCCCGGTCTGCATCTCGTATATAAATAAATATTATATTTAATTTAACTACTAAGAAAGTCAATTATATTAATTAAACTTCATTAATTTAACTTTTATCTTGGACATATTTTTTTGTTTGTATGAAATAAAGGATTAATTTTAGAATTTAATTTTGATGCACTGATAGTGTTAATTTTTTTAGATTATCAATCAATCACACATTATTATATGTGTGTAATTTTTTATGTAATTATTATGAGAGTCAAAAAATTTAATGACATGATAATATATGATTAATTGATAGTATAAAAAATAATTACACTGACAATGCATCATAATTAAATTCTTAATTTTAATATTATGATCAAATATTATTTAGACTTGGTGTAAAATATTCATAAGTGCAAAATGGGCAGGTGCAGATTTTATTTTTTATTTTTATTTTTTTGCAAGGCAAGTACATGTTTTAATCTTAAGGGTGTAAGACAGGATTGACTTGATTAAAAATTCACCAGTACCCGCTCCATAGCCAAGTGTATTTATCTATTAAGTTAATGTTGCTTTTTCTTTTTCTTTTTGTTGATGAACGAGGCTAAGAGCCTAATAAAAAGAAAACAAAGAAAAACTAAATTAAACATAAACAACATATTTTTTTAGTGTAATAATTTGCTCTCACTGTTTTAGACTGGATAATATATAAGTAAAACACTCTTCAAAGTCGTGACTCCAAGATGCCCCACAGGTATCAGTAAGACAAATGGTACAAAGATATGTACACTTGAGGAAATGGGATGATATATCTCATTAAATTTTGCCAACCAATCGGCAACAAAATTTTGCTTCTTTAAAGACATGGTTCACCTTCACTTTCCAATCTTTAACTAGCAAGTCTTTCATTTTGACAGGGGACCAGAGTGCACCATATTAGAAAGTTGAGTTGACCAGCCCCAAGATACTTCTAAATATTAACCAACACCATCAAATTAGGTTTAGGTGGCACTTTTCTTTAGCCTATAATATTAAAAAAAAACCACTTGTTCTTTACTTCTTTTTGAAAGTTGAGGATCAGTAGCTTTTTAAATAAGTGATAATTACACTTTTTTAACTTTTTTTTAAAGATTAAATCCAAACACTCTTAAAAGGAAAAGTATATTTGCAAAAAAAAAAAAACAAGTACATGCATGAACCTCAAAATCTTATATGAGCCATTGATATTTTTTAAAAAGTGGTAGAAGAGAATGACAGAAAAAAATGAAACGTGATGATAATGTATTATGAGATATTTGTATTAATATTATCTGCGCATATATCAGTATTGCTCTTAAAAATATTTGTAAGTACTTATTTAAAAAAATAAATGAATCAAGATCATGAATTTACTTGTTGCCAAAGTGATTGTGAAATATGTTTTATAAGTGGAGTTATTATTACACTCTTAATTATCTATTTATATTTCTTATTATTATATATTAATTAAATAATTTGTTTATTCAAGTCATATATTAATTTATTATATGTTTAATTGATGATAATTTTAAGAAATGTGATTAAAATTATTTAATAAAGAACTTGAGTAGACAAATTTATAATGAAAAGTTTAAACAAGAGGAATAAGAAATTAGTTAAGAGATACACGGATGAGTAGTTGTTAGTTGCTTACTTTGATAAAGGATGTATGCAATGACATTTTTGTTGAGAATTATTCAATGACCAAAGGAGGTGACCTAATCAAATAATAATATCAAATAAAATATGAAATTGTGTTTGTAAAATAACCTGCATTTTCATTAGAATTTGATGGTGTATTAAAAGGGGGCTCCATTATATATATATATATATATATGAATGTCTCATTAACTATTTCTTTATGATTCACTCTATTTCAACTTCAAGGGCAGATGAGATTAGACGCGGAATTAATCTGGAATATTTATTTAGTTAGGCTAATAAGCCTATACTAGATGAAAGAATTGAGAAGCCCGGTTGGGTTATGTTTGGCGTGAGAAAGTGATTGGTAACTATTCCTGATGTACTACTTACCAAGGCATATATGCTGTTCTTTGCAGCAGTTGCGCTGGATCTGGCCTATATGTTTGACTCCACATTGGAAAGTTTGGCCAATATCCAATGAGGCACCATTGATAAAGTTCGCTGCCTAGGTACATTATCTTTACTGTTAAAAACAAACATACTTTTATAAATGCATGTCCTTATCTGCAAAATATAGTGCACCATATGCTTGTGCTTTTCAATTAATTTTAAATATTGACCTATAGTGTATATTTAGATTGATGGTAAGAAATAAAATGAAGTGAAAATTAATAAAATAAGTTTAAGTACCATTGTTTGATTTTTTAAAATTAAAATGAGTTGGAATGAAGTGACATTCATTTTAATCTATTTTACCTTAAACTCAGGGATAGATCTACTTGGTGGAAAGATAGGGACGCATGTCCCCATTCAACTTTGGAATTTTTTTTATTATCATGATAGTCAATTGTCATTTTTATTTTTTTTTATGTTTAACTTTACCTGCATATGATAGGTAATGAGTAAATTTATAGTGAGAGAAGTTAAATTATATTTAATAATTTTTTCTCAAGTTGCATTTTACGTCATTAGCTGATAAAATCATTCATACATACGTAAATAATGAAATATTTGATAGTATTAATAATGAAAATAACATTTAGTATGAAGGAAATAATTATAAATTGTTCTTTCATTATTTCATATATTAACTTATATTTTCATTTGAAAAATTTCTTATACTTGTATGTTATCTTTACCCCACTATTTAAAAATTTATGGGTCAATCACTGCTTAAACCGGACTTTTCCCTCCTAAATTTGGGGAAATTGAATGAAATGGAATGATATGGGAACAAAATACTTATAATTCTTACTATTTGATTCCATTTTACTAAAACTTTCAAATAATGAAATTGAATCTTTCTGTAATTTTATCATTAAATATCTAAACAATAGTATAAAAATTTTATGTCATTCTATTCTACCCACAAAAAATTATCCAAACATAGTCATAAAGTTTTAACAATGATTTATAAGTTAAGTGTTGTAGAAATGAAAATATTATGATAGTTGTATAGACATAAAATAAAAGATAAGAAAAAAATGAATATATTATGAAGTTAGAGTAGTACTTGTTGAGAAAAAGATTATAAAATATCGCTTATAATAATTTGGTCATGTGAAGATAATACCAATAAAAGAAGAATTATCAAATAAAGGATATCCCAATAAATAAAAAAAAGAGGAATATTAATAAAAATTATAAGGAGAAACCAAAGGACTTAATATAAATGGCTTTTCCAAACAGCTTTATTTTAATAGAAGACATTAGCATGTTCCATCCATATAGCTAATATTAACTATTTACTAAAAAAAGGATTTTGTTGTTGTAGTAGTACTTGCCGCACCTTACACCCATGTCATTATGTAACATTATCAAACACGTCAGGGCAAAAAAATTCTTATTTATATGAATTGTTTAAGAAATTAGTATAATTTGCCAAGTATAATTTGCCTCTCATAAACCTACGGATTTAAACGAGCTAGCTCATAGCTGACTTTTTTTCTAAAAATAAATTCACCTATTTTCACTCATAAATTTAAAACACATAAAAATTAGTGAAATATTAAATATTAATAAAATAACATATTTTAAACTTAAAACTAAATCCAATACACATTCATCCACACTCAAGATTTAATCATCAATGTTCAAACTTAAATAATTCAAATGTAATAAAAAATAAAAAAATATAAAGATTAAATATCCAAAACACAATAATCTAAAAATATTTTTTCAAGATCTTATTTATATGAGTAGGCCTGTAGTTAAAGGGGTTTCGGTTGTTCAGCCTGCAAGCCCAACGGGATAGACGAAAAATATCTATTGCAAGCTACTAATATGAAGACTTGCCTAGTAACGAGGGGTTCATCCCGTTTATCAGCCCCATTGTTCTGCTGTCCTTTACTTGGACTGGGCAGGTAGATTTCTTGTTAGATGAGACATGGGTTGAAGCACCCAAGCCCAGTTCAGCTCAATACCTCAAGTCAAGAAAAGAGTAGCTGATGTAGACCCCAAAAAAAAAAGAGTAAAACAAAGAAAATAGTAATAAAGTGGGAAAAAAAAAAGAAAAGAGTAAAAAAATTAGAAAAAAACACCATTTATTTTGAAAAAAATATTATTTACACATCTTTATGATACACATCTTCTCACATATGGGATATATGCGATAAAATTAAAGTATAATTATGTAAAAAAAGATAAAACTTATTGCATTGTGCACGTTTTCTCACGTTTAGAGTACATGGCAAAATTACAATATATATAAAAAATGAAATAGGATCAACTTAAATTAAATAGTAAAAATTATAAAAATATGATATATATATATATATATAATATTATTATATAAAAAATGAGATGTGACCATAATAAAAATTGGGTTTTTTAAAAATTATTATTATATAAGAACATTTGTTAATGAATTAAAGATGAAAAACTTTTATTAAAAAGTAAAATTTTTAAATTTTTAATATATTAAATACACCATTTTTAATAAAAAATTATTTTTATATTGTGTGTCGGATTAAGTGTATAGTTTGACACTTTATATTGTGGTGTATGATTATGTGTGTTGTGTGGGCTACATCAAAGTAAAATTTTTTGTTTGAAAAATGATTATTTTATATTTTTAAAAAAGTGTAAGTATTATTTATATATTTTTTAAAAAATATAATTGAGTGAAAAAAATAATAAAAAATTATGTATAATAAATAATATTAAATAAAATATAAAAAAAAGTGTATATATCATTTGTGTAAGAATATAAGAATTATTTTAGTTTAGATATAGACGTATTGTAGCTTAGTGTCCTTTTTGGGTGTTGGGATCAGCCCTATGCTCAGTTGCACACGTTAATTTAAGAAAATATTTTTTATATTATTAAATTTAACATGTCATATAAACATTATTTGTAAATATAAATGTGAGTGAATATGAAATATTTGATATTAAAATGAATGTCAATATGACGTACAAATATCGGCATCGCCAAATATATCTCCCCGGTGGAAAAGGCAAGCAATCGATATGCCGTAGTGTTTTGTGTTCCCTCTAAAAATCTCACCTAGCTTTGTGTGCACGCGTTCAGAGAGGAGAATTGAAGCATGGCAATAGAGAAGGGTCTCAATTCGAAGAAGCGAGTCAATCTCTTCTACTCCCTCGATTGTCAAGACCTTGCCCTCAAGGTTGCTGCTCAATGTGACCATATCATTCTCCAGAACATCAAATGGAGGTCTCTCTCTACTCTCTACCCACAATTCCTTCATTTTCATTTTTACTATCACTTTGATTCCTTTCTCAATTTTGCGTTCATTTTCTTTTCCGTTTTAAACATGCTTATTATGTTATTTATGGCTTTAAACTTCAAACTCTAATGCTTGTTACCTTGTTCCTAGGACCAACAAATCCTATGTTTTGATGCTTTGTCATGTCTTAATTCGCTTGCATATTGTATTTTACTATTTTTGGATGATTTTTGGTTATATTAATTGCTAAAGTTATAATATTTATGCATAGTATACAAATTTTGTTTGCTTCATATTTTGCCTCGACAACATTATTGCAAACAAATTGCATGATGGGGTTGTGTTTTTTGGACAATAAAATTGAAAAACTGATTAGTTTTATGTTTATCCAGGTCTTTTGCTGATGGGTTTCCAAATATATATATAAATAATGCAGAAGAGCTTCGAGGTCAGCATGTTGCTTTTTTGGCATCTTTCAGCTCCCCAGCACATGTCTTTGAACAACTTTCTGTCATATATGCACTCCCTCGTCTATTTGTTGCTTCCTTCACATTGGTGTTGCCTTTCTTTCCAACTGGTTCCTTTGAGCGAATGGAAGAAGAAGGAGATGTAGCAACTGCCTTCACCCTTGCAAGGATGTTGTCAAATATTCCAATTTCAAGAGGTGGCCCAACTAGTTTAGTCATATATGACATTCATGCTTTGCAGGTTAGTGTACCTAATGAATTAAGAAAAAAAAAAGACTTTGCTTTGCATTTGTGGTGCTTTAATTAAGGTCCTTATGGATTGTTATTAATTTTCTTTTACTGTTAATGGAAGTTATGTTGCAGTCTCTTTGGTCATGTACTTATGTATGATGGGTGCATATTGCACCACTGTTTTTTGTTGTCGTACATTAAAGAAACTTTTCTCCTTAGAAGTACAGGGTGCACTCTCAGAATAATGAGTAAAGGCACCATCCAATAGAATACATGGCCTAGATGTACAACAACACAATCACATGGCCTAGATGTAATGGATTCAAAATTAAAACTTGAGTAGGTCAGAGTGTTTGTGTAAAACAATTTTAACTCAATAACTCATCCTAGTCATGAACCCTGCGTTAGATTTTGCTCAACTCTCCTCCCTTCTGTTTTTCTGTCAGATCAGGGACGAATGGGAGATAATTTACTTTCGTAACAGTTAATCAGATATTTTTTATGTCATCGGCAGTTTATTTTCTTTAGTTGCTTTTCTTAGTTCCTTTTTACTAGGTATTTAAAAAAAATGATGTTATTTAATAAGATCTTTATAAGTAATTTCTTGAGAGAGATGAGGAGAAAGATTTGAGAGATGAAGCCAAAATGACGCATCATATGTCAACACCAGTGAATCTCTGACAGTTGTCTAGAGTATGCAGAAAACATGTAATCAGATTTTAAGCATAGTTGGAAATTTCTCCCACTGAATTTTTTTTTTAAATTATACTATGTATTTAGGATACTAGTAGAAGACATCCTAGACATCTATACTTATCCAAGCCTGATACTGATGACAAGCCTTTACTTCCGTCCAGAGATGGTGAACTAAAACGATAATTTATGCATCAAGCTCCTAACACTCAAAATTTTAGCAATATTTAAATACTGGAGGTAGTATATGTTTCTAAGCTTTTACAGCCCTTTACAGGTAGAATATTCTGAATAACCACAAAATAAACTTTTTTATAGATTTTTTTCCCCTTTTAAGAGAGCATGGCTTCTTGGTAGAAACTTGTTTAGTTTTTTGAACATTGCATCATCATTCTCTCTGTCTTCTTTCTTTGCTTTCATATGTACGAGATGTTGTATCTGTATTCTATAATTTCTTTCCACTCTATTATATGATACTATAATTTAAAAATTATGCAGGAGAGGTTTTATTTTGGAGATGAGGTTTTGCCCTTGTTTGAGACTGGTATTCCTCTCTTAAAGCAACGCTTGAGTCAGCTTCCTGATGCTGATAATGTGAGTATTCTGCATTCCTTGATTTCCTTCACAATCACATTGCCTTTGTCTGTAGATCCAATCTTGAGACTTTGCATTCCTTCCTGAATCCTTGCAGTAGTGGTCGTATTATATTTATGGCACATTGCCATGCTTGCTATTCTCTTACATCTTTTAATATCCTGAAGTTCTGATTTTTATTTTCAGATAGTTATTGCATTTCCAGATGATGGTGCTTGGAAGCGATTCCACAAGCAGTTTGATAATTTTTCAGTGGTGGGTTCCCTGTAAGTATCTCTTTGTTTAAGTTGTAATTCATTTTTAATTGAGTATCTGATTTTTTGAAGTGGTAGGTGGTATGTACAAAGGTTCGTGAAGGTGACAAGAGGATAGTTCGGCTCAAGGAAGGCAACGCCACTGGTCGTCATGTAGTCATTGTTGATGATTTGGTCCAATCTGGAGGCACCCTGATTGAGTGTCAGGTAAATGGTTCAATTTATACCTCAATGTTTATTTTGTCAAAGAAAATTTTTTGCTTTTGCATGTTCTCATTCTTTCTAAATTTGGTGATTCTCATTATTGTTTCCATCTCAGCAAAGTTTTCCTCTCTCTCTCTTCACAGTATCCTTTAAGTAAAAGAGGAGATTTTCTTACATCATTTTTTCAATCTAGTGAGTTGCAAGCCTAATTTTACATGAGAATTTTTTTTCCTTTCCATTTATATATATATATATATATATATATATATCTTTTCTGCCGAGTTGATGTATATTTTCTTGCAAATTTGTATGTTTGGAGATTAAGCAAGGTATAATCTGTGTGTGAGAATCCTAGATACTATTATAAATGCATGTATCTGCATCCTGATGCAACTTAACATTTGTCTCTTTTTCCTGTTGATTTCCCCTAGAAAGTTTTGGCAGCCCACGGTGCAGCAAAGGTGAGTGCCTATGTCACCCATGGCGTGTTCCCTAACCAAACATGGGAGCGATTCATTCATAAAGATGGTTAGTCTTGGCCTCAAGTCACATACTTTTACATTCTTACATTTTCATATATTTGAATGTCATAGCCAATTGATTTAACATGCAGAAGGCTTGGAGAATGCATTTGCCTACTTCTGGATCACAGATTCTTGCCCACTTACTGTCAAAGCTATAGGAAATAAAGCTCCTTTTGAAGTATTGAGTCTAGCTGGGTCTATTGCTAATGCTCTACATATTTGAAGGTGAACATTACTTGAGGGAAAATCATGGAACTATAAAAGGGATTACCAACTGCAATGTTATCCTTTATTAATATTACCATAAAAAATTTCACTATTTAAAAATTTCCTTTGCCTAGTCTTTGTCAAGTTGCTGACATCCATTCACTTCTGCTGAGCATTGCTATATGAGCTTAGCACAGTGAAAAGTGTGAATTTAGTTTCTTTTGTTCTGGACTATACTCTGAACAGATTTCTGAATGTCAACTCTAATATAGGACCTTCATTTAAAGGCAAATCATCCATCTTGTCTAAGGTACTCATCAAGAGGCATAAGAATTTGAAGTCATTTTTGGAATCCGTGTTCAAAATGCATGGGGTAGACCATCTGAATTTGGGAATTATTTATGCAAGTCTTTTTTGCTCAATCATATTTTCTTCATTCTCGGAAGCATGCCTTTGATTATAGGAGTTACGGTAATTTTATAAAATTATGAAACTGGAAGAAACTATATCCGTCAAGTCCATTTCAATGGCAAAAAATAAAAAAAGTATTCTCCATTTCTTACAACTTAGAAGGCTTTTACGGAAAGCACTACCTGATAATCATTTTATTAGCCTCTGGAAGCTTATCCTTTGTTTAGAACAATCATTCGGAAATTGTTTATGTGATTGTCCTTCGTGTGTAAAATCGTAATGTTACGATAGTTGACAAATAATAAATTTTTAATTTGCATTAATGAATCTTAACAAGCTGGTAACCAAACTCATACACTCGATGCGTAAAATAGACTTATAAAATGGTTGAATTTCTTACTGTAAGATGCATCTTAAGATGCCTACATTGACCTATCAACTAACAATTCAACTAATTAGATTGATTGAACAGCACAGGTGAAGATGTAGTAAAAGCATGCAGCGTGTGTTCGATTCTTGGGTAAGTTTCAGCGAGGAAGCCCACACCAACATCCATCAATCTGATCCCTTCGATTACTTAAGTATGAGATAATTTCATAAAAATTAGATTGATTGAAAATTAATCCAATAAAATAAAAAAGTTCAACCTTTTAAGAGATTTACCTCTCCAAAGAATCATTCTCATAGTACAAGTAATATGATAACTTTCCCTACTATAAAATCTTACATGCTAATCTTTGTAGCAAGAGTGGCACATTCAAATGAAGAGAAATAACACTACTTCAAAGAACTTCCAACATTATCATATATAGACTTTCGGTAACGATATTCTGAAATAAATACAATGGCAAGGAACTGTTTAGCATGTGTACAGTCATTCCACATTTTTTTGGATACATGACAATACTGACAGACTGGATAGTTCCTTGTTTCCCTTCTATACAACTTTTTTCGTCATAATCTTTTTCCCCCATATAAACATTAGTCATATCTGCAACGGGCTGCAACAAAAGGATGGCAAAATAACAAATCCCAGACGGAGTCATCCTGCACAATCTGGCAAGCATGCTGCTGTAGAATCTCATCACAATCCAGCAGTACACTCCACCTTATTCTCTTCCGCTGGTTAAATGACAATTTCTTCTCTACACATCAACAAACTACTTTCTGCTTCTTTGCCTTTGATCATTATTATCAACTAACATATTGACACTCCTTAGTCTTCTGCAACTGATAATTGGGCTGCTCCTCCACCTTTGTACAACACTTTTTTTTCCCCTTTTTTTTTATGAATCAGCTTTGTACACCTTAAGATTAGCTATGCAGTAGTTAGCACTCCTAGAACCCATTTATTATGGCTAGGAACAAAGATATCTAACAAATAGTCAATCTTTCTCTGGCTTTTCATCCAAATTGCCCTTCGGGCTCTCCAACAAATCACCTGAGTAAGATCCATCTGGTTGACGAATGCATATATTCAAATTGCTTGAGACGAAATGTTCCTGAATGGTATGCAGAGAGAAATAGTCAGATAAGCCCTTCAAAAGAAATATAAAACAAAAGAATTAATTGATCAATGAATGTAACTTTCAAACGAATAAAAAAAAGTATAGTCTAACAACTTAGCAATTTCATATTGCAATTGAAAAGTTAAACTAAAAGCTCAATGTTGACATCAAAATTGACCTATCCTCAAAGCCATGTCAGAAACTATTCAATTCGCTTATAATTTGAGTTCTGTATGCGAATAGACTGTATGATCAGGTCTGACAATCATGTGAACAGGTACATATGATTTGAGCGTTAAGGCAGGTATTCCACCTCCAACTTATTACTTCAAGATAAATAAGAAACTTGTATAGATTCTGATAATGCGAATAAGAGAGCCTAGTGGGACGCTCATCCTCAAACTTCGAACAAAACATATGGGCTCATGAACCCATTTTTTAATCTAATTTACTTGTCCACCATGAAAACATCTCTTCTCCAAGTGGAGTCTTGAACTTCTCATTAAGTAATCCCTTCATTTCAAGTTCAATGTACATGTATCTATGGTTTGGTGAAGATCTGTCGAGTCCATGCAGCTTGAGCTTAGAAGCACGTTTTGAAATTTGAAATCACTGTTGTCAAACTTACAAGCACGTTTTACTATTTTAGTCTAGGGGGGAAACACAGCTTTCTGCTGGCTAAGCTCAAGCCGCCATGGAAATTGGAAACATAAATTAAGCTTGAGCTTTGTTCAATTCAAAGTGGATCCTTTATACCCATCTTTGACCTACTCCAACATAGGTTTTATCCTAATCACTGTATCTAAAAGTTGAAGGTGAAAATGTATAATAAATCATATCCAATTTCAAATCATTTTTCATTTTTAAAATTTGTAAGACTTCTGAAATCAGGAACTATGCATCCAGCCAGCACTCTCGTAATTATAACTAATTGTAGTCAAAACATACCTGGTCACCAATCTCTTGGCCCTCTGAATGAAAGAGAATTGGCCGGCACCGCTTATCCTCATTCATTAGGCTTGAATTCTGAAAGTGAGTTACAAGGGCACCCTTTCCTTGGATCCGTGCATATGCTAGTGAAGCAACTTTTTCACTATTAAACTTCTCCCACTTCTTCCCATTAAATGCCTGCATAAATTTCCATGATAAGACTTATTAAAGTGGACTTCAGACCAGCTTAAGTTTAATTACCAGCAAATTATCGGAAAGTACCAATGAAAATACTTTCCACCTATTAATATTTATTCAAAAAAAAAAATGAAATCAGAACTACTACATACAGACTGTTGTCCTCAAGATACAATGTCACATTAAGGAGATCCTTACATCACAAATTAAGTACAAGAAAATTCGAATATAGTAGCACAAAAATATGACCTCAGACATGCAAAAGTATAGAATTTAAACCTTATAGAAGGGGATGATGTGTGAAGGAGACACCATATTGATGAAAGCATAACCCACGTTACACTTGTTCTGCAAGCAAAAACAAACCTTAAGAAATAAGTCATGCAGGAGAATCACAGGTGATTCTCTCCACCAAGCAGATGTGTAGGGTGTGTATACCTTAAAGTCAATTGGCAAGTAGAGAAAGTCATAACTACCCCTGTGATTCTCATCAATTGCAGCAAGCAGCATCTTTGAAGTGTACCTTAATCACAATAGGTAAAAATCATTAAGAAACTCATCACTTACCATTACCACCCTACTCTAATTGCTATTATAGTGATAACTTCATTAGGATACTTGTTCAGCTCTTACTTGTTAGGAATGTTTTTAATCATTAATGTAGTCCTTGTATCTTCCCCACTCATAATTTTGTCCAGATCAAGCTGGTACTGCTTCTTGCTATCAATTTGGTTCCCACTATTGTCAAGTCGCCTACTTCGACCACGTTCAGCTAATCCCTCACTGTTTGTTGCTCCTGGTCCAGAATACGAACCATTTCCAAGGAACAAGGAACCATGCCTAGGCAGTGACATCATTCCGAAATTAGGAGAACTAATTTCAGTTGTATTTCCTAAAAGGCCAACACCAACTCCTACAGATGCACGAGCACCCAGGTTCATCAAAAAATTCCCATCACTGTGATTCAAACTCCCAAATGCAACCGAACTCCTAAGAGAAGTTTCAGGTGACTCCGGAAAGTAGCTAAAATGCCTATCAAGAGGAAGGCCAGATGGAGCAGATCCTACATGATGATGCGGGTGAGAACCAAGAAAAGAACTGTGCCGACTAGTATATGGGAAACCCTGCCTTTGTCCACTAGAAGTAAATGGAAGTCCCCCAGAAGATGAAGACCAGGCAGATGTGTTTGAATGCTCTGAGTAAGAAGTTGAACTTCCCCACAGAAATTGAGGACCAGACAGTGTTCCAATACTTGACGAACTTGAATTTGATTCACCAAAAGTAGATATAGGCCTAGGACTAGAATTTACTTTATGCTCAGGAAAGGACATAGAATGCTGAAAAGCTGCTCCTTGTGTTGATCCAGAGCTTGCAAATATCTGATTTGCATTATTAGCCCTTCCAGGCTCCTTGCCAATCGGTGCAATCTTTGGAGAGGTTGATGCATGCGGAGAAAGAATTGCAGCCAATCCAGGCAAATGGTTGGTATTCATAGGGTTGGCATAACTCAAACCGGGGGATTTGCTAAAAGAACCTGATGGATTATGCTCAACTGGACTACCAAATTGTGTCCAGTTACCTAAGCAAAATTACCAACTAGTTTAGCTTGCAACTGAAGATACCTTTCTAAAATGATACAACTAGAATTGTGCAATAGAAAGAAGACTGGATTAAGAGATAAGATATTTTACCAGGAGGAGAATTGGCAATAGGTGAACCCACTTGATGTCTAAAAGTTCGAGCTTCATCTTGCTCCAGCTCTTGACTCAATTGTTGCATCAAGCTAAAAGAAGAAAACATATGGCCAATTTTTTATAGGTTCAATTATGTAGATATTACATTGACATTTATGTAAGGATATATTACATAATATTAGCCCAACCCAAACCATATCAAAGAAAATTTAATGATAAAATGAGAAAAAGAGAAACAAAATGTACAAGAGACCAAAGCTTTAAATCTACAAGATTGAAAAGAGAAAAAGTATCTGGTCAATAATTACATGTATTGTACATAATCACAAAAAAGAAGGAAGCAAAGACATGTAGCTGCCTAGGTGGAGTTCCTTAGAAAACTGGAAAAAATAATAATAACAATGGAAGCATGGCTTACAAGACTAACAACATTACTTCTTTATGTCTCATGACGTTGGTGCAGATTTAAACTGTTTTACACCTTTTGAGTAACTTTCACAAGGTGCACATGGCAAAACATACTGTTAGATATAAAACCATTCATGAACCTTCACCTAAGAGCTTAAGCTTTTAGGAGAATCGGTCCTTGACATGGGTATCAAAGCATCTATGGCCAAATGGTCAGAAGTTCGATCCTTACCACCCTCATTCTTCTAAATAAAAGTTGAATTTCAGCACAAGGTAAGGTCGGCCTGTGCATTATCCACACTTCAAGCCCAAAGGGATCTTGTGTAAGGGGACGTGTTAGATATAAAACCATTCATAAGCCTTTACCTAAGAGCTTAACCTTTTGGGAGAGTTGGTCATGACACATACCATCAGACTACAAGCCCTCATCACATTAATCACGCTAATAAAACTTCATATCAATTAGAAACTTAAGAGTTCCACCACCATTACTTGATATTAACATTCCATATAGGTTTTTAATATACAAGAAACAATCAACTGCTAAATGAAATGCTCACTGATTTCCAGTTCATTTAAAATTGTGCAAGCAAGCCAATAAAATGAAAGTAATAGGATTCTCATTTTCTAAGCGGTCACTTGCAGGATTTGCGGAAATCAAAGCCTGAATCTTCTTCATTAATCCACAATTTCACAGTTTTCAAGTAATGTAACTATTTTCCTACTATGTGAATAAAGTATTAAGACACCAGATCAAAGGTGAACAATTATGTTTACTGACAGGCAAACTGTTTATAACATAACTAACCAAGATAAAGTCCAACTTACTTTCGACGTGCTCCACCAGGGCGGCTGGGTTCAAGTTTGATGCGTTTCCCAGCAATGTCACTTCTATTTAATGCTTTAAGAGCAGCCTCTGCTGCTCTAACATCATAAAATTCAATAAATTTATGGTGTCTCTTATGTGGCGTTTCCCTGATCTGCAATTTTAAGACCAAAAATTACGACGACTCCAGGCAATAGATACAAATTAAGTGGAGATAAAAAATATATATATACATTGAGATGAACAGTTAAAACATATACATAATTAAAGTTTTACCTCTTTGACCTCCCCATAAGCCCCAAATATTTGACGAAGGTCATCATTTGATACTGATGGATCCAAATTGAACACTACAAGGGTTCCTTGGTTAATATCCTTTTCTGAGGGGTTATCCTGAAACCAGAAGAAGAAAAGATGAATAACACAAAGACAATATCAATTATAATAATTAGTCAAACCTTAAGTACAGCTATATAAATCAAACCTTAGGAATTGAAAAATGAATATCAAGTTTTCTTCGTCTCAAGGGCTTGTTTTGTAAAGCACGCATTGCAGTGCGAGCAGCTCGAATATCATAGTAAGATATCATCACAAAGCCCCTATGCTTGCATGCAGTGTACAATGTTCTGATATCTCCATATTGCTATCGAAAAAGAAAAAAAAAAGGGTAAATAGTGAAATAAAAGGAGAAAAACAAGAAAGAGCTATACGAGTTGTACAAAATAAAAAATGTATAAATTGTATAATTAAAATGCACACTATTTAAGCTCCAACTAGAATTTTCTCTCACCAACTCTCTTAGATACATGCTCAGGAAGTCACTAAATTATAAAAGTGTAAACCAAGACTCCCATATAAACTTCAATAAGACATTCTATAAGTATATAACTATAAATAAATGAATAAAATCAATAAATTACTTTCGAATGAGATGTGTCACAACCACCCACCACAAATTAAAAGGATAGGACCTACGCCCAATATAGAAATTAAATGCCCTTTAGGATTCACTATTTCGCTTATGTATATATCCATCCCTTAGAAGAAAAGAAGAAAGGAAGTCAAAAATGAAAAGCAAACCCTTGCATCAAACAAACCATCACATTTTAACAAATTGAAAACCTGGTTTTATAAAAGGAGAACATATATAAGACTGAAGGATAAAAATACAACAAAATAGAAGGAGAAGATATCCTCCAAAACAAAGAACCTAAAAGAAACATTGAACTTAACAGCCTCAAAAATGAATAAAGCTATCCAATCTTTGACATATTAGACAAGGAAACTCTTTTAAACCATGTGCAGAACACCAAAGAGAGTCCACAAACACAAACCTATCCCACAACATATGAAAAGGCTAAGAAACACCCTTAAAAAATGCATGCATTCCTCTCCAACCAGATACAATAGAGAATAGCATCAACCTCACATTGCCACAAAGTTTGGTCTCCTAACTCTCTCCAAAACTTTTGAAATGAATCTTTAGAATCGTGGAAAAATTAAGAAAGCATTAATTGTTTAAGAACCTTAAAGTTTTTACCTTCTCATTTATTAAATATCAAGCTTAACAACAAAATTGAAAAATATTGACTCATTCCAAATTTCAAGAACCAAACAAATTCAAAGGTTAACTTAGAAGCAACTTTAAATACCAACCTACAACCTAAACAAGTTATCACCTAAATGACCATATTAAAGTTTTGACAAAGAAACTTAAAGGTTAGGCTCAAACTTGTTAATCAGCAAGTAAACCGATTGAGTAAGAATGTAACTCTATTGAAGCATTGGCTTAATACAATACCTCATTAGTGATCATAATTCAAAGACAGACTAAATATGTAACTTAAAAAGCAAAAGCATGATCACCAAACACATTAATAAATATTGAGTTTAAAGATAACCATAACTCTATTGAAGCATTGGGTTAAATTTAATTACCTCAAATAGTGATCTTAATTCAGAGTCTTCCACATTACTGTTGATGTTCCGCACAAATAATGTCCTTGATGGATGCTCTCCATAAGGATGCTCCCCAGCCACTGTTCCCATACCATTTGGGATTGCAAAATGACCAATACAACCATTAGAAGGAACTCCATCAGATAAGCTTATCTTTGATATACCAATACTAAGGCTCTCCTGGGGTTCAAAATCCATTTCAAACCCCCCTCCACTGCCAAAAAGATCATTTTCATCCAGATCCTCCAATTGGCTGGGCAACCTACTAAGGTCAAAATCATCCATTATCCCAGCTAATAGCTCATCTTCATCATCAGGAAGCATGTTTCCAATTGCATTGGCTGCAATATCTTCAAGTGGATCTTGTCCCTCTTCCTCTTTGTGAACTTTGTCTAATATTGGCAAGTTATCATCAGCAGATTGACCATAATGCTCTGAATCAGTAAAATTTACTGCATATTGAGAATAAAAAGGAAACGAAAAAGGTATCAATAATCATTTTGAGTGATTTCAATCTCAGATATCAGAAACAGCATCTCAAGCTTACACTTTTCATGTGGAAGAACAGGAAGCGAACTAGAAAACAAGCTAGCATCACTTGAAGCATGAAACACATCAGTCCCACGTGGTATTCCCCACGCACTGCTTCCCACTTTTTTAGCAACATTAAGTGAGAAAATCTCAAATGGACCTATAAAAACAGCTTAAAAATTGATTAAAAAGAATCTGTATGTCCATGCAAGAATGCAAGTATTACACATGAAGTAAGAGGAAGCACCTGTAGCACCATGAACTGGCACAGAATCCCCAGAATGTTTGTCCATCCAATCACCTTCTAATTAGTGTAATGAAAGACGACAAAGAGTAAGACTTCTTAACATCAATTAGTGAAAGACATTATAAAACTATTGTGAAACAAATGTACCACAAAACATTTAAAAAATAAAAAAAAGCCACAATCAATTAAGGAAAATGCATCACAATTTAGCCTCCCCAAAGACAGAAAAAGGTAGCAAGCAATCATTTGTATACCTTAACGGTTACAACCTCTATAGCCACAATAGTGTGTTGATCAATATCACTTTTATAATTTGTTAGCCAATGCATTTCACAACAGGGTGAGACTACCTACAGAGTCAACTTAAGGTCCAAACCAAAGTGACCCAGTAAAATTTAGTCAACTTGGGCCAACCCCAGAAGGAAAAATAAATTACAGTTAATATAAGATTATCCATAACAACCACCATCACCACCAAGCCCTAGACCTAAGAATACAGTTCCTCATTATTGGCGAAAATAGTGAAGACCCACATGCTAGATAAACCGATCATGCGTAGCAAAACAAAAATTTGAAAGAAAAAACCAAAATTTGAATTACCCCGAATGCATGGTAAGCATAAAAAGAAGAAAAAAGAAAGAAAGTAGAAGAAACAGAGAGGAAGAAGAGCAGTACCTTAACAAGTGAGAGAAAGGGTTAAAGGGAATTCATGTAGGATAGTGATTGTGCGAGGAATTGTGGTGATCAGAGAAATTGAAATGGGAAAGGGAGAGTTTCGAAGAAGCAGAGATGTTTCTTTCTTTCACTTTTGTACTTCCTCCTTTGCCGCCGGGAAAGCAGAGCAAGAGTGACAGATTTTCCCAGAAAATCACTCTCGAAAGAAAAGAAAAGAAAAGAAAATAGTGGAAAATGATTGGAGGGAACAAGTACTAGTAGAGGAAAATTATTGAAATTTTTGTTAAAAACAAATTAAAATGATAAACAAAAATTATGATATTTTTGTTTTTTTCCTCCCCCCACCCCACTCTGTCTCTACTCTCAAATTGTGCCATATTAGAGTTTTATTTGGCGTCCGTTGAAACGCGTTCTCATGTTAAAAGTTTTATCCAAAAATATAAAGTTAAAAAAAAAATACACATAGGAATATAGAATTTCCTTCGTTTTAGAATTTAGTGGTAAAAAATTCGTAGTTCATATTATTGAAAAAATAGTTTTATTTTTTTATAAGAAGTTAATCATCTTTTAATTTTTAATACTCACTTATTTATATTTTTTTCAAAATTGAAAAATTACTCACTTTTTTAATTAAAAATTGATATTTTGAGAAATATATCATTTAGATTTCAGCAATTAATTATTTTAATCTTCAGAATCATTTATGTTTATATCAAACACATATTATTTGTTCGACAACGTTATTTATTTAATCAAAATATTTTCACTTTTATCTAACTCATTCACAAATTCATTTTGTATCTCGCAGAAAAATTATAGTAATATACAGTCTGATTTGATATTTTTCTCACATAAATCTACGTTATAAATACGATATGCATATTTTGATTATACAAGAAACATTATCCTTATTTGGTTGTATTAAGCACCATAAAATATTATTTTAATTTTATTATTCATTTAATTAAAATATATTTAATTTTCTTTAATTTACTTACAAAATTATTGTATATACCACAAAAATATTATATTCATATAAAAATAATTTAACATTTTTTTATCTTAACAATAATATAAATATAATGTGCATATTCTAATATACATAAAATATTTCTTATATTATTTGGTTGTGTTATTCAAAACCCAATACAATATTATATAATATTTTTTAAATTTTAATAAGATATGTTAAAGTATTTCTAAATGGTTGCATCTCTATTCATATTGTGTTTCACAATCTTATATTATTGTATTAATTATTGTTTTGACAGATAAGATTATTTAGTCACTATGTGCGTATATCCATAAATACACAAGTATATACTGTAAGTAATGAACTTAATAGTAATTGATTACGACTTGGACTTGGAGAACCCTTGTTTGGGACATTATCACAAATGAACTGGGGCGAAGATCAGAAAAAAAAAAATAGTCTTATATCTTTTTTTAAGGGTATATTATTATTTATATTATTTTTAAGAGTTATAATTAAGTGAAAGAAAATAATTAAAAAAATAAATATAATGAATAATATTAAAAAAAGTGTGAAAAAAATATATATATATTATTTATGATAAGAATATTAAAGTTAAAAAAGAAAGGACTGGGACAACCCATACCTACCTTGGATCAAAGAAACCAGTCCGTAAAATGCATGGCCCAAAGAAACAGACAGGCTAAGGCCCATTAGTCCCATCAGTTAGGCACCACATTTGTTGCTGTTCCCGCCATCTCACTGCAGATCCCAATCATTTCCATTTTTCCGTCCAAAAGATGGGTGAAGATTATTTTTAATTGTCTATTTATATTTTTTAATAATTAGTTTTTTATATTTTATTCAATTATGAATGATTAATAAGGAGTATGAATATACAATTAGAAGTGTCAGTAGTTTCACCTCAATTGAGAGTATGTTTGTTTGTGCATTTTTTAAAAAAGTGTTTTTTTCATTAAAAAATAATTTTGAAATGATATATATATTTGGATAAGATTTTAAAAATAAGCATAATCTAAAAAAAATAGTTTTTTGCTTTCTTTTAAGTATGAATTAATTACTTCTCAAAATAATTAATTATAGAAAAATGTAATAGAAAAAAATGAAAATGACAAATTCTTTTTAAAATTGTATCCAAACGTAAAATAAGTTTTACTTTTCATATAAAAATATTAAAAGAATAATTATTTATACTATTTTATAATCACTTTTTTTAAAACTTACCCAAATATATTCTAAATTACTTATTTTTATTACTAAGTTCCAACAACATACAAATGATCCTAGAAGAAGAACAAGCAATGAAGCAAGGGATGACAGTTGACACCCTCATTGATGACTTCAATTCAATGTTTTTAAAAAAGGAATCAGGAGATTGAACTAGGTAGACCTCTATAATATAGTTCAATTAGTTCAATCAACTAATTTTGTAGTCAGATTATAATTAAATTGTGATTGAACTAAATAATACTTAAACTAAAAATATAAGCAGTTTGCGATCCAACCAATTCAACTTACTAGGTCGGTTTGGTTTATAAGATAAAGAAATTTTTATTTAAATCTTCATCTCAATTATAGATCTTTGTCCAAATTATTTTATTTTATAAAAATATTAAGTGTTAATTAATCGGTTAGTCTCAATTATCTCCAACTATATTACGGTTAGTTACTTAGTTACTTGCTTACACTCCCCCACCTCTATATTCTATTCCCATTTTCATTTTCCCTCAATTTACACAAAAATAATTCTCCTTTTTCTGGGAAATGAGTATAATTTTTATTGCTTTGTATTGGTTTTAACCTTTTACTCAAAATTCCCAGGAAAGTTGTTTCCTTTTGCTGATATATTTAGATGTGTGTCTTATCTTATGGCAATGGTAACCTTTCTATTGAAAATTAATCAGCATCAAACGCGTTCTTCTGATGAATGATTATGCATCCTGTGTTTTTTCTTTTTCCCGGTTGTGATCAATCCTACTTTTGCCGAAGAAAGTTTTCCTTCACACTGGACAATGATATATATCTACGCTTCCTATCTTTCAACAATGCCTCTGAGCTCCAAAACTCCATCAAACAAAAGTCCCCTTTTAAGATTGATATTGGACTTATCTATAATGTCGATGTAACATGTCCCATTTTTCCAAAATCATATTCTACCTACAATTCATTACTATGTTTCATGTTGTTACAATTCATGTAGCATTTACTGTTTACTAGTAGTGACTAAAACCAATAATGCAGTGTTTCTTCTTTCTTCATCAACCTTGATGTGATCTGTGTATTGAGTTGACAAAGTAGTTCTAAAACCACAAACTTGAAATTTCGATATCCCATTTCCTTAGGCACGAGCTAGATTCATGCTTTGTAGTTCTTGTGAATTTCATTGAAATATTGTTCACTGAGTTCTTTTATCCTGTCTTTCTTTTTTCCTAATATGTTCCTTATATGTAATTCAGCCTGCAAAAAGGCATGCCTATGCACAGAGTGGTAATAATATCTTCGCTCCAGTTGAGAGGGAGTTGGTTTTTGATATAGTAAGATTTTCAACTTCAGTCTCCAAGTGAAATCTTTAGCTACTGGGGGCTTCTTGACATCTTTTGTTTTTTGTTTTTTTTTCTAATGATGTCACAGATTATGATGATGTTAGATACTGCTGCTCAGGTGCTGATGTTTGCTTCGATTGCTGGCCGTTAATGACTATAGCTATCAAAGTGATTGATACTGCCTTAAGAGGTAGCACTTTGCATCTTATATGATAGTGGAGAGGTGGTGTAACATTTGTCATTTATATTTTTCATTAAATAGAAGAATTAATTCTCTAGAAATAATAAGACAGCGGTACTTCTTCTTATATGACATTGAAAGAACATGGAGTGGACATAGTCACCTAGTGGAAATTCTCCCAAATCACAGAAGCTCGCCTCACAAGTATGATCCCCTCCCAACTCATACCATAGCAGGGAAAGTCACTTTACTGGATGTGGTCATTCTTCAGCACAATGAGTTTGCTATGCCGAAACAGAAAGAGACAGAATTACGGTTTGACTATTTATGAGAATATTCAGAATGTTGTAGCTTGTATATTCCAAAATTTCCAAAATCTGAGCCACCTGAACTATTGTTGTTTCTGGGAAATATATGGATTCAACAATGCTTAATATATCTGTTAGAGGGAGGCTTAGTGCTTGCGTTAGCCTTCATATTTTGTTATTTAGTATTCTTTGACATTAATTACTTCTATTACATGCTTTGAGGTTCATTGGAGATGGTTCACCTCTGCTACATTTGTTTCCACCCCCTTTCTGATCTTTCATTGTGTTCTAATCTTTATTGCAAGGACCGAGATGTTTTTTCTTTCCTTTTTAAAAATTTTTTTTGGCCTTCTGATTTGATATATTAAAATACTATGGGAGGGATATAGAACATCCACCTTGCCTTCATATTATGTAGTTATATATTACTAGCTATTTACAAGGCAAGACAAGATTGAACCTAGCAGGTGATTGAATTTACTATATTACCATGTACCATTGCTCACAACCAAGTAGGTGTTATTTGAAAAAAAAGGGGTTTCTTCTGCACTCTATGTAACTGTTGTTTTGATTTCTGTTTTGGGCTACTGCTTCAGATGACTTTGGTTTCAAACACATTCTCTGGGTCTATAGTGGACTCAGAGGTGTTCATTGTTGGGTCTGTGATGGGAAGGCAAGAAGGTGAAACAATCAAAAAGTTATAATTTTTCCTTTAGCTACTTGTGGCCATACACATAGATTCAAATACATACAGGTTGACTAATGAGCAAAGAGCTGCTATTGCTGACTATTTTCGTGTGTACAAGGTAGTATACTTTAGAAACGACCAGTGGGTTTGTCAGTACTTGTATAAGTGTTTGTTGATTCATGTTCTGTCCAGGGCAATGAAAATAGTCAAAAGAAGGTTTCTTTGATGGGTTCTGCTCTTCATCCTTTCTTGGTGTAAGTCTTAATATGAATAATTAGCTTTCTGAATTAGATCTCTTATTTCATATCCTAAGCAGTATTTTATTTTTCCAGGACATCATACACTAATGTTCTTAAGGACTTTTTTGAGACAGAACTGCTTACAAGTCAAAATATACTTGCTACTGAGGAGAGATATGAGAAGATCCCAGACATGATTCCTGATGAATGTACATTTTTTTTTTCTGTCCTCCCTTCATATGAACCTTGTTATGACATTTTCCTGCTATGATCTTATACGATGCATGAGTTACGTTTGCAGCTATTGCTTCTGAACTTAGGGGAAAGAGGCAAGAGAGTAGGCAGTCCTCTAGTGCAAAAGAAGAAATTAATGCTGTTCAATGGGAACAGTGCAAACAGTTGCTGCAATCTGGAAAACATAAGGTATAAAGGATTCCTTTTAGGAAATGTAGATTATCAGGGTGTCAATGGCATCGGTTTTCTGCAATATTTGCACATATAGTTGAAAACAAAATGAATAAGCATGGATCTCATGAGCAATAGATTGGTCTGGAAATTCTTGTTGTGACCTACTAGGCTACAATAGTAATTACATGCTTCCATTGTTGCATAGGATGGTTATAAATTGTTTGGTTTATTGTAGGAAATCATCCAAGATTTGCTGAAACAAGCATTATTTGGTGTTGCTATTGTTAATGTTATCCTAATCCTTTTTGTAGGCACAAGTGATGCATAGTTGTGTTGAAAAGATTGTGTTCTTGTTTACTTACCCCAGGCTAGATATGGAGGTTTGTCTATCAACTGGCCCCTTTTTTCCAGTATCCTCTTATTATCTTTCATGCTATTTTCAATTCTGCACATTCATAACGCCTAGCAATTATATATGTAGAAGACCAATAATACCTTTGACTAATTTTAAGTTTCAAGTCTAATTTTTTGTATTTCAGTAAGACTATTTACGTTTTAGGTATCAAAGCATATGAATCATTTGCTTAAAGCACCGTTCTGTGTACATCCAAAAACAGGTAAGCATAAAAATGGTTATTTGCTATTTTTTATTGACAATCTGTTGAGCTTTTTATGTGATGCTTGAGTATTTACTGACATTTTAATCATTTTGTATTATCTCTAACTTTTAATTTGTTTA
Organism: Ormosia semicastrata; assembly: GCA_029884595.1. Taxonomy (NCBI): domain Eukaryota; kingdom Viridiplantae; phylum Streptophyta; class Magnoliopsida; order Fabales; family Fabaceae; genus Ormosia; species Ormosia semicastrata. Next base: position 8,621,792 of record JAQQTO010000026.1, on the reverse strand, counting down.
TGAGAATTTTGAAACGAGAAACCTATCTTTCCCTTAAAATTGTTAGATTCATTGCCTAATTTGATCTTTTATCATTACATGGTAATTCTTCTTTGTTCTAGGCCGTGTTTGTGTCCCTATTGATCCAAATCGGTGTGAGGAGTTTGATCCTACTACAGTACCAACCCTTTCTCAGATAAATTTATCCGGCGATGATAATTTTCTGATCCGCAATTCAGGGATGTTGATACCCAATTTTGTCCATAAAAATTTTTATACTTAATTTTGAACATATATTGTGAATACTCAATTTGAAACGGGCTAACAAATTCTTTTACTCTTCTTTTTTGGCCCAATTGTAAGCCTACTAAAAGGGAACACTGATCTCGTTTTAAAATAAAAAATTTTAAAAGGGGGCATTGCATTTAATACGATACTTGCACACGCAAAGAAGAAGGCATTAAATGCATTGGCTTGAGCAAACAAGCGAGAAAAAGGGGGTTAAAAGGATGGAAAGAAAAGAAAAAGGTTCGATAAAGGAGGAAATGGGGGCTCAACGTAGGAAGGCTCACGCAAAGAAAAAAGGAAGGAAATGTCAGGGGAGAAATGATGAAAGGGTGGAGGTATTTAAAAGAGAAGAGCATCAGAAAAAGAGAGGATCTTTTTTCACACATTTTTTCACCTTCAAGAACCAGAAAAACACCTTCCATTTTCACCACCTCATCACCAAAAACAAGACCTTCACCCATTCTCCACTTTGTGACCATCGTCTTTATCAATCTTTCATCACCATAAACTTCCAAGAGCACACCACGACCATCACAAGGGAGACAGAGAGAAGGGAACAAGAAGGAGACAGAAGCCTTCTTTGAGGAATAGCATTCACTTCAACTGTTCCACCTTGAACTCCACAGTAACCTTATGCATTTATGTCATGTAGCTCATTTCAACTATTCTCACTTGCACACAACTCCCGAATCCCTCTGCACTCAACACAAATGAATACTACATATCCACTCAAGCCTCGTTGTAAACCCAATATCCACTCTCCAACCGTGAATCCATCTCCCTTTTATTACTTTCATCTTCAACTACCCACATTCAACCTTTTCCCAGACCGAAAACATCTACTTTCCATCAACCCATGCACACGTAAACAACACCTTCCTTAACCTTTCCTCAACCATGACCTTTAACCAACCGACCGTCGAACCGTGAGCTCCACTCCCTCACCGACAACCCATCCAAACCTTCACACCATCAACCAAACTCCATCATATCCGACCGTCGAACCATCCAATCTCCCTAAACCGACCGTCGAACCACACCACTGTGACCTTCACCGACCAACTTCACCGACACCCTCACCGTCGAACCACACCACTGTGACCTTCACCGACCAACTTCACCGACACCCTCACCGTCGAACTCCTGCACTGGCCTTCAACCAACTTCACAAACACCATCATATCCTCACCTCCCATTCGACCGTCGAACTCCTGCACTGGCCTTCAACCAACTTCACAAACACTACCATATCCTCACCACCGACCGTCGGATCGCACCAAAACTCCATCACCATCTCTTTCGACCAACCGCCATCCAACCGACAACCCATCCAAACCTTCACACCATCAACCAAACTCCATCACATCCGACTGTCGGATCCCAAAAACTGTGACTCCACCATCTTCATCAATTGCAACCGACCGTCGAATCCATTACCCCTTCCCAACCGACCGTCGAATCCATCCCATCCTTACCCCCAACCGATCGGTGTCGAATCCATCCCATCCTCACCTCCAACCGATCCGTCGAACTCCAAAACAGAATCACTCAATCTCTTTAAACCGACCGTCGAACCGAAGAAACCAGCCACCCTCTCCTGCTAATCTGATCATAAACGAGGTCCTTACTGTTGTATCTTTTAATTTAGGATATCTGTTTCTTTGTTTTCTTTTTACGTTTTCTTGTTTTTTTTATTTCATATATCCTCAGTTTGTTGGGCTAGATTTTGGGAGTTAAAAGTGATAAAAATAGCAAATAAAGAAAAATAAAAAATAATAAAGAAAATAAAAAAATCTTTTAATCCATGCAATAACTAATGATGATGATTAAATAGTGAATGTTATCTTCATTATCTTTTGGATCATAAGGGTTTATTGAGTAGCCTAGTGCTAACTTGAATCCTGTGCAAAAAAAAATGGATTCACTTTCAAATAAAATCTTTTTTTAAAATAAAATCAACCAACCTACACTTATTTTATAAAGAATTACGTGACTTTGAGTTCCTCATTGCACCCGAGGATACGTAGGAGCAGAATCTCTATTCTGTCAAGCCAAAAAAAAATAAATTTTCATGATTTGTTTGTTTCTTTTATTTCTTTCCAAAAAATGAGAAAAATAAAAATAATTACAAAGTCTTTTGTTTAAAGGGGTAAAAATAAATATATTTGAGATTATTAAATTTTGCACAACTAACATAAAACTGGATTCTTGGAGCAAGCGGATATAAGTAAACATCTTCCCTATCTGTAATCGACTCCCGGACTCAAACTCATTTTCAAAAGACCAGTTTTCCTAATAAAAGGGTTTTTCTAATGTTTTCCCAATTTAAATAAACATTGGTGACGACTCCATTGATTTTTTATATTTTTCGATCGTCCCGTCGCGATCCCAGTTGCGACAAGGGAGAAGAGAGAGGGAAGCTTCCCTTGGGCACAATTATTTGCTTAGTTTTCAATGGGGATGTTTCTATTTATTACTTGGAGTAGTAGGCACTTGCATAAAGACACTTGCCTTTCTTGCATCCTTCAACACATTTTCACATGTGGAAAACATCACCTTTTGACCTACCTAAAACGGGAAAAAAAAAGGCCTGTACACCACTATTTTACCGCATCTGATAATTTCTGAATATTTCTTATGTTTATGTGAATCCTGATATTGTGATTTGTGACATTGCAGCTTTTAGAAGATCATAGTAATGAAGGTTCAAGAGCTGCTGTTGGTGGTATGTTAATTTTATACTTGAACAATCTAAGGTGGTATTTGGTTTGCTTTCTGTTTTCTTTCACAAAATCTTGAAAATAGGAAATAAAGTGAAAGTAAAGTAGCATTTTTGTAATTATGAGTGAAAATATATAAACTGAAAATAAAAATAGAAAACAAACTAAACACCACCTAAGTTTCCTTCCTGTTTATATATATGATAATATGTTGTTATATGTAGCTTCTAATGCTAATTGCAACTTGGTGTCGAGTACTAGTGAAAATGATTTAAATACCTTGTTTGATGGCAGAATGAATGGAACTTTGCTTGGCTTTTCAGATCGTCATTCTTACAGCCTTTACTAAAAGCCTGCAAGGTATGGATCATTTTTAAATTGTTAGTAAAGTTTAGTAAATTTCTCACCTACACAGCATTTTATTACATTAAAAAGCTTATGCAATGCAAGAACCTCGACATCAAAATTATTAATCATTTGGAATAACTTAATCGATTTGAAAAAACTTAAGTGAGAATGCTAGGAATGATGACTCTTTTTCTGTTTCTCATTTATACATGTTCTTTTCCTTTTTTTTGTGTGCCATTATGCAAGTTCTTCAAACATTGGTGTTGATGCTGCTAAGCTTAATAATAATAATAATTACTGATTCAGGTATATGATCTATCATCATAACTAAGTTAAATAACGAATACTGCAGGAGGAGATAGAAAGTTCCTATAACTTAAAATTGCAGCAGTCAAAGAATTCCCTCGGTTGGTAGTGACATGTATTCTTGATTGGTCAAGTAGAGATTTTGGAGGACCAGTCAATGGGGTCCCCTCTTTCTTGGGGTTACAGAAGTTAACACAATCAAGAATGAATGTTTGTGTCATAGTTGAAATATAAAGGGGCTTTTTTAACCGCTTTTGTATTTTCCAGTTACTACACCCCCTCTTTCTTCTTCTGGTGAGAGAAGGGCAGTTTATTTTGAATCTGGATTTCATCCGTTGTATAAAATTTGGATGAAAAAGCTTAGGTGCTCCGAGTTGTCTAAGATATTTCTGCCAATGTGTAGGAATCATTAGGGATCAATGTCCATGTGATTTAGCAGCAATTCTAATGAAGTTGCTTGTAAAGGACTAAAAGTTTATAAAAAAAAAAAAAATCAATTGTATCTTTCTAAGTGGTATTTTTGCTTATCTTCCTATTTTTCTCTCAAAAATGGAAACTTAGGGAAGTGCTTTATAAACACATTGTTTTCGTTAATAGTTGGTTTTCAGGTATTTGAATTTGAATGACTGAAAATATTGTAATATACTGTTTCCATTCCAGGAGGGAACAAAATATCATATTACTGGTTGCCTTTACGTATGTGAGGGGAAAAAAAGATTGACAGCAAATAAATCCCAGTGATCTAACTAATTATCGCCATACATCTCTTAAGAAACCTATATTAGCACATAAGACAAAGCTAAGAACAAGATTACCAGATTAGAGAGAGTATCCTCGAACAAATAGAGTCTCACTTTATGCACATAACATGTTTTCAATGTATTTATTCAAAGAATGGCTTATAGCACAATAACAAATTTCCTAATTTAGTTCAAAGCACGTTATGAGTTTTGAGTGTTAACAGGTAAAATTATAATTTTCTCGAAGATGCTTATTTTGTTTAGACACATTTTTTTTTCAGAAATTCAGTTACGTCTTACCATGCTAGGTGTTGTTATTTTTGGTACATCTAGGTGTTACTATGATACACCATTAAAAACATGATGTTTTAGCTACTATACTTCAACTAGAGCGTCTCACTTTGCGTAGCAAAAAGGGAAAAAATGATTCTCTTCTTACGCAATTACTAACATGGTAGATTGTAAAGTCTCTCCTAAAATGAAACTATGAAAGATTACTTACTAATCGAATTTACTCACAAAATTTCATGATGTGGTATTTCAAAGGATGCTATTAAGGGAAGGCCCTGGTCCTTACAGTCCCCTTCCTTTATTTTAACAGAAATACTAGCAGATACTAGGTGATGAATTGAAGCTACTACAATTGTACTTAATTTCCTTATAAATGTGGGTTCTTGAATGACATAAATTACAGTCATATTGTTCTGGAAGTAACTTCTTCACAGCCAGCAAATGAAGCTTGACCAATTGGTTGGATCGAACTAAAAAATTGAGTTCGAATTCTGCTGGGGTATTTCATTAGTAGTTATTTATAAGTATTAATGTAAATTTTTGGTAAGGCTAATATAGCATGCCATAACTGTTGAATGGAACAACCTCATCTCTCGTCGGTTTTTTTATTCATTAAAAAAAAATTCATAGTCAAAAAAAGGTTTGTAAGGACAATTGTTGGGACATGGCTATAAAATAATCTCACAGCAATATCTGTACATATATTTGGTTAAAGATAAAATAAAATAAAAAAATTAGAAAGTAGACATAAAAATTTGAAAATTTTAGAATATTTGATATTAAAATGTGCTAAAATGAAAATTTTGTTATAATAATACCCATAAAAACTTTAATTTGTTTTTTCTTAAAATAATATATGTATGTGAAAACAACATAACTAAAGTCGGAGGAATAATTCATATATAAAAAAATAAAAAAATAAAAAGTGGGAGGAATAACAAATCATAATATGACATATCCCCTCCAACTCCAACTCCAACTCTACGTCTCTACCTCCAAAATCCAAATGGAGAAAGAGCAACGACAGTATGTGACTCGTCCTATTGTTCCAGTAGGTGCAACCGACAATCGAAGGGTCCCACATCTCCGTCGGTTCACGACTTCACGTGGCAACTGCAATACCGTATATTCTCACTGCCCTCTGATGGTGGCTAAGCATATCCTTTTCTCTGTTCTCTGATTTAGCTGTATTTTATACGAGTCGTACATGTATTCCTTTCTATACACTACGCTCCGTGTAGCTGTATTTATATGCAAAGAGGTAGCAACAGCAGTAATAGGGTAAGGGGCAAATATGTAAATGTGCAACCGGGTCCTGAAGACAATAACTTACGGATCCGTACATTACGCCCCAAGTATTTCTTGGCAGCTTTATGATTGTCAAGTGTGTCAACCTCAATCTTTGATGACAAAAATTATGTCTCTTTTGTTTCGGCTCCTTAAAATAACTCTAATAAAATATCATAAATAACATATTGTTAATAATATATTTTTTGTTGCCTTTCTATTTGGCACGTGAGGTTTTGAACTGCTGAGGTCCAAGAGAGAAATAAAAATAAAGATAATCATAAGTTCATAACAGTGAAAAAAGTAATTTATGCATCAAGATTGGGCCAGTGTATGAAATATATGTCCATATGGATACTTCAGGAAAATATTTTGTATCAGTATATTGATATTGATTAGAATGTAAGAATATATTATACATACTAGATATGCTATTAAAATAAAGAAAAAGGAATGGATTTTTCATATAATAATAAAAAAGAAATAAATATTTAAACTGCATTATGATATTTATGGCTCTAAAAGAAAACACAAAAGAATGATTTATAAATAAAAGGCTTAATTAGCATCACTTAAAAAACTTGATTGTTAAAAATAAATTTTAACAATACAATTATATAAACATATAAATATAGATTTTACTTATTGAATTATCCCATGATCTATATGTTAGAATTCTTTATAACAAAAAACCGGTTGTTGAAACTTATATTAGTATATTATTATGATTTTTTTTTCTTATATGATTATATTAGGATCAAATAGATTAGAAAATCACGTGAATTGAATTTTGGACTTTAGGCCCAAATTATCAGTTTATTAGATCACGTGTAAGACCTATTGTTTTGAATCCATAAAGATGGAACCAAGATCATTCTTCATGAAATGTCAGGCCATCTATCTTTTCCCAGATATAAATATGTGTGTTATTTTCATAACACAAGATTTTTATTATTCATTCATTTTCTTATCAAGTGATATAATCCTAAGAGGATGGAGTAAGGAGCAAAAGATATTGTTATTGACATGCATAAATTATGTACGATCTTTTTCAGCATTCTTGATGTGAATTCATCATATACTTAAGATGTTTTTAAGAGGTATACAATTTGTAGTTTATAAATTGATATTTTAATATCATGTATCTATGATCTAAGACACTTTAGAATATGTGTTTTATCCTACACTACAATATCGCTCGAGGCCTAAAGATGATCGATGAGGAGAAGGATGAATATCTACCATCAGCTGGCCACCATTGACCTTAGTTGTAAGTTGCAGCATATACGAGAAGTGTATTTTTCTTTTCTATGTATATAATGTTTTTATTACATAAAAGTTTTAGATCTAAATCGTTGATAAACTTATTCGTGGTCTATAATATATTATAAGCAATACTTTAGTTTATTATTACTATATAATTGCTGTTGTTACGTCACATAACATTGAATCTTGAATTAGTATTATTTTCTTCATTTTTCCAAGCCAATGTTGGCATTAATTTAAAATGGAGTTGAATGAGAATAAGACACAGAGGGAGAGAGAGAGGGATTCCTGATTCACCAACAATACGTTTCAAGACGGATAAAATGTCCATGTTGGAGGTTATGGACAACCTTTCATGCAACCAAACACAGAGGTTAGTTGATTCTTCTGATGTTTCTTTTGTTAGGTCCTAGTCTTTCTTTCTTTTTTTACCCTTTAAAAAAAAACAATAATCTACAGCTCCATGTTCTCTCTCTAGTCTCTGTAGTATCCGTCTTCAAACCATGTTTCACATTTAATTTTACATATCACTTAAGTTATATATTATGTTGAGAGGTCAAGATAATCATTTTATATTAATTTTTTAGAATTTACATTTATTATCTTAAAAATAGAAAAATATATTTAAGATTTTTTAAACAATTAATAATGAATAATAAAAGATTATTTTTAATTGTTAATGTATACCCTTACATGAACCAAAAAGCCTATTTTTTATAATGAATAATGATTTGTATTCAACTTAATGTTATATAAACAATGTCAGGTTATTTCTTTCAAATGTCAAGAACCAAGAAGTATAGGTAATCTATCTGCCTAAAAGGCACAGAAAAGCTTCCACGTGACTACATAAGGAGAGTATGGAATAAAAAGCAAAGTTTCAACTATTTCACTTTTTCCCGTTTTATGTTGTATCCGAAACTTGTTTTTTTTTTTTTTTAGTATAATACCCAAACGGTAAAGTTTGGAAAAACTATCATCGAATTAAAACATTCAAATTATTTATATTTGTTTTAAAGAACCCTTGATTTTCAGCAGATAAAAATAAATAAGACTATAAATTAATAATATGAAACCTTATTGGCTCATGAGGGAAGATAGCGTGAACGCGAAACACGCGTTGCACGTGCTATGTTGCGTAAGCATGTGTGTTGAGTAGAAAATAGTCAAAATACTGTTCCTTTCGCATGCTGCTCCCCCCTTTATTCGTAATAGTTACTGCAAATTAAAGTATGCAGATATTAAATTAAAGTTGATGAGTTGATGGAATCCGTAATGTATTCCACTAGTAAATGCTATATCACATCAAATAACAAAATATTGAATATTTTATTTGTATAGTTTAATTTTAATATAATGTTAGTATAAATTTTTTTATATCATCATTTAATTATATATTATTATATATGTAATTTTTGAGACATTTAATATAAAAATTAAATATTTTTATTGATGTGAAAATATATAATTAGATAATAATATAAAAAAATTACACTAAAAATATATTAAAATTAAATCCTTATTTGTAAGTGTTTTTTTTAATTAAATCCTTATCTGTAAGTTGTAAGTATTAATGCTAACAATATGTTGCTCGCTGTAGAATTTAGAGTTTTAGACAACTATATATGAAAAATATAATAATAATAACTGTCAATTAAATGGTTAAGAAGTAAAGAAGCACTGATATGTTACCCCTATGGATTTGCCCATGTTTTGAAATATTCTACTCATTAACAAACTCCTTATAAGAAAATATGAATATTTAACGTTTAAATACATAATTTTGAAGTATTATTGTTTTTGTTTCAACAGTGATGATTGATTGATTATTGCTGGTAATACAAGGCAGAAACTCATTGCGTTTGTTTTATTAGACGAAAGAGAAATGTTTAAATTATATATTTTCATTTCAAATATTTCATTTTCAATATGAAGTCATCTTTACTACTTGGATGGTCGTTTAGAAAATTGAATAGCTACAAATTCTAATATATATAGAAATATAAGGAAATTAAAAATCTTAGGATAATTTTGAAACAATTGAAAACATGAGTTAGTTTTTGGCTTCCATAGTTGGCCCCCGTATAAAAAAACAAACTATATTCTTTCTAAACTATATTAATATATGCTAATGTACATTTCTATGTTGAAATCACATTTTACTACAAATTAAAGAGAGCTTTAATTAGATTAAGGCAGACTAAGCAGAGCTGATTTGATTTATATTAATCTCACTTGGAAGTTAAGTAGAAATTTTTAATTTGGCCGAATGAATTATCTTTCCTTGTTTATTCGAATGCAGAAGAGATAATTTAACTTTTGAAAATATGATTCACTTAGTTTAGTGTGTCATCTTATTGGTAAGTCCTCCTGTAGTTAGAATGTCTGGTATTGTTGTGCAACGAGAGTAACTGCAAAGGAAAAGATAGTTTGAATTCTGTGTGAGTATGCGAAATGTGGATTTGTCATGCAGGTTATGCAGATGCAGGTTAGGTCAGGATCATAAAATTAAGCCAACAATAATACAGAAAGCAACATTCTGTGGATGAAACTAATATGGTGTGCTACATATTAAATCTACTTTATATAGCCATCGATCTTATCAAGTTTACCATTCATTTTGATGTGATTTATTTATTATATTAGTTGAATCTCTTGGAATATATGTACTAAAAGTCTTTTGGTGAAATATAAGTCTCATTCATATATATAGTTTTTATTTTTCAATAATAGTTGATTCAGAAAACCCTTGGGATTTTAATCGGTAAGTAATTTTTTTTACACACATGAGAGAGGGAAGTGAAGGTAAGATTTAATCTCAAGTCTTTGTTGAGCTAAATGACACCTTTATATATATATATATATATATATATATATATATATATATATATATATATATATATATATATATATATATATATATATATATATATATATATATATAATTGGTATTTAAAATATCTCACTCATCTCATGAAATGTAAGTCTTATATAAGTTTTATTTTTAATCAACACTAATATAAAATGCGAGGTAATAAAAATAGAAAATATGAAAGTGTAAAATAAGGGGAAAAAAGAAAAGGTAAAAGAAACATTTAAACTAGTCAATAAAAATATTTATAACTAATTAATTCATCTTGAAAATTTACAAAAGTAGAAAAAAAAAATCCAACAAATTAGTATATATGATCAGGTGATTCTAGTAAAATTTTTAAATCCAATATGTGATACATTTTTCTTGGTGAATCTTTAAGGAATTAGAAAACTCTACTCATGTAAAGTTATGAAAAAATCACATAATTAAAAAAAAAAGGTTCTGAAGTATTGCAAATAATGATTCTTGAAAATAGAGCATTTCTTTATTTTATTATTTTATTTTATTATAATATAACAAAAATTCTATTAGTAAAAAATCTTAATATAACTAATCCACTTAATATATCTTCGGAGAGGCCTTTAGTAGCTTAGGATTAATGGGATAAGACTATTCTAAAATGAGATTATCTTTGAAATAAGTAAGTAAAAGTGAATCCACTATTAAAATATTTATGGGTTAAGATTCTGATGAATTTTAAATTAGATAAATAATATATACATCTTTATTTATTTACTTTAAAGACAATTTCATTTTAAATAAACTTTTTCTAAGATTATTATCAAGATTTAAAGATAGATAGATGTAATTAATTCAAAAGTTTTATTACTATAAATACTAACAGGTCGTTCTCTTCTCCACTTATGCATTGTCTTAGAGTTTTTTTTTTTTTTGAGTTTATTAAAAGATACGAATGGAAAGAAAACTATAAAGAATCATTCTTCTTCTTTTTCCATTAAATAACAAATTTTTGCTCTCTATAAAATTAAAGTAGAATAGAATAAAACAAACTTATAATTAATAATAAACATGTTATATTTCGTTTAGTTAGTCAACTCCTAAACAAGACAAAAGAGTTTTATTATGTTCCCTTATATATAAATATTTCAAATAAGGAAAAAGATAAGTTTATTCTATTCATTCTATTCCTTTTCAAATTTATCCTCCTCAATTATATATCGTTCCGTTAATGAAAAAATATACATAAATATTATGAGTGCTATCAAGAGCTTTGTTTATAATCCCTCTTGAAATATTAAACTTTAAAATGTGTGGTTTACAAAAAAAAAAAAAATGTGTATAGCACAAGTGCATGCCAAACAGATTAGTGTTATTAAAATGAAAGAATCTTTAAGAAATTACAAACTTCTTTGTTTAAACCTTTCAAATAGAGTTGATGACCTGAATTATAAAGCACGATCCACTTGTTAATTAGTATAAATAATTTATTTACATATTGCACATTGCCTATAATAAAAAGGAGTTCATTTCAGAATAGACAATTCATTTTTTTTTATTCTCCATTTGGGATTATTATTTTCTTTCTTCCCTATTTTCATTTTTTAATGACCGTTTAAACTCACGAACATGGCAATGTACAAATTTTCTTCAACATAGTTTACATTATATGCAAGTTTTTTATTGCCACAAATGACTGAAAAGGCACTTAAGGCACCGATATGGTGAATGTGAGAGGATTTGAAAATTGGAAGTGAAACGTGATACCCTTATTATGTTATTGAAATACTTTCTTTCAAGTTATTAATAATAAAATTTATATTAAAGGACAAAGATAATGCAAAATATAGTGTTACCACATCCATACACAAAAGGAAACTAATAAGAAAAAAAAAGTCTAATATTAAAGCACTGAACTCAGTCTATATCGTGTTTTGTTATTTAATATTTAGTTTTAGTTAAACTTGTTGATATTAAAAAACAAAGAGAAACTGGAAATGAGAGAATACATTTTCTCTATCATTGAATAGAATGAAATCAGTTACATAAAAGATTAAGCAACATGCCTATATATACAGTAGCTCATCTATGTACATGCATAACCGCATTGCCAGATGTAATTAGCTAATTTAAATTAACTACCTAATAACTAACTTAAAACTAACTTGTAGTTATTAGGTAATATCCCCCCTCAAGTGGGACTATGGATATCACAAAGTCTCAACTTGGACAAAATAGAGGAAAAAGAAGTAGAATGCAGTGGCTTAGTAAAAATATCTGCTAATTGAGAAGAGGAGGGCACGGGCAAGAGATGAATGAGGTTAGAATTGATCTTCTCCTGAACTACATGGCAGTCCAGTTCTATATGTTTGCTTCTTTCATGGAAGGCTGGATTGTGAGCAAGATAAATTGTAGACTTGTTATCATAGAAAACTGAAGCCGGTTGAGAGAAATGAATGTTCAGATCATTGAAGAGATATTGCAACCACTATATTTCACAAGTGAGGGAAGCTAAAGCTTGGTATTCAGCCTCAATAGAGGACCTAGAAGTTGTACTCTTCTTCTTAGATTTCCAGCATATAAGGGAGGAACCAAGAAGAACACAATATCCAGTGACAGATCTCCTTGTATCAAGGAAGCATGCCCAATCTGAATCAGCAAACCCATGTAGTTTCAAGGGACTGGAAGCAGAGAAAAATATACCTTTGGCTGGAGAAGCTTTAAGATATCTTAAAATCCTGTGAGCAGCTTGAAAATGTGGCACTAAAGGTTTAGAGACAAATTGACTAAGAAGTTATACAGAGAAAGAAATGTCTGGTCTTGTGGTGGTTAGGTTCAACAGCCTGCCAATTAACCTTCTATAAGAGGATGCATCAGCTAGAGGAGTACCCTGATCAGCAACCAACTTAGTAGTAGGACGAAAAGGTGTGGAAGATGGTTTAGCAGCCAAATTACCTGAATCTTCCAAAAGCTCAAGAGTATACTTTCTTTGATTGAGCAGAATACCTGATTTAGACCTTGCAATTTCAAGACCAAGAAAATATCTGAGCTGACCAATATCTTTGATGCAAAATTTGCTATCCAAGGAATGTTTAACAGACTGAATCTCATTGAAATTGTTCCCTGCCAATACTATGTCATCAACATAAACAAGTAATGCAGAAAAATTAGAACCACCAGCTTTCAAAAATAAGGAATGATCAGCTTGAGACTAAATGTAGCTAAGTGAAATGAGAGCATAAGAAAGTTTACAATACCACTGTCGGCTTGCCTGTTTCAAACCATAGAGTGACTTGTGTAACTTGCAAACTTGAGAAGGATTGGAAAGAGGGAAGCCAGGGGGAGGAGTCATGTAAACTTCCTCATGTAAATCCCCATGTAAGAAAGCATTGTTGACATCTAATTGTTCTAGATGCCAACCTTTAATAGCTGCTAAAGACAACAAAACCTGAACAGTGGTAAGTTTTGCAATAGGTGAAAAAGTGTCAAAATAATCAATTCATTCCATTTGAGTATATCCTTTGGCTACCAAACAAGCTTTATATCTCTCAATAGAGCCATTGGCATGATATTTGATCTTGTAAACCCATTTACAACCTATAGGGGTTTTGCCATGAGGAAGATCAACAACAGACCAAGTTTAGTTTTAATCAAGAGCTTGTAATTCAGCATCCATTGCCTTTTTCCAACAATCAAATTTGGAGACTTGGGCAAAGGTTTTAGGTTCAGAAACAGCAGTGATAGTACAATAGAAATGTTTATAAACTAGTGAATATTTATCATATGACAGAAAAGAAGAAAGAGGATATAAAGAAGTACTTGAAGATGCAGTGGAATAGCTGGTTGATGCAAGGTTGCGGTGATAGTCTTGTAAGTAACTAGGCCTAGTTCTGATTCTGGTGGATTGCCGTGTAGGAAGAGGTGTATCGGCATTGGTAGGAACAACAGGTTGTGGAGTAAGAGCTGGTGGGATAACTGGTTATGAAGAAGGTGGATCATCATTGAGAGTATGGGAATTGGCTGCAGGTAGTGAAAGAGGAACTGCAGAAGCAATGTTGGGACTAGGATTTGAATGAGAGTCAAAAGGAAAATGGTTTACATAAAAAATAACATTTCTGGAAACAATGAGTTCATTGGAAGCAAGATTATACAAAATGTAGCCTTTTGTTCCCTCTTTATATCCAAGAAATATAGCTTTCCTTGCTCTTGGATTAAACTTGGTTCTATGAGCTTGCAATGTGGTTGTATAGCTTAAACAACCAAAAACTTTTAGATGAATCATGGAAGGAGGTTGATTTTGTAACACCTCATAAGGAGACTTGGATTTCAAAATAGGTGTAGGAATTCTATTTATAATGTGAACTGCATGCTAAATTCTAAAATTCCACATTTCAAGAGGAATATGAGAATGAAAAGAGAGAGCTCTAGCAATATTCAAAATGTGTTGATGCTTCCTCTCCACTACCCCATTTTGTTGGGGAGTTTTAACACATGATTTTTAATGGATAATTCCTTTTGAAAGAAAGAAGTTTGTCATGGCAAATTCACTACCATTATCAGATCTCAAGCACTTTAAAGTAGTGTGAAATTGATTTTCAATGTAAGCAATAAAGTTTTGAAGACATTTTCTGGTTTCATATTTGGTTTTAAGAAAGAAAACCCAAGTAAATTTACTAAAATCATCTACTAAGGTTAAGAAATATTTATGACCAAGGAAAGAAGGGGTTGCATAAGGACCCTAAATATCAGCATGCAAAAGATCAAAAGGTGTAGAAGTTTTTGTATTACTATGAGGAAAAGGTAACTTTCTTTGTTTAGCATAGTGATAAGCATCACAAGGAATCAAAGTATTAGTACATGGAATGAAAGGAAACTATTTTGAAATGCATTGTAATCCAAAATAAAAAACATGTCGTAGCCTTAGGTGCCAAAGATGATAAGAATTATTGGTAACCGAAGTACACAAATTCTCAGTAATTTTGTGTGGCGCACTTCCTACCACATACAAGCCTCCATGTAGCCTAGTTGTACCAATCATCTTCCCGAAAAGATTCTTCAAAATGTGACAAGAATTCTGAGTGAAGGTAAGGTGACAATTATTGGTTTGTGCTAACCTAGTTATAGAAATGAGATTGACATTAAAATTTAGAAGATAAAGCACATTATGCAGAATCAATGAATCAGAAATGGACACTGTACCAGAAATAGAAGCAAAAATTTGAGAGCCATTTGGTAAAGACACGGGAACAGGGGAAATGTTCTTAAAATCAGAAAAGGCTTGAAAATGAAAAGAAATGTGGTATGTGGCACCTGTATCAATGATCCAGGTGTAAGAATCCTTACCATTGCTAGCTGTAGAATCATTATTGAAAGCTAATGGTGTAGGGATTACAGAGTTAGTCATGTGTTGATGTGTGGATGGTGGATGCATTTTTTATTGTTGCAGCAAGGCAAGAATCCCTTGAAACTGCTCTTGAGTAAAACCAAACTATGAGGACTGTTTGGAAGATTCTTGATCCACATTGCTCCTTGGAATCAGTGACAGAGATGTTAGCGTGGGCCTTCCCTTTGGACTTGTATCCCGGGGGAAATCCATGCTTGAGAGAGCATGTCTGTATGGTATGATTATACCTTCCACAATGAGTGCACATTCTTGTAGGTGCTGAATTTTGATTTTTGCCATAGGAATTCTATCCCCTGCCTTTACCAGCATAGTGACCTTTATTTCCTGAAGTGGAACCAGTGTAATTGATTTGTAAAGAATTGGCAAGAGGAGCCATGTAATTTTCAGAGGCATCCTGAGGAGGAACAGACCCAAGTAACTCTCTTTCCTGTTAGATGACTAGTGAAAAAGCTTTGTCAATATCCGGTAAGGGATCCATCATCATGATTTGGGATTTTGTATAAGAAAAATGCTCATTCAATCCTTTAAGAAAGCGAATAACATAATCCTGCTCACAAAATTTCTCCATGGATTCATAACCACCATATGAACAAGCAATAGAGCATTTACAGAAAGGAAGAGGTTGATAATTCTCTAGCTCATCCCAAAGTACTTTCATTTGTGTAAAGTAATCAGAAACATCAAGAGTTCCTTGCCTAAAACGATATAGATCTTCCTGAATATCAGAAATGCAGAAAACATCACCTTGAGAATATCGATTACGCAAGATATACCATACACCAGCAGCAGTGTCAATCCATAGAATAGACTTGACAATGGATTCAGAAGTAGATCTTTGGATCCAGGAAAGTACCATTGTGTTGCATCGAGTCCATGGAGCAAACATTGGATCTGAAGTCGAGGGTTTTGGAAGGCTGTCATCAATGAATTTCTCCTTATTCTTTGAGATCAGCGCAATTAACATGGAACGCGCCCAAGTGTGGTAATTCTTGTTATCAAGGAGAAGAGTAACAAGAACTACAGCGGGACTCTCATTTGGATGTAGGTAAAATGGATTGGCAGCACTTGTGAGATAATCGGAGTAGTTTTGAGTCACCATGAATGATGAATAAGGAAGAAGATCAGAATTACAACAATGGCGGAAAAACTTAGAATCGCGTGAGAGCAGAGAGATTGAAGCGGAAACAGATTGCTTTGATACCATGTTGATATTACAAAACAGAGAGAAACTGGAAATGAACGAATACATTTTCTCTATCACTAAATAGAATGAAATCAGTTACATAAAAGATTAGGCAACATACCTATATATACAGTAGTTCATCTATGTACATGCATAACCGCAATGCCAACTGTAATTAGCTAGCTTAAGTTAACTACCTAATAACTAACTTGTAGTTATTAGTAATAAAACTAAACAATTAGCTTTATAATTTTATTCGATTTGGATTTTGGTTTTTGTAATTTATTTTTTATATATTGATTTATATAATTTTATATTTCTTTAAAATTTGATTATTATAGTTTTATTAACTTAAATTTTGGTGTCTTAGAGATAGGGATGTAAATGAACTTAATTATTCATAAACTATTTGAGTCAAACTCGTTAAATACTCAATCAAATTTATTTATTTAATTAAACAAACAAATTTATGCTTGAATTTATGGTCGATTATATAAATGAGCTAAGTTCAATCTTTATAGATTTGACACTAAAAGTTCATAAATAGTTTGTATGTGTGTGTATATTCAATTACAAAAAAAATTATAATTTTACATAAGAAAATGTATAAATAATAATAATTTATATATTACTATTACTTAGTAAATCTAAATTTTATTTAGAGAATTGTAATTTTATATATTACTATTTACTTCTTACCTAATTCTAATTTTCAAATGAGTTTTGTACTCCCTTTTTCTTTTTTTAACTTCATCGTATAGCATAAATATGTTTATCAAATACTAAATTAAAAAATTTACAAAATACTTCAAGGATAAATTTGATTAATGAAATGAAAATAATCAAGTTACAAAATGAGTTAAATAAGTCAAGTTTAAGCTTTATATTTTTTAAACAAGTCAAACTCAAATTTTAAATTTGACTCTTTTAAATAAATGAGATAAGATTGAGTAACATTTGATTTTCACAAGTCAAAATTGAGCTTCAACTACTCAACTTAGCTCGACTTGTTTATATCCTTATGATGATCACATATTTGATACATTGCAAAGCCTTTATTTTTAGTCATTTACACTCTCCATATACTTAATTGATTGATTTTGATTATGTTTTGTAAGTTTGGACTCAAATTGGACTTAATTGAATTTTTCAACATAATTTATGTCTTACGTTGCTTCTGTATTTGGGCTATATCTTGGGATGTAGATGGTCAAATGAGGTGAATCTAATGACATTTTAAAGATAAGAGAGAGCTTCATAACTTTCATGAAGACCTCAAAGGCCCAATCACACGAATAGATAACTCAAATTGGGGTTGAAGCAAGAACCAGAGTGCTTTTCTTGACAGCTTAACCTACGTGTATTGTTCATCACATTTTTCGGGCTAGAAGTTGTCAAATAGGCTAACATTTGGATGCTAAATATTTAAGACCCATATCTACAACTTTCATGTTGAATACTTTTCCAGAATCGGACTCCTTGAAGATGATATTGGGCTTGGAAGTCGAAACGGAGGAGTCATGGTATCGAGTCCGGGCAAGTGTGTAGTAATTTGAACGTATCTGGAGTATAGAAATGATATTGGACTCAAACTAAAGCCATTTGAAAGTTAAGATCCAGTCCTACAACTTTTATGAAGACCACTTGGTTCAAAAATGACGAATGCAATGACTTCAGAGCTGCATGATTTCGGAGACAAGGAATCTCCATAATTTTCCACTCACCAAAAGTCATTTGACATTTTCCACTTATTTTCCACTCATCCACCCACTAATGACCCAGCCCCCTTGTCATTTTGTATCTCTAATCCTCTATAAAAGGAGGCTTTGGCAGATCATTGAGGGTGTTAGGTGTTAGTTACCAAAATGATGCCATTTTGTTACTAAGTTTTTTTTTAGTAATTTTCTTTTGTTCTAAATTAAAGTCATGTTCTTCTTCTTCTTCTCTCTTTCTTTCTTCTTATCTATGAGTAACTAAGTTTCATTTTACTTGGGTGAAAGGGTGAAACTCTTGGTAATAAAATAAGGTTAGATTTATTATTCTCTTGTGCTTAAATGATTTATATTTTCTAGTAACCATTATACGTATTATAATTTGTTTCTTATAATTTAGAAACCATCTTTGTAAAGATGAGTTCTTGATTTGTTGTAGACAAAATATTGGCACAATGAATGCTTTAACTCATTTATAACTGGTGGTAATATTTTTAGGAAACATAATATAATTACGTATATTATTTTAAATGGACTTTTAATGTTGTATTTTCTGATTGGAACCTCCATGTTGCGAGGATTCTAATTGAGTTATAAAAAAAATTAATCTTACATTTACTTTATTTACCAAGAGTGGATCTTTTAACTCAAGTAAATAATTTTTACCATAGTAACAAAATATTTATTTCACCTTAATTAATCTTCAACAATTTCCTGTGGATCGACCTCTGACTCCCGAGAAATTTATTACTTGAGACAACCTGCACTTGGGTTCGCAAAGCAACAATTAATCCTGCATCAAGTTTGTAGACTTGTTTGAAACTAAAAATTGTGCATCACCTTACTTAAAGACCAATAATTTAATAATTCAAAGCTCTTAGGATCAATTCTTAATGAAAAATAGAAATCATACCTTAATAAGTAAAAATTATATAGATTAAAATTCAAATAAGTGAAAGATATATAAGGATTAATACCATAACGACATAAATCAAAATCTAAAAAAGTGAAACGGTAGAGACCAATTAATATCCAGAAGCATAAACTAGGAAGACCAAAATCCAAACCAAATAAAATTATTAAGATTAATTATTTATTGGGTAAATTATATTGACCTCTACATAAATTTAGTGAAATTACACACATCACCTCCCTTATTTGCACCCTTACATTGATCTCCCCTAAAGAGACTGGCAGAGATAGACAAGAGAGGTGAGTATAATGACAATATAAATCTCAAAAAAGACCGATATAATTTATGAAATAAGGGAGATGTCGGATGTAATTAGGCCATACCTCAAAGAAAGTTAGTGTAATTTATCCTTATTTATTTTAACCTTTATTTTTATACAATTGACCTCAAGTTTAAACTAAGAGGATTATAAGTGAGTCGACACAATATTTATCAAATTTTAATATGAATTAAGTACATAATTTTTATTTGGTGAAATGGGTGCATAAACTGTATTTTTGAAGCTCCTCTCTATAAATATTGGAACTTTAAACATTACAAAATTGTTCAATTAAGAACTTAGCCTTATTTCGTCACTGGCTTTGATTCGAAATTATGTAAACAATTACCTATATTAAAAATTACTTAACTCAAAATTATGAGCTTTGCTAAATTGAAATCTTCTTAAAAAATGTTTTTAATAACCTGCCTATTATTTAATGAAAAAAATATTAAATAAAAAATATTTAATGTTTTAAAAACATAAAAGTATTTAATATTTTTTATTTAATAATTAAAAGAATTATTAAGAGAATTTGTTTAGAAGATTTAGAATTATTTCAAATTTATTTACCTATTAAAACTTGTGTGAGAAATTATTGTATTATCTTAAAGCACAATAAATGCATACTTCATGATTGATTTACACCATTGATTTTAAATTAATAGCTTAAATTTTATGCAAATTTGTTTTAAATTAAGGTTATGTTTGGTACATCGTATAAAGAATACATGATAGTATAAACTAATACTATCAGGTCTTATTCAATGTTTGGTGTATTTAACTGATAATATAATAAAATCAGGTCAAGTCATTTGATCTTATTCTAAGCTGATAACTTTATCTCTTCCCCTAGTATATGATAAGACATGATAAGATTTCTATTCCAATCTTTATCTTCAATTTCATTTTTATCACTTTTCTCCTCATGCCACCACCACCGCCGCCGCCGCACTACCACCACCACCACCACCACCATCACCACCACCATCATCCACCACCACCACCACCACATTGCCGCCGTCGGGCCACCCACCGCCACCACCATCACCACCACCATCCGCCACCACCACCCTCACCCCACCACCACCACCACCACCACCACTACCACTACCACCCACCACCACCACCACTACCATCATCACCACCACCGCCGCCACTACCACCACCACCACCACCACCATTACCACCACCACCACCACCACCACTACCATAAGACTTTTTATTATTATTTTTTAATTATTTTAATTTTTATGCTAAAAGATATTTTGATCTTAAAAAAAAATATTATATAATCAACTAATTTATCTTTTTGTTATCAAATAAAAAATAAAATTATATCTTATCCTATTAATTATATTATTATATTTTATATTATTCTATCATCTTATTTTATACTATATTATCATGTTCACTAAATATAACAAAAAATTTTGCTAATGTCGTAAAGGCACTTTGTTAAGAGTTTAAAATAAGAAATTTTTCATATAAAAAAAATAAGTGTTTAATACATTAAAAATTAAAAAAGTTTTATTTTTCATACAAAACTTATTATTTTGAAAAAAATATAAAATTAATGGTAAAAATCCATTCTAAAACTTATATTTATTATGATTCAGAAACATACAATAATTTCTTTATTGGTTTACCCTTATGAGTATGACTTGTATTTCTTAGTGGAACAAAGTTAGGTGGTTTATTATTTTGATAAAAATGAGTTTATTTCAGAATAGATAATTCATTTGTTTTTTGTTATTCTCCATTTGGGTTTATTATTATTTTTTCTTCCGAAACTTCCTATTTAAAAAATATAAAATTAATAGTAAAAATCCATCTTAAAACTTATATTTATTATGCTTCAAAAATATATAATAATTTCTCTATTGGATTACCCTTTTGAGTATGAGTTGTATTTCTTAGTGGAACAAAGTTAAGTGGTTTATTATTTTGATAAAAAGGAGTTCATTTCAGAATAGACAATTCATTTTTTTTTTTTTGTTATTCTCCATTTGGGTTTTTTTTTCTTCCCTATTTTCATTTTTTAATGGCCGTTTAAACCCACGAACATGGCAGTGTACAAATTTTCTTCAACATAGTTTACATTATATACAAATTTTTTATTGATCAATAAAAGGCCACAAATGGCTGAAAAGGCACTTAAGGCAATGATGTGGTGAATGTGAGAGGATTTGAAAATTGGAAGTGAAACGTGATACACCTTTATTATGTTATTGAAATACTTTCTTTCAAGATATCAATAATAAAATTTATTTTAAAGGATAAAGATAATGCAAAAAATAGTGTTACCAGTTACCACATCCATACATATAGATAAAAGGCAAATAATAAGAAAAAAAGTCTAAGACTAAAGCACTGAACACTGCCTATATGACTATATCGTGTTTTGTTATTTAATATTTAGTTTTAGTTAAACTAAACAATTAGCTTTATAGTTTATTCATTTTGGATTTTGTTATTTGTAATTTATCTTTTAAGATTTTGATTTCTATAATTTTAATTTTTTTTAAATTTTAATCCCTATACTCACAAAGAGTGGAACACCTCGACCCCTTAAGACAAAGACATGAGTTCAAATATTAAGGAATCAACTTTTGCAAAGAGATCACATAACTATTGTGTTTACCAAATTTTTTTTAAACTAAACTATTCGGATTTAACTTGTTAATTGTTCGATCAAGCTCATTTATTTGTTTAAGCAAACAAACTCATGTTTGGATTTAGGCTCTATTATATAAATGAGTCAAGTTCAAACTTTATTAATTTGATATTGAAAACTCATTAATAGCTCATATGTGTGTATATGTTCAATTACAAAAAATAATAATAAAAGAATTATAATTTTACATAAGAAAATGTATGAATAATAATAATAATAATAATAATAATAATTTTATATATTATTTTTACTTAGTAAATTTTAATTATATTTAGAGAATTATAATTTTATATATTGTTATTTGCTTCTTACCAAATTTCAAATTTCAAAGAGTTTTTTACTTTTTTTACTTCATCTTATAGTATAAAGATATCTATCAAATATTAAATTAATAAATTTTAAAAATACTTCAAAGAGAAATTTAATCAAGAAAATGAAAATAATCAGTTTCAAATGAGATAAATAAATCAAACTTAAGTTTCATATTTTTTAAATAAGTCAAACCCAAACTTTAAATTGACTTTATTAAATAAATGAGTTAATCTTAAATAACATATTTTTTTCACAAATCAAGTCTGAGTTTCAAGTGTTCGACTTGACTCAACTCATTTATACATTTACTCTAAGATCAATACTTTATTAATTTAAAATTCTAAGGACCAATTCTTAATGAAAAATATAGACCAATATTTTAATAAGTAAAAATTATATGAACTAAAATTCAAATGAGTGAAAAATGTAAAGACCAATACTACGACAAGAAGAATCAAAATCTAAAAAAGTAAAATTGTAAGGGACCAATATCTAAAAACATAAACTACCAGGACCAAAATTCAAATTTAATGAAGTTATAAAAACTAATTATTTATTTTAACTTTTATTTTTATACAATTGATCTCAAGTTTAAATTAAGAGGATTATAAGTAAGTCTGACAAAATTTTTATCAAATTTTAATATGAATTAAGGACATAATGAAGCTCCTCTCTACAAAAATTGGAGCTCTTAACATTACAAAATTGTTCAATTAAGTAATTAGTTTTACCTAATCACTAATTACATAGACAATTAATTATATTAAAAAATTACTTATCTCAAATTTATGAGTTTTGTTAAATTGAAATCTTCTTAAAAGATACTAAAAATAATCTTCTTTTTACTTAATAAAAAATATATTAAATAAAAAATAAAATGTATCACATAAAATAAGTAAATGTATTTAATGTCTTTAATAATATTTAAATATTTAATATTTTTATAATAATTAAAAGGATTGTTAATAAAATTAGTAAAGAGAATTTATAATTATTTCAAATTTATTTACCTATTAAACCTTATGTATTGGGTCATCTTCTGAGAAAAATTATTAGTTAGACATTCACTCAAATCTTTTCAATTTTTTTTTTTTCAAATAATTAATTATAAGAGAGTGAAAGATATAAAAGAAATTATTAATAAAATTCAGTTAAAATTTATAATTTTTTTTATAATTTTATATCTTTTTATCTCATATAATTGATTATTTGAGAAAAAAATTAAGAAAATCTTGATATATTAAACATTATTTATAACTTTAATTTGTAAGCATTTTATTTAAGAGTTAATATATATAAATATATTTTTAAAAAATTAATATTTTTATAATATTAAACACACAACTTCACACATATATAATATTATTAAATGAAATGTTTATAGTTGGCACATCGTAACTGAGAATTACTCCCTTCAGAGTATAAACTGTATTTTTTAGTGGAACAAAGGTAGGTGGTTGTTGTCACTTGGGTCCTCTAACCTCTCAAAACATGCCACGTGTTTGGCACACGCCCTGTCACTATGACACCTGTGACATGTAACTTACAGAGGGAACGGACAGGTAATATAAGAACAGTATCTGCCTTCTTTGTCACTTGTCTTTCACAAACTGAATTTACAAAAACACCCTCAATACTATTCCAAAATAACATATACGCCACTTTTGGTATAAGAATCCCATATCCGTATCCCATACGCTTTGGATAAGAAGAAACACAACACAAGCTAGATCTAATCCTCAAAAAGCTCTCAATTTTTTAACCTATATATCTTCCTTCTCTCTGTGTCGGTGTACTCTTTCTTCCTCTTTGTACTGGGTTTTCGTTTACCTCATTCAACTGCAAACTTAAACTAACGTGCTCTTTGTTGGAACTGGGTATTCAGAACTCAGATCTTTGTGGGGTGTGAAAAATGAGAGATCTTTTGTTACTGGGTTGGAGCTTTTTAGCTTCATGATTGTGGGTGGTGGCTGGTGGCTGGTTCTGTAGCTTGGTGCGGTTGGTGTTGGAATTGGAGGAGAGGTGCATGTATGTGCATGTGGGGTTTCATTTGGATTCTTCTATGTATTTTCTTGAAGGATTTGAGGAAGAGAAGAATATCCTCGGATTGTGGGCTTGTGATCCGGAGCAGGGGTAGGTGGGGCAAGTGTGGCTGAATCTTTTTCTGGAAAAATTGAGACCTTTCTGCTTGATCTTCACCCAATAAGAAGTTTTTGGAGACTTTGTAGGTGTTGCCACAAAATGCAGCAGCAAGATCACAGAAAAAAGGTGGATTTGTTGTTCCATTTCCAAGCCCTCTTTAAAATTCTGTAATTGCTTCGGAAAAATCATTACTTTTTCATGTTTTTTTGTATGTGAGTGAATGATGAAGCTACCCTTTTGTAACAAGCTGAATTAACAGAATGATGAAATCTTCTTTGTGTTGGTGTGTGCTGAGAATTTTCAATCCTTTGAAGTTAAAGCCTTTGTGCAAGCCTGTGCGAAGTTGGTTCCACGGGGCCATCTTAACATTCTCCTGATATTTTGTCCATCTCATGATATATTTTCTCTCCCCACGTTTCTGTTACTCAAGGAGGATAACGGCATGGTTGACACTTGACAATATCTTCTTTTTCACCGTTTTTTTGGGGTCTAGTCTTGGATACCATTTGTTGATGAAATTTACATGCTTTCTCTTTTAACTCCTTAGATGGCATTCCTTTGAGGGTTGTTCTTTTCACCCCAATCCACCCTTTTGCTTTTCATTTTTCTAAGTCTTCTGAGATGTGCTTTGCACGCTTTTAGCTGCATTATCCATGGTTGACTCTCCAAAATCATTTTGTACGTTGCTGGTGAGTTCAAAAGAAATTAGAAAATATCAGTTTGCTTCAATGTTAAATTTCAATGAGTGGAATGAAAAGAAATGGTGAATTGGAGAAGAGAGAAGTCTTTTGGTCTTGAAGTGAAGATTAGTTTGTCATACGAATTGTGATATATTTAATGGTATTGGATGCTAAATTTTCTCCTTCTCTTAGTGGGGTTCCACCGGGGCTGGGGAGTGAGGCGTTGCATAGAGACAATTTTGTCTCTTTATGTTTATTATTTGTTAGTTTGCTTGTATTATTCCATTCTATGCAAACATGATGATGTTCCTGTAAATATAATGTACCCTCTTTCTTTGAGTTTATGATTCTTTAATACTGTGGTGGTTCCATTATGTAAATTGTAACAAGCAAACAAATTTGTATTGTGTCTATTAAGTTTATTGATAAGTTCTGACATATCTCCTATATATAAATTAATATCCCTTTGTAAGAAAACAAAGAAAATTTACTTTTTGTTTTAATATGAAAATTTGCTTTTCCATTGTTACTTTAGCTTGATTTATGAACGTTTTCAGACGATTAAATATTTGGCTTGCCTGATTTTGCTATGTCGAATAACTTTAATGTCTTTGCCACAGAGTTCAGCGGAGATGGAATTTTTCTCCGAATATGGTGATGCCAACCGGTACAAAATTCAAGAAGTCATTGGGAAAGGAAGTTATGGTGTTGTTTGTTCAGCCATTGACACTCATACTGGTGAAAAAGTAGCAATAAAAAAGATTCATGATATCTTTGAGCATATATCTGACGCTGCACGTATTCTCCGTGAGATAAAGTTGCTTAGACTTCTACGACATCCTGATATTGTTGAAATTAAACACGTTATGCTGCCTCCTTCTAGGAGGGACTTTAAAGATATTTACGTTGTTTTTGAGCTCATGGAGTCTGATCTGCATCAAGTCATTAAAGCCAATGATGACTTAACAAAAGAGCACTATCAGTTTTTTCTTTACCAGTTACTTCGAGCATTGAAGTATATTCACACCGGTATTCTTCAATATCTAATAGTTATTTGTTCGTGAATATGTTATTTGAATGCACATTGCGGTGCTAATGGCTATACCTTGTGTTTTTCACTTTCATAGAACGTAGTTGAAACTGCATCGTTGCTCAGCATTTCTCTCAATGAATATGTCAGGATCGTGCCTATTGTTTTGTCTAAGTGTCTAACTATTGCTGTTGTTGACTTTTTCCCACTTTGGTCCTTGATCTTCTTAAATTTGCATACTGCTTTTTCCAAAATGTTTCACTTATTCATTTGTCCTTTTTGTACCTTTTGTTTGTTTCTCAATATGAGTTTACCGGCATTGATGTCAACATTGCTCATCTAATACTTATCTACAAAATGCAGCAAATGTCTATCATCGAGACTTGAAGCCAAAAAATATACTGGCCAATGCAAACTGTAAACTTAAAATATGTGATTTTGGGTTAGCTAGAGTTGCTTTCAGTGACACACCAACAACTGTATTTTGGACGGTATTCCATTCCAACATTATCTCTGTTTGTTTCCTATCTACCTTTTTCCAGCTTTGCTAGATATTATTTTTAATTTTTCATATCAAAAGCTTTTCGAAAGTAGGGGCTGATGTTTTCTTGCTTACTTAATGCACACATATAGGATTATGTTGCTACAAGGTGGTATAGAGCACCAGAGCTCTGTGGATCATTTTACTCAAAGGTATGACTTTTTCAATATTCTTTTGGACATCGTATAAGTGGGAGAGAACCTGAATATGCATGGTCTTGACTCACCATACCCTAATTCATGCTAATTAGCTTTGTGTGTAAAAATTGCATGTCAACCCATGATACATGCTGTTATCTTCTTTCCCATCAATAGCTAACTAAGCATAAGACCTGAGACCAATCTATTATCTATTATCTATTATTTATTATTAATCTACTACTTATATCTGTTTCTGTTAGTTTTATAACTGTTGATGAACTAACAGTTAGGTATTGACTGCAGTATACTCCAGCAATTGATATTTGGAGTATAGGTTGCATCTTTGCTGAAGTATTAATTGGAAAGCCACTTTTTCCTGGAAAAAATGTTGTCCATCAGTTGGATCTGATGACAGATCTGCTTGGGACTCCCTCACTGGATACTATATCCCGGGTAATATTTTTTTCCTCTGTAGAGGGAAAATTGTTTGTATTGCTTAACTTAATTCCACTAACACCATGGTTTTGTTGGTGACAATCTTTGTGTTGGATGCAGGTACGAAATGATAAGGCAAGGAGATACCTAACCAGTATGAGGAAAAAGCAGCCTGTACCATTTGCGCAAAAATTTCCTAATGCTGATCCTTTAGCGCTACGACTACTGGAAAGGTTGCTCGCCTTTGATCCAAAAGACCGGCCTACTGCTGAAGAGGTTTGTTATATTGTGCTCTATTGCTTATGTATGTGTATTGAAAATTATGTTAGTTGGATAATTAACTGCTTCTTTAGCTTATGCTTTTCCTTTGGACAATAGAAGCTATAATGAATCATAGAGTAAGTATATTGATATACAATATGTTACTCCCTTGCTCGAGAAATCTGAAGTTTTTGGTGTTTTCAGGCATTAGCTGATCCTTACTTCAAGGGACTTGCAAAAGTTGAGAGGGAACCATCCTGCCAGCCTATTACAAAAATGGAGTTTGAATTTGAAAGGCGAAGAGTCACAAAGGAAGAAATTCGAGAGCTAATTTTCCGTGAGATTCTGGAGTACCATCCTCAACTATTGAAAGACTACATAAATGGAACAGAGAGAACTAATTTTCTTTATCCAAGGTTTTTATTTCCTGGTTTATTTTCAACTGTTTGTCTTTTTTCCCTTAATATTTTTCTTATTCATATTTTCTACCCTATTATTCTCTCCTTACCCTTTGTTGGTATGCGTTCTTTACAGTGCTGTTGATCAATTCAAAATGCAGTTTGCTCATCTTGAGGAAAATGGTGGTAAAAATGATCCAGTTATGCCACTTGAAAGAAAGCATGTGTCACTTCCCAGGTAATTCATTAATGTTGTATCTCATTGAATTTCTCTTGTCATTTGTTGCAATCATAGATAGATTGTTGACAAAAGGTTACTTTGATTGATTATACTTAAGATAGGATTGAATATTCTATGATTAATGTTAAGTACACTCATAATCTTAATGCAAAAAGAAACTGGTATAGAGCAGCTGACTCTGGTGATGCAAGTTAATTCTAATTTAATCTATTGAATGTTGTTACATAGCAGAATACAGTGTCAAAGTAGTGTTTATACTCTCTAGTCAATGCTGTTATTGTATATAAATGCCACTGGCCATTTTTCTAAGATTGAATTACATAAAATGTCAGCTGCAGTGTGGATGACTAGTGACATGCTTGTTTAAGAAGCCAGGGTTTATATTGTGGTAAATTAGTATCTATGAAGCCCTTTTCCCAAGCTATTTCCCAACCATCCACTTGAATTTAGAGAATGACTTAGAGAAATTTAGAGGAAAGGTTTCTGAATCTGCTTGAGTAAATGACACTCAGCACACATGATATTTATATGTATCAAAAGAATAAATACATCACCTATTTACAGGACAATAATAATCAATTTAAGCTATTTCCTATGACACTATCTTGGCTATTGATACATAAACCTAATTAATTCTTATTGCTTATTTCCAACAACACTCTCCCTTAAGTTGGTACATATATGTCATATGCATCAAGCTTGTTACATATATAATTAACTCAAGGACCTCAGAGAGATTTGGTGAAAACATCGTCCAGTTGCTCATTGGAATTAACGAAAGCAGTAGCAATTTCTCCGGAGTGAATCTTCTCCCTCACAAAGTGACAATCAATCTCAAATGTGTTTTGTTCTTTCATAAAATACTGGATTTGAAGCTATATGCAAAGCTGCTTGATTATCACATACAAGCTTCATAGATTGCGCTTTACAAACACCTAACTCCTTTAGCAATTGTTTTAGCCATATAAGTTCACATGTTGCAACTGTCATTACTCGATACTTAGCTTCGACACTTAACCTAGCAACCATAGTTTGTTTCTTACTTTTCCAAGATATCAGATTACATCCAAAAAGAACACAATATCTTGAGGTAGAACGCCTGCTTGAGGGAGAACCTGCCCAATCAACATTTGTATAACCACATATCTCTATATGGCCTTTATCCTCACAGAGCAACCCTCTTCCTGGAGCTCCTTTGATATATCTAAGCACCCAAACAACAGCATCCCAATGTGAGTCACATGGGAATCAAGGAATACAACAAAAGAAATATTTGGCCTAGTTATTGTGAGATAGTTCAGCTTCCCAATCATTCTTAGATACCGTCCAAGGTCTGATAATGGCTCCCCTTGTCTTGGAAGAAGTTTGACATTGGGATCCATTGGTTTATCGATGGGCTTACACCCTGACATGCTAGCCTCCTTTAGAATATCCAAGGCATATTTCCTCTGGGAAATAGAAACATGGTGTTTGTAGATTGTGCAACTTCTATACCCAAAAAATATCGAAGCTAGCCAAGGTCCTTAGTCTGAAAGTGTTTGAATAGATATTGATTCAACTGTTCAATACCAGCACAATCATTAGCGGTAATAACAATGTCATCCACATAGACAACAAGGTAGATGCATTGATAAGGAGAATGGCACCGATAGAAAACAAAACGATCAGCTTCACTTCTGGTCATGCCAAAGGCTTGTACAGCAGTACTGAAACGTCCAAACCTAGCGTGGGGTGATTGCTTTAGACCATATAGAGATTTACGAAGCTTACTGACTAGTCTACACTCTCCTTGAGCAACAAAACTAGGTGGTTGCTCCATGTAGACTTCCTCTTGTAAATCTCCGTGAAGAAAAACATTCTTTATATCGAGTTGATAAAGAGGCTAGTGACGAATTGCAACCAAGGCAAGAAATAAAAGAACAGAAGCAATCTTGGCCACTGAAGAAAGAATGTCATTATAATCAAGACCATAAATCTAGGTGTAGCTTTTAGCCACCAAACGAGCTTTCAACCGATCGATAAAGCCATCGGGGCCAACCTTCACTGTAAACAACTAACGACAGCCATCAACAGACTTACTAGGTGGTCGAGAAACTAGATCCCATGTGCCATTAGAATGCAGGACAGACATCTCGTCAATCATAACTTGTCGCTAACCTAGATGAGACAGTGCTTCACCTGTGGTTTTGGGAATAGAAACAGAGGATAAAGTCGAAACAAAAGTGTAATATTGAGGAGAAAGACGATCATAACTCAAGAAGACATAAAGAGGATGAGGATTGCGAGTAGAACGTGTACCTTTTCAAAGAGCAATGAGAGGACTATTCGGTGTAGGATTCAAATCAGGAGAAGCAACTGGTGAAAGTGGTGATTATGAAGGACATTTTCCACAGTAGGCATGGCACTAGTAGACGAACGAGTGCGACAACGATAAACAATAGGAGAACGTGGAGGACCAGCAGAGGAACTAGGACTTGATGTACTTTCGAGACTAGGTGATATGATAAATGGAGAAGGATCATAGATAGGAATAGGAAGTATATTGTTCACCTGAGAGATATCTGTAGACAAAAAAGTTGTTGCTCGAAAAAGGTGACATCAGCAGAATAGCGACCCAGATCAGGTGAATAGCAACAGTATCCTTTTTGAAAACGAGAATAACCAAGAAAGAGACATTTGAAAGTTTTAAAAAAGAGTTTGTCTTTTCCTGATGTAAGATCATGAACAAAATAGGTACAACCAAAGGCATGCAGAGAAACAAGGTAAGCAGGAGTATCAGGAAACAATATAGTGTGAGGAATTTTATCATGCAACATAGAGGAAGGCATGTGATTAATTAAATAACAAGCCGTAAGAACAGCATCCCCCCAAAAAACAAAAAGGAACATTCATATGAATGAGTAATATGAATGAGTAAAGTCTTGGCTATTTCAAACAAATGATGATTTTTACGTTCAGCCACTCCATTCTGTTGAGGAGTATGAGGACAGGTTGTTTGATGTAAAATACCCTGTTTTGCCAAGAAATCTAGAAATTGATTAGAAAAATATTCACGTGCATTATTACTACGTAAGACATGAATGATTTGACCAAATTGGGTTTTATCTCGACACAAATTTTTGAGAAATGGAAAACAACTCAGCACGATTTGTCATTAAAAAGACCCAAGTACAATGTGAGTAATCATCAATAAACGTAACAAAATACTGAAAGCCAAGACTGACACGACTTGTTCCCCAGTTATCAAAATGGATAAGAGAAAAAGGAGACTTATATTTTTTATTGAAACTACTAGAAAATGAAGTACGAATGTGTTTCCCTTTTTGACAAGACTCACACTCTAAGGAATTTAAGTTAGAGAGATGTGGAACCATCTTCTGGAGTTTGGAAAGACTGGGATGTCCAAGACGAATATAAATGATAGTTGAAGAGTCCGTTAAGGTACATGCTACTGGGGAATTTGGCACATAAAGATGGTAAAGCACTTTAAACTCACGATCGACTCCAATCGTCCTCCCCGTATTCGGATCCTGCACAAGAACAAAGTTTTTAGTAAAGGTAATAGAACAATTAAGAGATCAAATTAATTGGCTAACGAATATCAAATTAAAAGGACAACTAGGGGCATAAAGAATAGAAGTTAAAGGTAAGAGAGGACATGGTCGGGCTTGATCAATGCTAAGGACAGGAGTTTTGGTCCCATTGGCAAGTGTGACAGAAGGTAAGGAATTGGAAAAAGAAAGAGGTAAGAAAATCTTTATTATCACAGAGATGATTTGAAGCACCAGAATCAATTACCCAGGGTCCTAGAGATGACCGAGAGATACAAGCAGTGGGATTATTAGTTTATTCAACCATTGTAGTAGATGTCGAAGGCTGTGAGGTGGCCTTAAAGCGAAGGAAGGCCTCATAGTCTACTGGAGTGAGGGTCACGACAGGAGGTGTTGAAACTGGCTCAGTTTGAGCAAAGTTCGCAGAAGCAGGTTTATCATGCTTTGCCCAATAGTGTTCTTCCAAGTGTCCCAGCCTATTGCAAAAGGTACATTGAGACCTGTTACCACCACATCCTCTTCCACGACCACAGCCACTAGAATTATCAGCATGAGAGACAAGAGTTGAAGATTCTAATGAGATAGTCAGGGAAGCAAAAACAAGAGGTGATACCATATTAGAAATATTCAGTAATCGACGAAAGGTTTGTGATAATGTAGGAGTATCAACACTAGCCAGAATCTGTTGCCGGACATTCTCTAGATCAACTGAAGGAGAAGACAAAGCAAGAACCATAAAGAACATTTCTTGTTGCTTCTTGTGCGCTACCTGATCTTTAGCATAAGGCATCATTATTGAAAATTCATGCATCAAAGAATAAGCCTTACCAAGAAAAGTTTCCATCTTGGTATTGTTGCAAAGTTATCATGTCAGAAACAATGGAATAGAGGCACTGGATATCATTTGCATAGCAATTAGAAGCTTTTTGCCACATTTTGTAATAGGTTTCAAATGGTTGGAAGAGGTCCACAATTGATGGGTCAATGGAAAGGACACTGAGCAGCTGCGAGTCAATTTGTTTCCATTTATCCAATTGATTTGGGGGGACATCCTTTGACTTAGTTGTAAGGTGTTCTGACTTGACCTGGCCAACAAACCAAATTTTCACAGAAGACGCCCATGACTTGTAAGTTGCAGAACTTGTCAATCTCTTACTTGTGATGGATGGAATAGACAAGTTGGAGAGAGTAAACTGCTCCTTTGGATCAGATGTGACCTTAGAATTAGAAGAACTCATCGTTAGATAGCAACACAAAAGACCTGAAGCACCTTAGGAAGAGACTTGTAGTATGAAGAGACTATGATGTGAGATATAAGTACGAAACTAGACCGAAAATGTCAAGGCGAACCAAATAGGGTCAACGGCGGCCGGAGTTAAGGCTGGACCTGCCCTCACGCACCGGTGATGGTGAGCTGGGCTGACGGATGGTTTGGACGGGTGGGGTTTCCGATGGCAGCGTGGCTTCGGGGTTGGGCCCATTAGGAGACGCAGGACCTGATTTTGGTAGCTGTGGCACCAACTAAGGTGTTGAACAGTCGCCAGAAGTTGAACAGTCACGGGAAAAGGTGTCGGTAGGCAGAGATTGGGACAGTCGGAAAGACGTGTGACTGAGAAATTTTATCATTGGACTGGGACTTAGAACAGCTGAACAGTGCCGGGTCGAAACCATACCAACTTAAATTTAGAGAAAGACCCAGATAAATTTAAAGGAAAGGTTTATGAATCTGCTTGATTGAATGGCACTCAGAACACATGATATTTATATGTATCAAGAGAATAAATACATCACTTATTTACAAGACAATAATAATGAATTTAAGCTATTTCCTATGACACTATCTTGCTATTGATACATAAACCTAATTAATTCTTATTGTTTATTTCCAACATTCTAACACCCTATTTAGCTGCTCTTTCTATGTCTTACATGGCGTGGGATGAAATCACAACTAGGGGGGGCCAAAATAATCCTCACCTTCTCCAAGCTGCATTTTCTTCCATATGTATTACCACTGTTTTCATTCATAAGGATTATAATTAGATTATATCATACTGATCTTTTTCAAATTATTGACAGGTCAACAATTGTACATTCAAATATGGTACCCCCAAAACAGCAATCAAATATTGCTTCCTGCAAAAACCGGCAAACAGCTGAGGAATATAATAACAATTCTAGAGATACAGAAAATCCTGTGCCAAGGTCCATTCAGGGACTGCAAAGAATTCCACCGGGTATTTGATTATCATCATCATACTCAGTTAAATTTATGTGCCTTGTATCAGTAATCAATACACTAACATTTTTATCTTCAGCAAAACCTGGTAAAGTTGTTGGGCCAGTTGTTCCATACGAGTATGCGAGTGTTGTCAAGGATTCTTATGATCCGAGGGCATTTATCAGAGGTTCTGTTCTTCCTTCTCAACCTATTCCCTCTGCATATTATTATGAAAGATCTAGCTCTGGAAATCAAGAAAGGCCAGTAACAGAAGCTGACAAGGGTGTTCCATTACAAGCAAAACATGCTCAGCAATGTGGAGTCAATGCCAAAATAGCACCAGATATAGCTATTAATATTGATACCAACCCCTTTTTTATGACAAGGGCAGGAGTGAACAAGATAGAACAGGATGATCGAATAGCCATTGACACAAACTTGCTGCAGTCAAAGGCTCAATATGGTGGGATTAGTGCAGCTGCTGGTGCCACTGCTCATAGAAAGGTTGGACCTGTTCAGTATGGTATGACAAGGATGTTCTAGAAGGTTTGTCTTGTGAATATTTTGGCCAGGGTGGAGCAAATCCCTGTAGAGAGAAAGGTTCTTTGTTGTGGAGGAGCTGTAGTTTCTGGTGGTGCTTTTGTGTAAAATGACATGACTTAGTGCTTTCCCCAGAAAGAGCCAGCTTTCTCTGGTCAAACGCTATAAACTTTGGTTACAACTATCAAGAAACTGTAGAAGTGAAATTGAGTCCTATCTTGTAATTCAAACCACACCATCTTTTCCTCCTTCTCTCTATCTCTGTCTACTAAATGCCTTGACATTGAGATGGTTCATCACTTGGCACTAGTGTGCAAACTTGGGCAACAATTGACAAAATAGGAAACTTTAAAGTCAATCAATAATGTCATCTACACAAAAAGTTTCTTACATAATAACTCCTATTTCTATTGTCTATTTCTCTCTCTCTCCTTATTATTCATCAACATCAATGGTACATAATTCCTTATGTGAGTAATATCAGTAGCTTACTATGTGCAACTAACATTACCCAAAGTCAATAGATCTTTACTCACGGCATAAAAAAAAATCTTGAATTGACAACTCTTTTTGTCAGAAAATCTGAATTTCATAGCTGATGAAGGCCTGCTATCTCCTCCAAGTAAAGTTTAATCTATAAAATTTTTTTACTTTTGAAAATAAGTACCCACTATCCCAACAAAGAAAAATCATTATTACTGGAAGAGATAAAACTAAAACAAGTCATGTTTAGTGGGCAGTTACGTAAATATCTGCAAGCTCCTCTATTCACTATTTTCAAATAAAAATATAAAAAGTCAGATTGATTCATACACTAGTTAATGTGAAAAATGCTGGTGTTTATGTAGAGGTAAAGGAGTTTTATTGTTCAACTAATCGTTGCTTTCTTATTTTGTATTCAAAATTCGTTTGAAAAAAATAAGGTTGAAAATGAGTAACATTATTTAAACAAATAGATTCCGTATACATTCCTCACAAGTTTCTTTAACAACTGGATTCCACTTAATTTTTTCTCAATGGCTTAAATTCTACAACATTTCCTCACCCACGTACAAAAATAATTTACCCTTGAAAATAGGATTGTATGCTTACATATTTTTTGTTTATATTTTAAAAACAAAAAATTAAAATGAAGAAATAGACACGTCATTATTTGAATGGAATCAAACTTCAAATAGTAGTGTGAGCATTTGAATACGACATCATTGTATCTCATAAGATTTTGAAAATGTGAGTGAAGTAGTGAACTTGTGCCCACTCTCATCCTAATGGAGCCACACTGACCTGCCCTGTGGAGGAAGTTACTGAGGTGGCCTTTTGGAAGCTCTAGCTATACAGGATGACATTAACTTGAATAATACTACATAGTCAGAAAAAAAAACTGAGAAGAATTCAGTTAAACTTTGTCAAGGTTTCATGGGTAATTGTTGAATAAGTCAACTCATTTCGAGTTTTGATTACTCTGACAAAAGAATTCTAGCTGTATAGTATTTCCTTAACGTTTGTGTAGAAGCTGCCTTTCAGAAGGTCATTGTGGGAATTGTGATGCAAAGAGACTTGTTACTGACCTATCAAAGAACCTGGTGGATCACTGCTGCCACCATAAGAGGTTGGATGCTACTCGGGAGATGGGAATTATGTTGGAATAATGTTGTATAAGGTGGACTACACATTTTACATTATATTAACAAAGATGTCCAAAAAAAACAAAAAGGAAAAAGAAACTAATATTGAAACACATGGTTGAGATAATGCATTTGAATCTGGTCGCTTGTTGATTTTTTGGCATTTACTGCATATGTAAGCACCATAGCTGCAAACTGCAGACAGCGGGGCTCACCGATTAAAGTCTGAGCCATTTCATGTGCTGATCATTAAGTTAAAACAGGTTGAGAAAATCCTCATTCCTCCCTCTACACAAGAGCAAGTGTGAATATTCCTCACCTACTGCATGCATTTAGTTTTCTTTTTCCTTTTTTTTTTAAGAAAAAACTGCTAATATTGTTGCAGTAAGTTTTGCACAAGAAATACTTGCTCAAGTGATTTCTAGTTTCATTTCCCAACGTACCCTAAAAACGGATAAAAAACCAATATACCAGACAAATCCTCCCTTTTCTTGTTTGAACCTTTTGTGATGCCATGCCTAGTTCATTTATACAGAGAATGTTCTTTGATTATAGATGATTAATTCAATGTTGTTCGATCTTCCACTTATATTTGTTGAAAAGGAACAATTCTTCCGCAAAATAAGACGTGTCTTTAGAATAATTATCATTGTTAAATGTTAATATTGGGTTACCATAATTTACATTGTGGTCATTAAACATGTTAAATATTATTAATAATCACAATTAAACATGTAAACATTATTTATATCTTTTAATTTTTATCTCCCCATGGCCTTCTATTTAGTGGGGGGAAATAAATAGAAACATGTCATTATGCATCACTAGAGGCCTACCATGTGAGAGACTTTCATTTCCTTGTATCATAAAAAAATGATTTTGGGCATCTTTGTATGTCCAAACAAGAGCAAGAATCAATAGATAAACAAACAGAAAAAACAAGGTCTGGTCTAAAATGTAACAGGAACACACTCAGGTGGATCCACACATTAGCAAATTAGATTAGATGCTGATATTGAATTATACAGCTCTATCATCAACTATATATGCCAAGGCCCTAGGTAACTATTTGATCCAATTTTCGTACAAGAAAATGGGGGTACGGATCCCCATTACCCCTGGAACAAAGGAAATGGAAGAAAATGAAGGATGGAAAATATTGAGTGACATTAAATAAAAAGAGGGGTGTAGTGTGTGAATGTGACAAGAACAAAGGGATCCGAGTGGGTCTGAGCACATGGAGTCCCATATGCCCAACACAACCAAATCTCTCATACAATCCCAATGACCCAATCCGCCGACTGGTTTCCTTCTTGGAAACACCACCACCTCCCCTCTCTGATTCTCCACCACACTCTCTCAGGGCCACCATCACTAAATAGGGGAGAGAAGACTAAAGCTGCTCACCAATCACTAGAAAATAACAAACATCAATCTTCATTTTAGTAAAAAATTATTAGTAACACATATTTTTAAATATTTTTTAATATTTATTTTATTATTAATCTAAAAATAAATATTATTAAAATTTATTTTTAATAAACTTTTTAAATGTATAAAGTAAATTAATAATAAAATAAATATTAAAAAAATATAATACTAATATTTCTCTTTTTCAATATGTTATTTTTGTAATTTATAAAGCTCATTTAGAGGAAGATTAATTTTAAAATAAATTAAAAGAACATACTTATTATTAAATTTTAATTGAATAAGATTCAATATATTTAGATTAAATTAAACATGGATATATATTTATTTACTCACAAGTAAATTTGTTTTTAAAATTTTTTCTTCCACTCAATATGATAAAAATTTAAATTATATAAAATTTTCAGTATTTCAGTGTAATAACAAATAATGATACACTACTTAATATATGCAGATTTTTTTATATATTAATATGACTTTTATTTGTAGTTCTTATATCATTTTTATCCTATAATATTTTATATAATTGATTCCTAATTATTTGAAGTAATTAAAAATATGAAAAAAAATCTATAAAAAAATATTTCGTAAGTGACAATGCTCGGCTATGAGTGTGTTATATAAGGATAAGTAATTTTTTGGGGGTGAAAAAAGATTTATTTAGATTTTTACACTTATAAAAAATATAGTTATGTTACTTACACATGTAAATGTTTATCACAAATTTTATAAAAAAAATTTATCACAATCATTTTTTTTCTCTCTCTCCCTTTTTTCTGTATCAATGGCTCAGTTTTTATTTTTGTGTTCTGTGAAATTTCCCATATTTGCAACCAATTTTCTTTTATAAAAAATACTGTCAATTAAGGCAATTGATACCTGTCATGTATTATTATTGATTTTGACACAATCAATCCTCTAATAAATTACAAACTGTTTCTTTTTCTTTTCTCTTTTAATTATGTGAGTAACATATTTTATACG
The DNA here is from genome assembly GCA_029884595.1 of Ormosia semicastrata. Classification (NCBI taxonomy): domain Eukaryota; kingdom Viridiplantae; phylum Streptophyta; class Magnoliopsida; order Fabales; family Fabaceae; genus Ormosia; species Ormosia semicastrata. The sequence continues at coordinate 8,582,994 of JAQQTO010000026.1, read as the reverse complement.
AAAATGCCACTTATAAATGTGAACTCAACTTCTTTATCCATAAAACAAACTTGTCCTAAATTACTTGTGCAAAGAGTATTTGATTCACTTAAATTCCCAACTTGTTAATTTTAATTTGGGTTGGGATTGATATGATTGTAGCATTTACATGATTAATTTGGCCTAAAAGGGATGGGGGTGTTTTGTGGGGCTCAAGGTGGGGTCACTGGAAAGTAGACACGTGGCATTCATGCCAAGGGTGGTGATGCAGATCATATAGCATATATGAAAGAGAAGAGTGGAGAGGCACATGGGTGGGTGTTAGGTTCAAGGAATTCATGTGAGCACATGTGCTTTCTCCCCTTTGTTTTGTGTCTTGTGGGACCATTTTTATGCTCTCATCTCCACTCCACAGCTCACTCCTCAGTCCTCACACCTTAACGGGGTTACATTTTCAGTCAGATTTTATAAACTTTATACTTTCACTTTTACCTCTGCATGTCCACGATTTTACCTGCGCGTTTGCTTCTCTCTCTCAACCCAAAACCTACATTTGAGTCTTACTAGCTAAGAATCCATACAACCGAATGGGAATAGATAATTATATCTGCGTTGGACATCTCAGAAGCTCGAGTAAGATGCTTGTCTTTAGTGTGTGTATGAAATGACCATAAATATCTCGTGTGCTAAGATGCCTTCGTGCAGGGTGATCACGAGTTAGGATATGTCGGTTTTGGACAAAAATAAAAATCAAACGTGGATCAAGATTAGATGATGAAGAAAAAAAAATATCAACTCAAACCTATCCAATTCAATTTTAACGGAGTTAGTTCAAGTTGCACAATTGAGTTCACTTCTTTTAAAAAAAAATTGTCAAATAATATCATTTTAATAATTTTTATAAATAATCAAAACAATTTGTTTTATATTATTTTTAAGCAAAATATATAAAATTAAAGTGATTGGATTAGTTTGAATTTTATCAAATTAAAAAAAATCAATACCTAAATTGATTGAAATCGAATTAATTCGAGTATAATTATTCTTTAGAGATTTAAAATTACATAAAATTAAAATATAATGTTTAAAGCAACTAACTACAATTACATAGTAACATCAAACATGATTAAACATAATACTAAATATACTAACTCATTTTATATCCCAATCTCTAATATATCTCAAAACATCTAAAATATTTAAGCATTATAAACAAACGCCAAGCTAGTTGCACTACTTGTGCTTGCAGAAAAGATAGTAAAATCTAAGAAAACAAGCATGTTAAAAGCAATGAGATGGGGAGGGTAAAAAATTGAGGAGCAGGTGGACGCTCTAGTTGTGGAGCGTGAAGGTCACCATATATTACTCCAATCCAAAACTTGGGGGGTTCTTGTATTGTGCGGCCAAAACCAGTGGGACCAGCTTCGTTGGCATTGACATTTCTAGAGCTCAACAATAATTTAACATCTTCCTCTCTCCCTCATTCATCTTCACACCACCCTCTCTCGCAGGCACAAAACAAACCTCATATAACTCCCAACATAACTCACACACACACTCTCTCTTTGTTTCTCTCACCATTATTATATATTATATATCCATGGAAGAAGAAAACACAGAAACACAGAGAAGCATACCCGCATTTCTGAGAAAACCGGAGCAAGACTCTTCTGCTATGAGCACTCATGGGGTTCACAAGTCTTTGCATGTTTTCCGGCAAAGCCGGAGGCGGCGGAGAGACGGGAGCAGGGAGCTGAAGATGCAACAGATAAAGGAAGTGATGACTGTGAATGAGGAGAACGGTGGTGGTGGTGGTGGTGGTTGTGTTGAGAAAGAAGAAAAAGAAGAAGAAGAGGATGATAGGGAAGAGATAGAGAGGAAGATTCATGCATTGCAAAGGATTGTGCCTGGTGGGGACTCATTTGGTGTGGACAAGCTTTTTGATGAAACTGCTGGCTATATAGTGGCCTTGCAGTACCAAGTCAAAGCCTTGAGGGCTCTTGCTGGCTTCTTTGAGAAGTTGGAGAAGGAGAAGACCAAGTTTGGAGGTTGATGATGATGAACATGAAGAAGATGATGGAACCTTAGATTAGGTTCTTTTGGTTTCACCACAGACCCATTAGTTAGATTTTTTTTTTTTTTTAAATTTATTTTCCTTTTATTTTTTATTTTTTTGGCTTTTTTTGTTGTACTTTTGCCTGGGATCAAGGAAAATATTTCCCATGTATGTTCTTAGATTTTTTTTTTTTTAATTTTTGAAGTTCTTGCTATGTTTTATTTTATCTTTATAGTTGATATTCTTAGTCCGCAGACAGTGAGGTTTGGTTAGTATTACACAAGTAGTTATGAATTTTGAGCAATTGTTGTAGGAATCTCAATCTGTTTCATGATCTCTGGAGTAAAGTTAGAATGCATGAAGTTGATGGTATTATGTGCCCTCTATTGCTGATGTATGTGGGCTGTAGCAGAGTTTCATCTTGGTCCAGTGGGCCAGGCTATTGGGTCTAAAAATCTGGATGAGATCAGACATTTTCAAAAGCAACATGGCACATGCACATGTTGTCATTGGTCACTTTCTCTTTATTTTGTTGTGAAATTTTTGCTGTGGGGATTTTGGAATAGGGTTGTTTGACTTTTTTGGCTGTTTGCCATATTACTACCACATTAACTTGGAATTAGAATGCGGTATACAGAAAAGGAGAGCATCCAAGTTGAAGGATTCATAAAGTTCACATGGCCTTCTTTTCTCATCCGAGGTTGATCTTCCATAATTTAGGATAAAACCACATATTGGGGAGTTAGCAAAATCATTATACAGACATACTACAATAATTGAGATTGATGACTCTTAACTCTCTTACCTCGTGTGTGTGTTTCAAAGATGAAACATAACAAATAACTAGAAGAGTCATTATTAATTTAGCAAGTTAGAGTGCTTTTGAATTAACTATCTATTGACAAAGAAATAAATAAATAAATAAAGAGATCTATTAAAAGAAAAAAAAACCATTTTTAATAAGCTTATCCTAGTCCTTTATGCTTGCATTCTCTGCCCACACTTGAGGTAAACGAGCTACCTCGTTAGTTATCCGAGGAGTAAAAACAAAAGAAATGCAAGAAAATTCAGAACATAATATCTAAATTAAAATAGATCAATATTCTCTCATTTTCTTTAAGAAAGTGAAAGAGTTATATTCTTGATTCAATGATTCAAGTTCATTGGATCATGATAAAATAAATTTAAGTTCTTAATTCAATGAACTTGAGTCATTAAATCAAGAACATAACTCTCTATTTTTTAAAGAAAAAGAAAGAATCCTAATCCATTAAATATCAGATAAAACCAAGTATGCTCCGAACAATCCAGTTCAGCACTACACTGCTTTGGAGATTCAACACCACACCTTGGCAATCCATTATTCCAGCAGAAGTCGCGGAAACCCATCTCCATAACAGCTTGCAAACTTTCTGGACTAGTCACGGTCATAGCAAGACAGAACTTGGCTTTATGGGAGGTACTATCTCTCTCTAATCTTCTTTAATTTGTTGTTATATGTCTATTAATTCAATTAAGTAATATGAGTAAATAATAATAAATAAATACATAACAGATTAAAGATATTAGAGAAAAATAATTTCTCTTAAAGTTAGAATCAAGTTTTATCCCTCAGAACCTCCATCAATTTTGGAGAATCATGACCACACTACATACCATACCAAAAAAACTTTTGTAGCTAGAAACTTAAAATGAGACTATAGATGCTTTTGTTTTTGTTTTTTTTCTAAAGCTAAAAAGCATTTCATTCGTCCTAGATATAATAACCACCGCTAACGCTACCTCCACTGCAGAAACAGCATCACAAAGCCTCATTCATAAACCACTCCTCAAGAGAGAGTTGATAGATTTACCCCAACCTTTTCACTATGAGGAAGTAATAAAGATCAACCGTCCAGGGCGAACTCACAGCACCATAAAGATGCAATAGCGTTTCGCTTTCAGCATTACACCTTTGGCACTCAATGGAAGTGGGATTTGAAGGATAACTTAGACCTATTGGAGTGGGGATGAAATAGTTGCTGAAGAAAAGGATTATTTCACTTAGCATGTGGTTGAATTAGTTATGAAAAAAAATATTATTTTAATAACTAAGTATTGTTATAATTGATTATAATATAATTAATTTTATATTTAGATATATTAATTAAAAAATAACTTTAAATTAATTTATTTCATTTAAATTATATGAAAAAATTATTTTCTTGTAGTAAATTATTAAAAATATATGAAATGATTTATTTATATTATATAATATTTTATGATTTATGATTATTTTAGTAAAAACGTAACTTAATAAGCTTCTAAAGAAAAAGCTTTTGAATATAATGTTAAAAAATTTTAATTATGAAAGAAAGTTTTTTAACCTATGAAATTTTTTTTATCACTTTAATCAATTTTATCTAAACATAGAGTATCCATAGAACGGGAGGGTGACACGACACGTAGGGGTGTCAATTCTGGCAAGTTGGCCTATTGCAAAGTAGGCTGACCCGTTGCTGGTCAAATTTACTTTGGGTTATTAAATTGGCCGGCTCTTTACAGGCTACATGTTATTCGAACTAGTTCACATTTTTTTTTTTATAATTAGAATATAAAAACGTCAATTTCAAATGTCTTATTTGATTAACTTATATTAAAAGACTTAAATTAATTATATGAAAAGATTTTAAATTATTGTTACTTAAAATGAATATATGTTTATTTTAAAATTAGATTTTAGTAAATTTTGAAAAGAGAATTTTAATAATGCTAATAGCTAATTTTCACATTTTTCATGTTTACAGGCTAGTTCAGTCTATTGTGAGTTGCGGAGTGCCAAATAGATAGATTAATTTGATTTTAAATTAGATCATAATAGATGTATTTAAAATAAATTATTAATTCATTTAAGATCTATTATAAAATATTTAGTACTATCTAATTCATTCATGACCCAATTGAATGGATAGATATTTAATTCATTCATTAATTTATTTTAATGGATTAGATGAATAGATATTTAACTCACTCATTTAAAAAAAATTAAAAATTTTCATTCACTCTCTAAAAAATATTTTTCTCTCTCTAAAAAATTTCATTCTCCCTCTAAAAAATGTTTCTCTCTATAAAAAATTTTATTCTCTCTCTAAAAAATTTTAAAAATTTTGAGACTCAACACTTTGGGTTATAGGTTTTTGGGTTTTAGTAAAATTGAAAAAGTTGAAAAAAAAAGATAAAATACATTAAATATCTATTGGATTGATTTTTAATTAGATATCCATTGGATATTCCATAGATATTTTGGTTAGATTACTAATTATTCATAATTAAATTTAATTTATTAGATCTAATTCAATAAAATATATTATTCTAATTAAATAAATTAAATTAATTTTAATATAGATGAGTTGAATAAATTAAAAATTAATAAATTTTTTTGTAAACCCCTTGACCTGCATCGAATTAAGCCAAATTTTGTTTTCGTTTCAATTGTATTAGTTCAACCTTCACATATTTTTAAGTTATTCAAACCGGTTCATTAAGTTTATCTATAATTATTTTGTATTATTATTTGAAAAATAATCATCTTATATATTTTAAAAAGAGTGTAAGTATTATTTATACAATTTTTAAAAAATGTGATTGAATGAGAAGAAATGATAAAAAAAAAATATGTATAATAAATAATATTAAATAAAATATAAAAAGAAATATTTATACTATTTGATGTAAGAATATAAATATTAAAATATTTAGACTTTAGCCGATCACCGTTGGGTCCCACAAATCCAGAAAAGATATTTAGATCATACATAATCACTACTAAATATGCAAAGCATGGTTGTAACCGTAATAAATCCCTCCGCATGTCGAATAATGGAATAGAATCCCTCTCAATCTCCACTTATTAGGAGACAATAACTCTCAAGTAACCTTCTCCCCAAAGAACTGTATCTTATACAATGAGAATAGAAACCATCATATACACATCCTCTGCATGCACTCGCCACCCTGGTGCTTTAAGCCTTTTGCAGGTATAACCCCTCACTTTGTCGCAGGTTAGAGACCCCAACATCAAACCACTATTGTTTTGCCCAACTCCAGGTACACACTATCACCTTGGATGAATATTGGATAGAAAACATAACTAATATTTTTAAATTAACAAGCAATACATACGAGGAAAAAATAAGTAATATATAAATTGTAGGCAAGAGTTTGATATACTTAATACATTTTTTTTAATTTCTTACATATTTCAATATTTTGTTTATAACAGTAAGATCAAGTATAAAACTCTGACTTGCAATAACAGCGAAAAAGCTATCTAATTCCATTGTAAATAAAAACCTAGTGATTTATTTAGTGTTGAATATGAATACAATGAAAAATGAAGTACTAATATAAATATTAACATTTGTACATTGTGTTCAACTATTTTTTATTTTTATTTTTTTGGCACAATGGGTTCAACTATTTATATCATATTTATTAAACTCGAACCAATTATTGACTTGGTCGAAATACTAGGTTAATAGATCATTAGTTCAACCAATAAATCATTAGTTGAACAAGATAAAATTAAAAGAATAAATATCTAATATATATATATATATATATATACATATAACAATGAATACAATTGTTAACACTTGAATACAAACAAATTTCCTAATTTAATATTTAAGCTTCTTATCAAGAAGTGAAGAAGAAAAAGTTTTTAAGCTTTTAAGTTTTAAGCTTTAATATTTAATATATATAAAATACAACTTTTTGTTAATATTCTTAAGCTTCAATTTTTTTTGGTCTTCCTGAGCTTCTTGTATACAAACATTTAGCCCAAAATATTAACATTTGGGCTGAAAGTTTGAAAGGCCCAAAAGTACGTAACTCTAAAAGAATCCTAACTTATATAAACTTTCACCTTCTATCATGGATCTAATAAGTTTGTATCTATGGATATATCATCTTTTTTTTTATCAGATAGTATTTATATATAGATCTGAGTATATGTAAAAATTATCGCTTAAAATTTATAAATTTTTTATATGTACAATTATTTATAAAAAAATATGATTTGGTTAAATTTGTATGTAAATACTAAGTGTTACTAATTGAAATTTGTAGAGATCTAACATTTTAATCTCATTCATTAATTTATTTTAATAATAAATTAATGACTAAAAACCAATTGCATCATTCATTGACCACTTTGTAAGTGGTCCATATTAGATATTCCTATGTTTCAAAGTTGTTAGCAACTGTTGCCTCTTCCTCCCTCGGTTCCAGCCATGGTCTCATTCTTTCTTCTTTTTTTCTGCTAAAAAATGCAAGTGAATACCAACCATGGCTTTAGCCATCTCTAATAACTTTAGTTTTTCACTCAGCTCCGCTTTTTATCATCGCCCTTGAAGCATAATAACCAGTTGGGAGAGGGAGAAACAATTGAATCCTCTGGGTCTACAACTACTAACATGAAACCGCTAGCCACCAGATCTTTGCCGTTAGCAAGGGGCCACCACAAACCTCTGCAACACTTTTTTTCTACAAAAGCTTGCTTGACTAGTTCAACATTATCCCAAGTCACCGGCTCAAAGTCTAAACCGGCTAAGTGAATCGGTTTATAACCAGTTCGATTACATCTCTAGCCTAACAAAAGGCCCGGACCGGTCAAGTGACCGATTCACTAGTTGAACCCCTCGGTTCGAGCCGGGTTTAATATCTATGATTTATACACACCCATTTAAAGAGTTTCCAAATTTGAACATGTAGCATATCAAAGCCAAAAAATCCTACCCATTTTTCCCTATAAAATTATTCTTTATTTTGAGAAATTCTTATGTGTTTTTAGAAGAAGAGATTTCTCTGACACTGGATAAATGTGCAATAAATAAGTTATAGCATTCAAAATGTAATTAAAGTGGGAGAGCCCACAATTCTATTGTATCACACATTCAATATTACATAGTTGAGATTTCTTAACTTTGAATAACACATAAGAATTTCTCATTCATTTTTGCCCTAACTCATACTTCTCCACCTATCACCGCCATAGCTCACTCTTTAGGGCTTCTCGCACTTTGTCCTACTCTTAGTTTTGTTGTTTACTTGCTGAGAAAATAATAGAACAATATTTTCCTTTTGATACTTCAAAACTTTGTCAATGATTCATGGTTTGTGGATCAACAACTTTGAATTTCTCAATTCTTTTTTCTCGGCAACCAAACATCGCGGTCCTTTCTCGATTTCTTTTGTCTCACTCAGTCAATTTATAGGTTTCGATTTTCACTTCTTCTCCTCTTTTTTTTGCAGAATTAATTTTAAATGGCAAAAGACATCATTGCCACCTAGGAAGAATGGGCGAGGAAGATGGAGGCATTATAGTGTGAGAGTGAGTAATTGGCGAGTGAAAACGCAGAAAGGAAGGAGGAAACCAAGAAGCTGGGGGCATAGATTGAGGGATGGAGGTGCAAACATGCGACTAGGGAAGGGAGGAATAAATGATAGATTTTTTAATATGTGTGGACTAGCATAGTCACCAATTTTCTAAAACTCAGATTAATTTAATGTCAAATATTGTTGAGCATCTATTGGTTTAGCTCATTTGTGATCAATTTTGTTATTGGGCTCTTATAAGCACTTAAACCCATGTGGATAATGTTGTTTTGGGTTTGTGGGCCTTGTGTATGAGTTTTCTATGATGGGTAGGTTAACCCATATTGTAAACACAAGGAGAGACCCCTATTCTCATCCTATATGTATTGTGGTTGCCCCATTGAGGCCACAAGGATTTGTTGCGCATATAGGGAATGAGGATAGTTTCTCTCCTCTACACACATGCACCGTTCGCGATTTCTCTTTAAAGATCGGACATGACCGCGCTCATATTTATCATTTCCAGGTGATTCTATAACTCGATCTTTTGTATATTATATTTGATACATGTCATAATTTGGGGTTAAATAGATTTAAAAATTTTGACATATCGTTAATTAGTTTGAAACAAAATTTCTTCAATTGGTATCAGAGCCAATTTAATCCTAATTATGGCTGTAAATTTCTTCTTGTTGAGAATGAGAATTTTGGTCAATTCAAGAACATCTTTTTTTTCTTTTTTGAAAAAATTAATCAAAACCCAAAATTGATTTAATTCATGTTGTTTGAAGTTTTGACAATTTTTCAATGCGTAATTTGTGTGTATTTTTTTTTGTGCAATTTTTCCAACCATACAAGAACATCATTTATGATTTTGATTTTCCTTAGGCATTATTATTATTATTATTATTTTCCAATTCTGATTTTGAAATGTGCTCCATGTAAGTAATAATTAATTTTGATAATTTTGGCGAATCTTAAATGGTTTCAAAGTTCCATGAGAATATCTGTTGCGTGGTGTTAGAAAAATATGTCACAACTGTTTTTTTCTTTGACTCGAATTATATATATAAAATTGGATAATCACAGAAATCGCCTTTTGAATTTTTTTTTTGTAAAATTGGGCACGTTATATTTTTCATACTCTCACATGTGATATTCTTTGAGTGCTCAAATAAATTTTTTTTGGTTGTTTTATGCTATATTGAAATTATTGTACTCTTTAGATTGTTATACAATTTAAATTTGTAAGAGTTTGTTTAGATAATTACCAAAATAATTTTTTTTGGGATTTTTTTAAGTGTATAATATTGTATATATGTTGAAATCGCTGCGCTTTTATAAACTATTGTGCAAATTAAAATTTGGGAGTTCATTTGGTATATTTAGAGTTGTTTTAATTAATTTTGCTCCTACCTACTATTTAAATTATGGATAAATATCTAAATAAATAAAGGAGTGGTTCTTCATGTTCTAAGCGCGTGATGTATCATCAAAATCATGGAATAAAATTTTGTAATTAATTCTCACATAGTTATGAATACTTTAGTATTGAATATAATCTTTTATGATGCTTGGTAATTATTGAGATTATTTCCACTACATATAATAGACAAGTGAGAATTATAATTAAATTGATAATTTTAGATATTTTATTTTGTATGATACAAAGCATTAATATAGATAAATATATTATTTTGATGCCAAGAAATTCATGTTGATTGTATGCCCTTTATTGCTATTGAGAAATTTTTTTTTATGGAAGACTTATTTAAATAAGTTTGGGCATATTAAAATTTATTTATTTATACATATTTTGCTCCTCTTTAATTGTTGATGCCAATTTTATTAGTTGAGCTTGTTGAACTCCGTAAATTGTGCAATCTAATATTATGAGTTATTCTTGAAATAATTTTTTCATTATAAGAGCATGATAATGTATCATGTGCTGCATATAATTGTTTTAGTATTGGACGTTTGTGCATTGACAATATTAAAGTATTTTGATATATATTATTAAAAATTAAAGTACAATTGTATGTGATTAATTTTATTGTATATTGTGTAATTGTAAATTTAAATAAATTACTTTCAATGTAGCCATTATGAGAATATTATTTAAAATAATTTTGATTATTGAAAAATATTTAAGGCAATGGCAAGTTTATATTAAGTCATTATTATGGCTAAGTTTTATATATCTCGTAAGTTTATTTTGTGAGTCATTTGTGAAAGTTATATAAAGTTCTGGTGATTTGAATCCTATTAAGTTAGCATTCACTTTTGTTGGCTCTACACACAAAGATGAGCAATACACTATCTGAGGTTAGTTATAAAACTTATATGGTTATTAGCATATTGTATAATTGCATAAGTGAAGAAATTTGTTCTTAAGGTCTTTTTCTCCCTCTTCATGCCTGTTTTTTTGAATATCCAATTATGTATGAGAGTGTGAAAATTATCTGATTAATGTGACATGAAAATTTTGGAACTCTATGAGCAATTTTGTCATTGATTATTGTAGTTTCTTATGGTCACATGCTCATCTATTACAAGACTAATATTGTGTTTTGTAAATCTTGTGAGATCTTATCTCTAAGAGTTCCATCTAGAATATTTGTAATTGTTTTGAACATTTTGTATAGTTGTGAGCTTGCCTTCGCAAGACCAATTACGACAAAGTGTTATATTGTTAATAATGTTGTTGTATTTTCATTGAAAATTATGTTAATAATGCACTTACCCTATCGGTTTGTCTTTATTAATTTGATTTATGATGTTTTGTTGAATGCATTAAATGATTATGCCTTTAAAGTTTTCAGTATCCTCTCGATACTAGCTTTAGGGACATGATATTTAATGATTTATGGGAGTTTGCTTGTTTATTGTAATCTGGGACCCTTAGGCGGGATTATAATGACATAGCAGCTCAAATTATTGTGACATATATATTATGCTACTCATTGTCAAGTGTTTTATCGAATTAAATTAAGCAACCTTGAATATTTGTATTGTTTTGTGAAACTTGACGAAGAAGATAATTGAGCATTCTGTAGCAATCTATTTTTTTTATTTGGATATGTAATTTTGTCAAATGAAAAAAAAATTTAATAATGTTGAATGGATTGCAATTAATGTTGGGTTGTGTAAGTAATGGACATACCCTTCGGTGTAACATTATTTGACATAATCATTTGTGTGATAGAGAAAATAGTTTAAATTTTATTTTGAAAATCTTGAAAAAATATTGTTTGTGCATAAACTATGAAAATGTTGATTCAACTATTTTACTCTATCAAGTGGGAGAGACTTGTATATTGTAATTCAGGACCCTTAGGCGGGATTGCAATGATGCAAGGGCTCTAGTTCAATTAATTGCCTAACTAATTGAACAAGGAAAAACCAATACAATTATGGTTGCTTAAGTATAATAAATGTTTTAATGCATGGTTTTCTCTAACTTTTGTATTTGTCATCGTTTTGTTGTTACTTGTTGGGACCTATTGAGGACATTTGTTGAGTCTCCTAAAATATGTGGTAATATAGTGAACTCCTTAGAGTTGTCATGTTGTGTTGATATACTTTAGTCTTAATAAGACATGTTGAAAGCATAAATAATTTTTCTATTTTGTACCATTATTTGTGCTGTATTAAATCACTAGCCTGTTGAATTTATTTTATTATAAGTATTGTCGTAGTAATTTAGGAAATATTATTTTATCGATATGATAGTGATAATTATTTTCGCTTGGTATCTTGAAATGATAAATTTGAATATTTCATTTTATATTATTCAAATGTCAAAATTCTCAAAGGTTTTTTTTTTTAGTTTTGCTAATTTTCTCAAGAAAAATATTGGGATTAAAATTATTCAAGTATTGTTGTGAAGAAAGCGTTCTTCCAATTATGGTTTAATCATTTTGTGAGGATTTTTTTAAGCCTAATTTATTGTGTTGATTAGTTCAACTTTAGAATAAAAATAAATAAAAAAAGGATACAAATAAATTTTTTTTGTCGATGATACAAAATTTATGATGAATAGATTGAGTTAAACCTATTGTACTTTTGGCATTCACTTTGGAAAATTTCCTTTCTTTTGGGTTGAAGTAAAAGAATGTGTATATTTAATTCTTATGTATTTATATTTTTATTTTGTAAATTACCTAACAATCAATATCAATTAAAGCTCTTCGTTTCTTATAAGAAGAAAACGATTTTGTAACTGTTGTTCTTTTAAAATAGTTGTTGAAAATTTTTGAAGCCTGCTATGTATGAAGCCCAATATTAAAGGCAATAAAATGCATATGTGCAAGTTAAATTGACTTGATACGAGCTGTCAGGTATTATTGTTTAATATTAATTTTGATGTTGTTTACATCAATGGGTGTTACTATAAGTAAGTGAGAACAAACTTGTTATTAATGTGTTTTGTGATAGTTGTATATTGATGGCCAATATTGCTATTATTGTTAAATGGGAGATAATATTTTATATTAAATTATTTCTATCATATGAAAAATCTTGGTGATGTCATTTTATGTCTAAGGCATAAAAACCTTTTAAATCATAATATATTGACAAATTGTCTCACAAGGCACATATTGTTATAAATTTTGAAATGTGTTTATGTTCTTATTGCACATTAATGTTTATTATAGTGGGAGTTGAAGACTATCTTTTGCTTATGTCCTCAATAGTAGTTAAGTATAGGCCCTATGTGCTTTCGCTGCTGGTAATCTAATGTTGTGCTTAAGTGTGCATATGCTAATTATTTTTTTGTCATTGTGACACTTGGGTTTTGAGTGAGTTGTTGAAAACTTGCAAGTGATCCCATAATATGTGTAAGACATTTGGGATTTTAAACTCACTCGTATATTGTCAAATCTTTTAAGTGGTCATTATATATGATTTTGTGATGTATAGATTACCTTATTTGTGAAAATTCTTTTGTGATTTTGTGTTTGCGATGACAAAGAGGAGTTTACTTGTTGTAAAGTCTCATATGGATACTTTTAATATCCTCAATTATGAATACAGAGTTTGTGGTTGTTAATGAAGTAATTTTGTGAGACTTTGTGGTTGATAAATTTTGTATAGATTAGCTTAATATTATTTCTATTGTTATGACCACATTTTGGATAACTCTGCAATATTGTGTTTCTCTCTATTTTGGTATTTGTGTTGTTAAAAAGAGATGGTGAGTTTCAGACTCACATTGAGTACTTTACCACAGAGTTGATAGTCTCACTAATAATGATGTTATCATTAGAGTATTTTGGAACTTTTGGACTCTAATGAGATTGTTATTGTTGTTTTATTTTGATATGTTGGATTAGTGGGAGAATGTACATTATAATTATAATTATAATTATAATTATAATTATTATATTGTCTCGAGACTCATTGAAATTGTTGTTGCCATATGTTGTTGTTGTGCACACTTTTGTGATGATATGACGTATTATTGGAGACTTTAGTACTCGGTCTCATTTTATTATACTGAGATATTTTGTTGAATCTCGTAGGCCTCCTTGGTAGATGCCGGGGCCATTTTGTAGGGAATTGCACATTGATCACACTTTTGGCATGCAATTTTGTTGTGCTTTCCCTTTGACTCACATATCACATTTTGTTAGGTCACCGGGTTATAAGTATCTTGTATGTATGATATCAGTACTCCTATCGAGTATGATTTTCTGCATTGTTGAGATGCTTGTAATTCCATTTTGGACCGATGGTTGGAAGTGCTTGCTCATAGTTGACATTCTTGTGGCCATTTTAATCTGGAGAGTTATTTTGTTTAAAGCTAAGTGTCTATGCTGTCCAAGTGGGAGATTGATAGATTTTTTAATATGTGTGGACTAGCATAGTCACCAATTTTCTAAAACTCAGATTAATTGAATGTCAAATATTGTTGAGCATCTATCGGTTTAGCCCATGGGTTTTCTATGATGGGTAGGTTAACCCATATTGTAAACACAAGGAGAGGCCCCTATTCTCATCTTATATATATTGTGGTTGCCCCATTGAGGCCACAAGGATTTGTTGCGCATATAGGGAATGATGATAGTTTCTCTCCTCTACACACATGCACCGTTCGCGATTTCTCTTTAAAGATCGGGCATGACCGCGCTCATATTTATCATTTCTAGGTGATTTTATAACTCGATCTTTTGTATATTATATTTGCTACATGCCATAATTTGGGGTTAAATAGATTTAGAAATTTTGACATATCGTTAATTAGTTTGAAACAAATTTCCTTCAATGAAAGGATGGATGAAATTGTGGAATGGTTCTCTAACAAGGCTGGGGAGCTCAAGAGGGAGGTGAAGAGGCTTCAGCACAATCTGATATTGGAGATTGTTGAGGAAGTTAGGAAGGTGAAGGTGGAGAGTGGGACAAAGGTGATGGATTTGGAGAGGAAATTTTAGTTTTGGAGAGGGTTAGGGTTGAAGAAAATGGGAGGAAATTGAATTGGGGGAAGAAAACAAAGAGTTTGGTTTGATTAGGAAGGAAGTAGTGAAACTTGATGGAGAGATTAGGTCAATCAATGAGAAGGTCAATGGAACACTGTATTTGAATGATAGCTAGGTAATAAGAGAAAATAGAACTCATGGGAATCTATAATTCTCCCAAAGGCGTAAATTTTGTTTCTCCCAAATTTAGGTAGAATGGGAGAAAATAAATTTCTTAATTGAGTTAAGAAATAAATAGTTTCACTTTGTCCTTTATAATGTAACTTCCAAATAAGAGTAATGGAGTTTTGTTATGTTACTTTATTAATCTTCTAAATAAGGAAAAATTAGTTTTGTTCTATTTTTTCTCTTCTCTTTCCAACTTATCTCTCTTGTTCTATTTCATTCTATTGATTAAAAAAATCAAACTATAGTGTCTGATAAATTTTAAATATAATCCTCACATGCTTAAAAAAGATATTGAAAATCAGTTTTATCATTTTAATGATGAAATGTTGAAAAAAAGGGTGTAATTTACAATACAAAAAATAAAAATATATATATTGTTAATTTTATTGTAGTACTAGTAAAAATTCATTTATATATGTATCATATTTACTAGGACTCCTTTAATCATACTGTAAAATTTGACAATTCCATGGTTTTATTGTGTTTATATAATCAGATTTAATAATTTAATTTTAACACCGTTTGCGCCTTTAATTAAAAATATGGATTGTAAATTATGGTGTTCCAAGCACAACCACACGTATATAGAAGAGATTCCCCCCCCCCCTTTTCTTAAGTATAGTAGTCAATTTTTTTTAAAAAAAGTTTGATAGCAATATCTTGGTGAATAGTTAATATTCATTATTTATCATAATCATTATTTTAAATTTATTACATATGACTAATAACTAATCAATATTCCAGATAAAAAAATAATTAATCAATATTCAACAACTAATCAAAATACTGAAATTTAATAAAAATTTAGATACTGAAATAATAAAATAATAAAATAAAAAATAGGTAAATAAAATAAAAATATTCATACCTCACAGTATTTCCAGCACAACACATATGAAACACTCTAATAAATGTTTTTTAATAAAATCTCCAATCAATTGGCGTTTTTTTTTCAACCAATTAATCATCTTTTGTGATAGGTCAACCAATTAATTGAAAGATTTGAAATTTGGAATCATAGGATGATATTTGTTGAAAGAGTTAAGGCTTCCTTTTGGCCGAAAGTCCAAACATTTTTACACTAGAGTTTTTAGTGAGTTGGATTAATCTGCAAATGTATGAGTTTTGATTTAATTTAATTTATAAAATATGAGTTAAATTGAGTTTATATATTAGATCAGATTGAAAAACATTGTAATCTAAGAGTGTAAATTGATTTAGATGAGTCGTTGAACTCAAAAAAATCAAATGGAACCAATTAGTTTGATTCAATTTGGTTTGAACAATTGGGTCTCATTGGATAAAGCCTGATTAAAACGGATTGATTCGGTTCTTGTTTTATGTGATTTAGAACTCAAGATTGATCACCCGATCTGATTGACCCAACCAGTCAACCACCCTTAAAAAAGAAACACTTCTTAACATGCTGCCTGCCTTTTGATCTGAGATTGGTTTTGAAGTTTTCACACGCTGCCTCGACTCACATCTGTTGATTACTGTCCTGGTGAGTCTTGCACTATTGCGACATCGCCCAACACTTGTGGGTCTGAATCGTCTAATTCGATTTGAGTGTTATGTTTTTGTTCTGCTTGTTTGCTTTGATTGCTCTGTTTCAACCTCTCTCCCTTTTTTTTTTTACAATTACTACAATGATTTGGTTGTATTATGATGAATTATTTTTTAGTTTTGAAAGTTATTGTGATGCAATATTTTTGTTGTAATTTTATTTTTTTATTATCACATAAAACTTCCCTATTTTTAGTGAAGATTTGTTCATAGGCTAATTTTTTTTTAAGAAATACATACCTCGAAGACTCGAACCAAACCAGCCCGATTCAATTCGGATTGGTATGGTTCAGGTTGACTGGTGTAAAAAACGCAAATCCTTTCATTTGATTGGTTTGGATATTTTGTGCCCTAAACCAGAACAACCTGATTATAGACATACTCTAACCCACGAGTAGCAGGTTCGAAAGTTGTCGACTTACATAAATTCAATTCACCCAAATAATATTTTTTAGAAGAAATTATTTAATCATTGTGACATCTTAAGTTATTTTTCTCTAACTTTTTTATAATGACGATTAAATTTAGGTATAGATATTTTGGTCACATAGTCACATTACAAAGAACATAAAGGTGAAAAACTCATGAAACATTTAATCAACTAATATAACGAAATTTCAATGAATCACTTAGATAATAAATAGTTTGTTGAGAAAATTAAAAAAGAAGTAAATGAATATATCAATTTATATAATGTATGTGATGATATTAAATTTAGTTGACTAATGTGATTTGTTATTTATGACTTTTGAAATACTTGTTAATTTATTTTATTTTATTTTAGACATATGTTAAATGAGAAAGACTTGTTATATTTTTTATTTTATTTAAGACTTATTATGTTTGTATAAGAATTATTATATGATTTTTTAGTTTATTTGATACATTGATAATTTTTAATTAAGACATTTTAAATGTAATGAAGTTTCTATTTCATATTTTGACTTTTTTTTTAGTTGGTGATTTTTTTAATGTATTCCAACTCATGAGTTTGACTCAACACAACCTACTTTTAAATGAGTTATATTGAGTTGAGTTGAAGAAAAAAAAATCTCGAAGTCCAACCTAACCCAACCCAAAATTGTCTTAAAACTCACCTAACTCATTCATCAAATTGAGAAATTCTTCTACACTCGTAAAGTAAATACTCTGCACCAATAAAAATGTGATATATATGCATGCATAACCATACAAATTATTAATTTGAAAATAAAATATTATTAAATTATATTTATATGATTATCATATTATTAAGAATATTATTTTTTCCATCAAACGCCCACATGCGCCCCTACATTTTCCATATATATATATATATATATATATATTCATCGCTCAACATTCTGGCGGTGCTTCACTATCATTTTGAGATGTCAACGGTGCTTTTTTATTTTATTTAACAAAAGTTAGAGCGAAGATAAATTCTCTCCGTTTGAGAGTTTTATTTTTCATTTAATAATCAAATAATTGAATATCAAATTCACTTCAATTATTTACTAAAATAATAATATTTTGTTCCCAAAACATGTATAAGTATTTATGTTTTTAGATTATTTTGACAATATTTAAATTTTTTAGATTAACCAGTCATACATATGAGGAGAAATTTTTTATATATTTAGGAGAATGATCAAATTATATCGATGTAAATTAAAGTTATTTTTATATCATTAAATATCTTTTTATTGAATAATTTTATCATTAAATTTATCATTAAATTAAAAGTTCATATTATATAAATCATATTTATAAAATTTTACATTAATTTAAAATCATTTAGTATTTCATTGATATATGTCATATTTTAAAAGTATATATTATGTTAATCTTAACGTATATCAATGAAATATTAAACAGATTTTAGATTAATATAAAATTTTATAGATATGATTTATATGATAATAACTTTTAATTTAATGATAGATTTAGTGATAAAATTATTTAATAAAAATATATTCAATAGTATAAGAATGACTTTGACTTACACCAGTATAACTTGATCTCTTCCTATATATATATAGAGAGAGAGGGAGATGATCAACTTACACCAGTATAAGTCATTTTTTTCTTATATTTATTTTTAATTATTAATTTCACTTTCATCTAATAGTTACTTTTAATGAAATAATCTTAATATTAGATAAAAATAGAACTAATAGTTAAAAATAGATGTAAAAAAAAAGACTTACATTGATATAAGTTGATCATTCTTCGTATATATATATATATGAATTGTAGGCAAGAATTTAATACTCAATATGTATTCTTTGAATTTCATAAGTATTTTAATACAATATGATCAAGTATTAATTCTTTTAAATATAAATAGCTTGAACCTGAAAAATCATACATATTTTAATTAATAAGTAATTTTTTATACACACGAGAAGGGAAAAGGGAGATGGGACAAGGGTAAAGGCAGAATTTAATCTTATATTCTTGCATAGACTTTACCGGTTTAAGTAGCTGGTGCCTTCATCAAATATTAAAACTGACTTAAAATGAAAGCCAAAAATGTATCTAAATTTTATTGTAAAATTCTTGTGATTTATAGAGATGGATATGAATACAAAAATAGAGCCAAAATTAAAGTAAATATCAACACTAGGACTAAAACTGAGTTGAACTGAACCGAACCAATAACAACTCAACTCGATTCAATAAAAAATGGTTCAACTTAAAACCTAACTCGAGTTCGATACGAGCCATTTATTTTTAGCTTGAATCAACTTTGCGGACTACTTTGTTTGGCTCTTGAGTTATAATTACATCAACTAAATGTCAAAATGTGAAAATATAAACCAAATGAATTAAGGTAGTTTCTGAACCCATTTCATTAGCTTGATTCATAATTCAATTCAACTAATTAATTTTTGAATTATTTTATTTTTAAATTATACTATTAAAAATATAAAATTAAGGATTTTATTAACGTTTGCCAGACACATGTTAATTAAATAAAATAGCATTAATTACTTATCCAAAGTTATTTAAAAAAGAAAATGTTAAATATTTTTTTAATTTTTAAGATATTAAATGTTTGTACTTTTCATTTAATAATTTATATTTTTGATTCATTAAGATGTGTCCTAATGGCACATGTTGATTATCACAAATGACATTTATTATTCATTATTAATTACTTAAAAAATAAAATATTAAATACCTTTTATATTTTCAAAATACTAAATATTTGTATTTTCATTTAATAATTTTTATTTTTTATTACTTAACATATGCCCTTACACGTTGAAAAAATCATATATATATATATATATAGTTTTGATCTAACTAGATTTTGTACCCATTGGATGCACAGGATGAACAATGAATTAAATAAAAAAATAAATATAATTATAAATGAAAGTAATAAAAGTAATAATATTAAATAAAATATATGCATTATAATTATATAAATTTATAAATATAATTATAATTACAATAGAAATACGACAACAGATAATAACTATACTTTGTATTGTACAATTCTAGGGATAATAGATAGTATGAGAAAATTAATATGAATGAGATTAAGACATAAGACAATTCACGTAATGAAACAAATACTTTATATATTATAATAAATAATAGATAAAATAAAAAAGAAGCAAAACAAGAAAACAAATATCATATAAGAAGTCTTTATCAAAATTATTTCCAATCATTTAACTTTACAAATAGATAATAATATGGTTGATATTTTTGTTTGACAATAAATACTAAATACCAAATTACCTACAAAGAAAATATTTGACTGTGCACAATAAATACCAAATTTGATGTAAATTCTAATTCAATAATAATATTTTCAATTAATATAATTTATTCTTATGTAAGAAACTTTCTAATATTGCACTACACAAAAAAATATGTGATTTATCATGAGGTCCAACGTCAATTATGCTTAAAAGAATCAATAAGATAGGTGAGATAAATTAGATTTACTTCTGTATTCCTTATGACTCTTTTTTTTCCTTTGAAAACATGAAATAAATATAAAAAATTCAAAATAATAAAAATTCAAACACTACAATTAAATTTAGTGACATTATGTATTAATTACCATAATTTTTAGGACTATAGTCGTATAAATTTGAAATTGAAGGTAATGCTTCATATTAAAAATTTGACAATAATTACTACAATTAAGTAAAAATAAAACAAAAAAATATGTTCGCTGAACAGAATAAATACAAAGAAAAGACATGACAAATGTCTTAAGTGGTCTCTCTTTATTAAAAATTACAATTACAATTATAATTATATATTAATAATTTGAGTATAGCAATTAAATCAACAACATAATATTTAGTTATAGAATTTACCAATCAGGAAAAATAAATTTTAAATTAATTAGGATAAGTACCAAAATTATTTAACCAAAATATTTAGCTAAAACTTTTCATATTTGACTCAGAATAAATGTCTAATTAATATATTTTCATATTTAAATAGATGAAAATCAATTCAAATTTAAAAAAAGTGATTGAAAAATTTTCAAATTTAATTAACAACAATATTGTGATTGAAAAATAAAATAAGTTATCATTATTTTCCATATTAAAAATATCATAATTGATAAGAATAAAAATGAAATCAATTAAATAAAAATTGAATTTTGGAAAAAAATGTGCACTTCATGCAATCCATCAATTAACTAATTTATAGACATTTAAAAAAAATGAATTACCTCTTCCTCATTGGTTTGTTCTGAGTTTGCCATGAACATGTTACAAGTTTTGTTGAGGTTTAGCTGAGCAGCCAAATTTTTGGACAACATGATCACTGGAAAAGAATTCTAGTAAAGAAGGTGGTAGACTGCCCAGATATGATGTTCCGACGAGCTGGTTGAAAGCAGTTCTTCTAAAGGATAAAGGTGAAGGTAAAAGTGAACTATGAGTATGTGGTGAAATAGAGTGGTAATTCGAGATGAACTTTAAGTATGTGTTGAAAGTCTTATCGCTTCTTCTTTCTATGATTTAGAGGCAAAAAATGAACTTTGAGGAGATGAAGACTCACCAATGTCGTCATACCTAGAAGCTTAATATTTTTTAAGGATGAAGACTCATCAACCGAAAATGAAGAAGGAAACAGGAATCTTGATGCCGACGTACACAGAAGCTTAATCGCTTTCATGGATGAAGACCCATCACCTGAAAATGGCGAAGGAAATAGGGATCTAGATGGTAGCCATCGTACTATAATATTTTGGGGAGATGGACTTTTGTGGAGATGAATTTCAAATTCGAGATCCAAAAGGGCATCGGTGGGTCTTCAAATTTATCTTCAATGAATTTTTTTCATTTTGTTGCTATTTCAAGTTTCTATTTTCTTTTTTTTTTTAGCTCTTTTCTCAAAATTTTAATAATTTATAATGTTAATAAATAAATTCTAATTTTTATTTATTTTTTAGTCTTTCAAAAAAAATTCAATGTGACATGATTTTTGTTATATGCTGATACATTTGTATTTTTCATTTAAATTGTAACATGATATGCCACATGATAATTATTGAAAGCACATATTTGTCACATGACAATGTTTTATACATGTACTGTCATGTCAGAATGATACATGTCATGATTTGAAGACATGTACATTTTCTTTATATATTATATGATGATTCAAATTAACTCATTTAATAAAGAAAGAAAAAAGGAAAGGTAAATTTTAATATAAAAAGAGAGTATTTGAATTTACATTTTATGAAGAGAGAGAATTAAACTTTGTTATTAACATAATTTATTAGTCAACTTTAATTATTTAATTTTATATTAAAATGTGTTAAAATAATTAATATATACAATTTTACTCATTAAATATTGCATAATTTAGTAAAATTAATATAATATAGAAAATGAAGACACATATGCCTAAAAAAACTGCTATGTGTTTTTCAAGTCAACAATTAAATACTTTAGTTTATTAACATGTGACACGTATAATAGTTACAATTTCGCTTATCTGATGTGTTATTTTTTTCATATATAAATTGATGTGGCAACTGCCACATGTATAAATATATATAATAAATTAATTAAAAAATAATAAATTAAACAACTACAAAAAACAAAATATTATAAAAAATTCAAAGATAGGCTCATTGTTACCACATATTATTTTATTCATGACTCCACCGATATAAGTTTACTTATATACACCAAGTGCTCAACAAAATACTTATAAGAGTTGATATTGTTTTAATTCATATTATTTTATTGTTGTAACCATAATTGACATCTATTGTTATCAACTTGCCTAGCAAAAATGGCCATTATTGTTCTTTATTGTTTCTTTTTTTTAGAGCTAATTATTTCCTTTTTTCTTGGATTTTGGGTTAGCAAATTTTAATTATTCTCTTTATACTTATTGTAATCTTATCATTAGGGGTGTGATGGGTGTAAAATATTTTTTAGAGAATCTTATAAATTTATATTTTAGATATAATTTTGTGATAGTATACCTTAAGGCATACATTCTGGTTGACCAAATATTTACAAGACAATTATTTCACCAATCAATTACTAAATGTTGTAGCAAATACACGATAGGTTGTTGGTGTGGTGTTGTTTCTTGAAATTGTTGTTAATGGTCAGACACACAAAGATGGAATGTTATTAATCACACATTTATAATGATTAGGATTCAGTTATGCAGGTTTAATGGTTTCAAAAAAATTTGATTGATTTATTAAAGGCCAAATAATTTAGGTGTAATAATATTATTGTCAATGAAAATACTTACTAAAAGTTTAAATTTGGACTCCTAATATTTGAATTTTTTTTCCATTAATAATCAATAATTGATACACATGCTTGATGCTGGTGTCTTAATTCTTCCAACCTCAATATCCATAATTTCCTCCGTTATTTCCCTATATTGGTTTCCCTATTCTCTTTATAATTCACTCAATTACAATGTCATGTGGCAAATATATATTCTCAATATCTGTCATATGACATTCAATGTTGTAATTTAAAACGAACGTATACATGTGTCACAAAGTGTTAAAAATATTGCCACATAGATAACTAAGACACAAAAATCAAATAATAAATAAATTTAAAAAATACAATTTAATATTAAAAAAATAACAAAAATGAAAAAGAACAAAAACAAGAAAAAAGTAGATCCAAGCAATGCGACCATTACTATTGGATGAACAGGTTCTTAACTTTTAGATAAAAAATAAAAAAAAAAAAAAAAGAGAAAAAATAGTTCCAAGTGGTATCACCATCGCATTTGGAAGATTAGGTTCTTAACTTTAGATTCTGCCTTGTGGTGGTTACGACGATAAGCATATATTTTCTAAAAAGCTTGACCTGTGATGGTCGCGGTAGATTGAAGCGGTGACAAGCCTATTTTCCTGAAACCTTGACCTATTGTAGTTGCAACAGATCAAAGCAGTAGCAAATATAAGCATATTGAAGCAATGATAAACATATTTTTTTTGAATGAAATATCTTCTAGCAATACTTTGTACTGGTGATTCTCAATTAAGCATAACCAAAACAAAGGAAATACTATTGGACAACTACGAGAGATTCTCACGAAAATTCTTGGTAATGGAGGGTGAGATACTCTTCATTCTTACCACATGAGATTTTTGCTTCAAGAAAATTTGAATTGATTTCTATAATTGATGCAACAAGAAAAATGTCATAAACATTGATGAAATTAAAAAAATTTGAATAATGCACTTAATGTGATAAAATTTAAAATTGTAAATTACCTTAATAAGTCTAAGATTGTTTTGCTTGATTGTAGCAGAATTTGTATTATCCTTTCTATTTTTAAAATCTCTATTTAGTCCTTAAAGTGACTCATCCATCCTAAATTCTCTGATTTTTGAATTATAATTTTCCACAAAATTAATGCCATGAATTGTAATTACTTAAAGGTAGAAAAGCAAACCATTTTAATTGTAAAAAGGAAAAAAAAAATCAACTTCTCTTTTTGACAAATCCCTTGAGATTTATTTGGTTGTGCTTGTCATAATTGCTCAAAGAAAATATTGCAATGGTTGCGTGTGTTGAGTTTTAATGTATCAAATTGTTCATATTTGTGATTACTAAATCAAGTAGCTTGTTAATGTACCATATACTTACATGACATTATTTTTTATTATTTATTTTTTGATTGATTTCAAAATAGAGTTATTATCAAAAGTTGATTTACCTTTCTCTAAATGAACATAAAATTTTAGTGAACAAAATGTTTTATTCATTTTAACTCTTTTCATTTATTTTTTAGTTGAAAGTGAGAATTGCAGTAAAAGAGTGGCAATTTTTTATGATGGTTCACATAGCTTGAGCAATCCCCACACTTGGTCTCAACAATCACTTGTTTTGATAATCAAAATCTTCTATCAAGAACTAGAAGGAAACTTAAGATAACTGTTATGTAAGCTAATGCTCTTGCTCCATAACACAATTTTGATGAATTTGACCCATATATTAAATTACAGTAAAGTGAGTGACATTGATTGTCTATCAGGGGTGACTTATGGTAGTTGGGGGCTAAAGCCAAATAATGAAATGAAGTTTTTTGTTTTACTTATTAAATGTAATAATATTTTTAATAAAATTTGGTTTTTTAATTCTATGTCCATAAGTAGAGAAGATCATTTGATGTCTAATGAAAAACAATTTGTAAGGATAATGATAAATAATAAAAAGATAAAATAAGAGGAAAAAATAAGAATTATAAGAAACAAGTATTTAGTAGTAATTAATTATTAAAAAAAGAGGGGAAATAGATAATAATAATAATAACTAATTATGAGCCAAAAAAATGTAAGAATATATTGGGCTTTAAATTAGGCTTTATCATTAAAAATATACACTTTCATTTTCTAAAATATATAATATATAATTAATATAACATTAAAAAATTATGAAGCCTAAAATAAGTTAGGGCCAAAGGTAAGCGCTTTATTAGCCATGCCCTATAGTAATCCTTATTGTCTATGTGACTCTGACTATTGTGTCATTATTTGATGAATTGAGATATTTGCCACATTTATTACAAGGTAATAAATGTAATGTAAATTTATAACAATACTTTATCAAATTCAGTTAATAATCTTTTTAGGTTGTCTAGAGAATAAAGATTGCTCATACTCCTAATCTTGTCTAGAATAATGCATTTGAATTTGATGAGAATGGTTGTAATTAATAGTATTAAATACCTATATGTAAAATGCTTTAGTGAAGAAATTTTTAGACATGAAAACATTGGTAGTTAAGAATGGAAATGACACAATTAGTGTGATTAATTGGTGTGAATTGTATTCTTTGAGATTTACATTCAACAATATCTTTGTTCTAGGTTTCTTCTTAAAGAAAGTCTGACTTTCTTCATATAATTTATTTTTTGCATAAATAGATTTGTAATGTCTTAAATATATTAATATTTTTTTATTTAAATCTAAAATATGATAACAAATCTGAATAATAATATAATAACAAAAATTAAGAAGATAACAATTGTCATATAAAATATATATAACAATAATAGAAATACTTAATTTTTAAATAATTTATGATTATTTATATGTACTCAACCAATCTATTTTTAAACTAAACTTATAAATATGTTTTTTATTGATGAATTATTATATATATATTTTAAATAAAATTATTTATAATTATAAGTATATTTATTTTTATTATTTAATTCTTAATTTATCCTATGCATTGCACAGTGTAAAATTTAGTGGTAAATAATAAATATACACATTTTTTCATTCAAACATTTTTTAATCATGTAGACGAATCAAATTTTTTTTTTTATATAGTATGTATATGAATCAATTAAAACTTTTTGACTATGTTTAGTGTACATGATAGTATAGTATAAGATAAAATGATAGGATATTATAAGGTATGATAATATAATTAATAGGATAAGACATAATCCTATATTTTGTTTGATAACAAAAGGATAAATTAGTGATTGTATAATATTTTTTTAAGATCAAAATATCCTTTAGCATAAAAGTTAAAATAATTAAAAAATAATAAAAAAAGTTTTATAGTGGTGGTGGTGGTGGTAGTAGTGGTGGGTGGTGGTGGTGGTGGTGGCGGCGGGTGGTGGTGGGGGGGCGGCGGCGGTAGAGGTGGTGATAGTGGTGGTGGTGGTGGTGGTGGCGGCGATGGTGGTGGTGGTGGTGGTTGCGGCGACAGGTGGTGGTGGCGACAGCGGCGGTGGTGGCGGCGACGATGAATAATGGCGGTGGCGACGGCGGTGGTGGCGATGACGGTGGTGGAGGTGGTGGTGATGGTGGCGGTGGCCGCGGCATGGTGGCGGCGATGGTAGTGGTGGTGGTGGCGGTGGTGGAGGTGGCGGTGATGGTGGTGATGGTGATGGCGGCGCATGGCGGCTATAGTGGTGGTGGTAGTGGCGGCGGCACAGTGGTGATTGTGGCGGTGGCGGTGGTGGCGGCGGCAGTGGTGGTGGTGGTGGTAGCGGCAACGATGATCGATCGATGGTGGCGGTGGTGGTAGTAGTGGTGATGGTGGCATGGTGGTGGTGGTGGCGGCACAAAGGAGATGAGTGATAAAAATGAAATTGAGGATAAGATTAGAATAAAAATCTTATCATGTCTTATCATGTCCTAGGGGAGAGGATAGAGTTATCACCTTAGAATAGGATAAAATGACTTGACTTGATTTCATTATACTATCAGTTGAATGCACCAAACATAGAATAAGACCTGATAGTATTAGCTTATACTATCATATCTTCTTTATACGATACACCAAACATAGCCTTTAAGAACATTTCTGTTAGGTACATGTCAGTTACATATATTTTTTATTTTATAAAGTAATTAACAATTTTTTTTATGTATATGGATTAATTATGTATACAAATTTAATTATTTTTTAACAATTGCATAATTATATAATTATATTTTTTTCATTTTTTATTTAATGAAAAGAATCAAATTCTCTCTCATCATTAAATTTAAATTATTAGCTAACAAATTGAGTTGTAATTGATAACATATTAGTTAACAAATTGATACTTAATAAACGAAGTATCATTTTGAATTAATATTGATTATTTTTATTCCATAATTGTCTTTTTATTATATATGTTGTATTTTTTAACAATTTTTTTATTTTATGGTTTATTTTCAACCTATTTACTTTTTTTATTTAATAAAATTATATATATTAATTATTATTACATGTTTTTTTTATATAAATTTAATAATTTAAAATTAAATTACAATGAATAAGTTAACAAATAAAGTCATATTTTATTTTATTTATTATAATAAGACTCTTCTATTATCTTTTTTATTAAATGAGTAAAATTACAAATGATTAAAATGTAAAAAAAAGTTTATAATATTCTTAAAAAATATGTATATTTTTATCCATAAAGATACAAAAATTAACAATATAATCATATATATATATATATATATTTCACTCAAATTTAATTTATTTATTTAACAAACTCAATTTTAAGCTCATATATAACTTATTTAATTTAAAAATCAAGTTCATTCACCTAATTAACGAGCGTGAATCTGGACCTTATGTGATTGATTTCATTGTCAGCCCTAATGAAAACATTGTATTTTCAACTATATAATGCACACCCATTTGAAGAGTTTCCAAATCCGAACGTGAAGCGATTATTATACAGAGATGGAAATGGAATACCCGATACCCGATAGACATTGATGTCACGATCATGGTGCGCACCGAGAAGAGCATTTCAAATCTGAACCGTTGGTTCTACCTTTCTCAGTACTGCCTTTTCTGAAAAAGCGAAAATGGTAAAAGTCAAGATATTTTCACGCTTAGGCATTAGGCAGCACAAACCCTAGTCATTCTTCTACTCCTGCGAATCCTGTGCCTTCCAAAAACTAAGGTCCACCTTCCTTTGTCTCTTTCCCGGAAAATCCTCCCCATTTTTCCCGGAAAAAAAAACCATCCTCCATTATCTCGCTAACTCAAACTTCTCCACTTATCGCCGCCACAGCTCACTCTTCACGGTTTCTCTCACTCTATCCTACTCTTTTAATTCATGGATTGTTGATCAATATTTTTGAATTTCTTTAATTTTCTGTTTTTTTTTTAATTTGATTTTCTCGGCAACCAAACAGCGGTGTCCTTTTTCGATTTCTTCTGTTTCAATCGGTTAATTTACAACTTTCGATTTTCGCTTCTTCTCTTTTTTTTTTTGTGCAGAATTAACAATGGCGGAAAACAACGTTGCCAATGGTGAGGAATCGACGGTGAAGATCGAGGCGTTGGAACGCGAGAGAGACGAATTGGCGAGCGAAAACGCGGAGAGGAAGGAGGAAATCAAGAAGCTGTGGATGGAGATTGAGGGATTGAGGAGCGATGGTGTGGAATTGAGGGAGAAGATGGAAGAGATGGAGAGAGAGGCGGAGCGGTCGCGGGAGGCTGAAAAGGCGGCGGAGGTTATCGCGGCGAGGGCGGCGGAGCTCGAGGTGGAGGTGGCGAGGCTGCAGCACGATTCGATAACAGAGATGAGTGCCGCCGAGGAAGCTAGGGCGGAGGCTGCTGAATTGAGAAATGTTTTGGAAGAGAAGGAGTCTAGGGCTGAGTATCTGGAGAGGGAATTGGAAGGGTTGAAGAAAGTGAAGGCTGAGAATGAGGTGAAGGTGAAGGATTTGGAGAGAAAAATTGGGGTTCTGGAAATGAAGGAAATTGAGGAGAGGAACAAGAGGATTAGGGTTGAGGAGGAGATGAGGGATAAGGTTGATGAAAAGGAGAGGGAAATTGGTGGGCTGAGGAAGAAGATTGAGGAGTTGGAAGAGGTTGCTGATGGGAAGAAATCTGAGTTGGAGGAGTGGGTTAAGGAGAAATTGAATTTGGAGGAGGCACTCAGAGGATCTGAGGAGAGAGCTAGAAGTTTGGAAGGGAATGTTGTTCGGTTGCGGGAGGAAGCAGGGGAAGCTGAGAAGGTGATCAGGTCGCTGAATGAGAAGGCAGTTAATACGGTCAATGGAGGTGTGAATGCGATACATGGTGAAGGGAAGGGTTTGAAGGAATTGAAGTTGCAGTGGCCAGTGGTGGCAGCAGGGTCTACTGGAGCTGTTGTTGCAGCAGCTGCTGTAATCTATGTGTGCTATGGAAAACGTAGGTGATTTTCTGTGATCACAGAGATACCAAAAGGAAGGAGGGGAATTTGAATGGGAAGTTGTAGAGGTTAGATTTACAAGGCTTTTTAGTCACAAATATGCTTCAATTTTGTTGGTCATAAAATAATTCTTATCTGGCTTTTGTTTTTGAAGCCTATGAATTTTGATTTATGTCAAAGATGGCATACTTGTTTGGTTGTTAGTTGCTTCTCGTGAGGATTAAACCATTTTGTGTGTTTGGACCAATACTCTGGTTAATTGCAGCTACTTGGTTTTTGTTTTACTGATTAAGAGCCTATTATACTTGCTTTAGAGCTCGTTTAGCTCTTTTTTGTTAAAAGAAATGTACTTTTTTTAAAATATTTTTTTTATCATGTTTAGATGATTTCTTTTAGAAAAAACAAAAGTATTAAAAAATATTTTTTTTTCTAATTAGATTTTGGTGTTTTTTTTTTAAACTTTTTTTATAATATAAAAATTTGTTTAAACATTTTTAAAAAATATTTTTAAATATTATATCTAAAATAAAATAG
This sequence comes from Ormosia semicastrata, assembly GCA_029884595.1. NCBI lineage: Eukaryota > Viridiplantae > Streptophyta > Magnoliopsida > Fabales > Fabaceae > Ormosia > Ormosia semicastrata. The sequence goes on along the minus strand of JAQQTO010000026.1, from coordinate 8,552,724 downwards.
CTTTTATTTTCTTAAAATTCCTTTAGAAAAAGATGAGCCCGTAATATTAAATTGCAAAATTGAGATTATTATAGTTGATTAAAGTCTAGTTGGTTTCGAAGTTTGGATTTAATAGGTAGACTGCAAAGTTGAGATTATTATAGTTGATTAAAGTCTAGTTGGTTTCGAAGTTTGGATTTAATACGTAGACTGCAAAATTGAGATTACTTGTTACTCTGCGTTTAGTTTGACCTTTTATAGCGTGGATGATAACAACAGCAGTATTGGCAGTTTAGGGCTATTCGCTTGGTGATTATGTCATATTTTGAAAGTTGTCCATTGTGGAGGAGTGTGTATTGTCACTCTTTGTATCTATGACCACTTTTATTTTATTAATTTTTTATTAAATAACATTTAATTTGTTTTAATTTAATAGTTTAAATTAACTCATTCTATATAAAATTAATGAAATAGAAGTGAGAATAGATATTCTATTATTATCACCTCTCGTTAAGTTGTTCAGTTTCTGAAGTTAGTCTTCTCTGATATTATTAGTCTTTTCCACGGTGAAATTCACAGCCAATGTGTAGAATGTAGAACACATGTAGAACCCAGCTTATGAATCGTTTATGATGGTTAGATGATATCACTGATTATTTATTTATTTATTATTCTTTTTTAATTTTTGGTTTTTTTTGCCGGTGATTGGTGCCATTTTGGTTCTTGTTGATGGGTCTGGTGCAACTGTTGGAATGTGCTCAACTAGTCAACTGTTTGGTTCTTGATGAAAGGGCGTGATTTATGTCTATAAGCTACAAAACGAAAGGGCAAAATAATGGATAAAGACAGAAATGAACTTGCTTTGGATGTAATGTTGTGTATGTGAAAATAAAAAATATAACACATCTGAAACGTACGATGTTTTTTTTTTCTTTCCTTCCTTTTTTAAAAAAATGAAACAACGTGATTATTCTGGAACCAAACATTAAAGCACAGGTAACATAACATGCCTCTTAAGTTGACACATAAATTGTAAATACAGAATAAGTTTGTCTCCTTTTAAAGGTACCATCACAGTCAAGGATTATGCGGTGCCTTACGAGCTCAGCGCAAGGTGCAACCTTTTAAGATTCCCTGCCCTATAAAATTGAATAACCAAATTAACAAAATGATTCACAAGTTAGAAAGCGGTTCCTGTGCAAACGTTTTTAATTGTAGGGCTAAACTTTTACCTAGTTTAACTGACAACAAAGTAAAACCACAAATCAAGAAGGGTCATTGTCACGTGCACCACCTCAGTTGTATACTAGACAAGAAGTTGGTTTGACTAACACTGGTGCGACTTCAATTTAAAAATGTCAAATTCGTTTGTGCTTGTCGGTCTGGTGCATAATGTATCCAAGAATTTCCTGTTGGAGGCTAAGTTTTTGCAACTTTTCAAATGCAAGTAGGTATGATTTAAGTTAAGCATAATTAAGCATGTTCCTAGATTAGCCAATCTCCCAACATCACTAGAAATTGGGCGGACTAAGCAAATGCAGGGCCTGTTATGACAATGGAAAAAAATAATCTTACACTCTTTTTTAAGAGTATATTACTATTCATATTATTTTTATTATTTTTAATAGATATGATTGAGTAAAAAAAATGATAAAAAATATATATAATAAATGATATTAGATGAGATGTGAAAAGAGGTGTATGTATTATTTGATGTAAGAATATAAGAATTGTTGTATGATCATTATCAATGACAGATAGAAAAATGAAACTAACATAATCAAGTGCATCAGCTTATTTTTAAAAATAGGATTTTGTTAATAAATCTCTTGTTAAAGAATAAAAAAGTAATAGTTTCAAATTAAAATGAAGCTTTTTAAGTTTTAATATATTAAATATTATACTTTTCATTTAAAATTTATTAATTTTGATTCCTCGTTAGACAAATCCTTTAAAGTATCCTTAATTTTTTTCCCCTTGGGATTGGTAACTTCATGTCCGAAATAACAGTCATGTAGCTAAGTAGTATCAGTATTAAAATTTTGGGCTCAACACCAGGCATGGATATTGACGGCCTAAGAAAGTGCTAATTTTCATTCAATGGAGTTTCAACATAAACCATCCCCGCAATAATGTGTGCGGAGTTACAGGTTCAAGTAAAGTGAATATTGGAATCCATATCGTAAGGTTTAATTCACAGGGAAACTAAATTCTAAATCATATAAAAATCATTTAATAAAATTGAGAGTTTATAATAGAGCTTAGTACAACTTTATAGCTGTACACCATGTTCAGTTTCTAAGGTTTTGATGAAACATTTCATATGGGATATCAAGGACGTGTTTCTTTGGCACAAAGTAGTTAGATAAAAACCTAAAAAATCACAATCTAAGAGAAACTTAAATCATAGTTAAAGAGTGAAAAAGTATTGGGTTTTACAAGTTTATGCGAGTTGCAAAAAATATGCTAATGGATGCACATGAAGATACTAAATATCGAAGTACGTAGTTAAGGGCGTGAAATCATTTATATCAATGTTAATAATCAGTATACAAGGCAACAAACAAGCCAAGTTTGAACTGTACATGCAACTCAAGTAGGCTTATGAATCTAAGACATAAGAAATAAATGAAACTTATAAAAACTACTATAAGTAACTTAAATAGCAATAATATACATAAGAAATACATAAAACTTCTAAAACTACTAGAAGTAACTTAAATAGCAATAACACTTTAAAAGTTGGTCGGGCTAGTTTCTCTCTTCTTTTTTTAGAGCTTTCTCACTCTTTGTGGTGTATTATCTCTTTTTGTGGTATTTTAGTTCCCTTTCATTGAGTTTTTTCTTATAGGGGCTATTGTTGATACCCTTGGGTCTTTTTTTTTGTTCTAATAGGGGTTGTCGTTAGTATCCTTTGACATAGTCCTCTCCATTCTCTTTTTTATTTTTTGTTTTTTTTTGATTTTTTGTGTATAAATTTATCTAGATATGTAGATTTGAGGAGTCTAGTTTTGAATTTTTTCTGAGAAGTCTCATGTTATGATAGATATACAATTTTAAGTTTTTTTATCATATCAGTCGCATGTTATATAGAATAGTAAGACCTTTTAAACAAAGTTATTAATTATGAAAGTGTAGCAGAATAAGTGAGGCCTTAGTGCAGGAAAAATTTTTTTGGAACAAGATTAAGACTCCTTTAGCTCAATGGAGAAGACGAATGTGACCTTTTATTTCGCTTAGTTTCTTTGTTAGGATTTATGGGGTTATTGTATTTGCCCTTGGATCTTTTTTATTCTATGAGATTTCTGTAGGTTATTTTTATTATCCTTTTAGGCATGTTGAAAGTGATTTTGGAAAGCCTCCCTTTATGTATTCTTCGGAATTGTATTTTCCTCTTTATTTTAAGTAGTGAAACATATCTTATCTATAAAAAAACTTAAATAGCAATAATATTGCATTCGAGAGCAAATGGCAAAGAGAACTTGGAATAGAGAGGGGGACACAGAAGAGAAATAGAGTCATAATATTACCAAATGCTATAGGAGAACTTCCCATAAAAGCTAGGATCTTTGAAATTGATGCTTAAATAAGCATTTTATGACGCATATTTGGTAGTCAATCGCAAACTTCTCAAAACGTCTCTAGCATCTCTTCATTGAAGTTTTCACTCATATGACACCTAGGATTATCTGTATAACGTTTACGACAATCATCGCTGCACGCTTTTACTTCCATAACGTGTTTTCTCAAGCGCTCATAATAAATATAAGTGGTGTTCTTCCCATTGATTGGTTGGAATTTCTGTATCAAGTGAGACAGAGGACAAAGAAGGAAACTAATGAGATTGCACCACAAGGGTGACCATCATTGCCATGGCCAAGTACAACACATAATTCATCATACATTACAAACTTTTTTGCATCAACACTTTCTAAAAGGTTTTGCTCTTTTAGCTGCTTTGGATTCAGTTGATCTATCCTCTTCTACTTATATGCAAAAGGAACCAAAAAAAATGTGTATATATTTAATTGTTTTAGCAAGAAATGTGGTTTTAAGAAGGCATAAATTATACCACCGAGGTTGTGCTCGACAGTGGCGGATCGTCTCATCGGTAGGGGTGGCAGCTGCCCCCAAGTTTTTTGGTTCCTCCACAATCATCCATAGAGTACAACCTCTTAATTAACAACTTCAAGTGCCATCCCTAAAAATTTTGGTTCCTCCACAATCATCCGTGAGATTATAGCCTCATATGCCGTGTCTAAAGTGGACAACACCTCTAATAGATAAGTGAGGGTTCGCCCTTATCATTTAGGTTACCACTCTAAAATTCCATTTTACGTTAAACAAAAAAAAGAGCATAAATTGTAAGATACCTACTGCCATGACACCTTAAAGATATCTTTGTTTTATAATATATATACACTTACATATTTCAATTTTTTAAATTTGGAATGAATGATTTAAATTTGATTGTTTATTATAAAAAATGTATAAAAAAAGCTTGCTTGGAAGAAACAAAATAAAAAGAACATCTCTTTCCTATGTAACTTGGCTGACTTTCATATTGTATAAAATTATTGTTTTCTCTTTTCTGGCTGAAATATTAACCAGTATTATATAATCGATTTTGAGTGCATTTAAATTCTATTTAATTTGCTTGTTAGCATTTCGTTTAAATCGAAAACTATTATATGCGCATAACTGCAAATTTTTTTACAAAAAAAATTGACTCCCATGTGCTAATTAGCCGTTTGCTTTTATCCTTTTTCAATTTAATTTTCTTGAGAAAGAACAATTTAAAATAAGGCTTTTATAGTATATCAGGTAGGCCTAGCTCTCGGCCTCTATGGTAAAAATACATTTCTATCTCTGTAACTATAAGTCTATAAGCTACAAAACTATAGGGAAGAAGAATGAATAAACATAAATGAACTTACTTCGTATATAATATGGTGACTGTAAAATATTTTTTTATAGTAACTTCAAGTTCATGGAAGTTTGCAATATACCATAACTAAAATGTGCCATACTTTTTATCGTTTTTGAATTGAAACAATGTAATCACTCTGGAATCAAGCAGTAAAGCAAATTAGAACACGTAACAGAACATGCCTCTTAATTAATCTGACGCTCTAAGTATACATACAGAACAAATTTTGTCTCCTTTAAAAGGGTACCATCACATCCAATGATTGTGCAGTGCCTCAAGACCTTAGCTCAAGGTCCAACCTTCTAAGATGCTCTGCCCTATAATATTGAAAAATCAAATTAACAAAACGATTCACAAGTTAGAAAACGGCCCCATAGCAAAGTTACAAGAGCTTAGTTTTAAGTTTAACCTTGTTTAATACAGACTCTCAAAATAGACAGCCAACCAACTGGCGTACTAAACTTCTATATCTGCTCCATTAACTCACAAAATGTGATTGACACATGTAGGATATACAAAATTCAAGTCCAAATTATCTAATCTTGTACTCACTAATGGGAAATTATCTTAAGATATCATCTAAACATCTAGAAATTTAACTGGACTTAATTAGGCTTTTGACTCTCAAGGAGCTTCGCTGATCATAACGCATATTATTATCTCTTGAAAGTATATGTTATTGTTAACACTAATATCCCATATTTATAGATTACTGCAAACTAGTACCTTAAGGACTGTAGAATTTGTGTGTCACTTTAGAACCTCTGAAGGGTGAACAGAACCAAAGTCTTGGCCAAATAAAAAATATACTATTCAACAAGAATAATGCAAATATAGTTATTAGATCCTGCTGTGAAAATTCCTAGCGTCATGTGCATCATACTTCTTCAGTCAAAAGTATAAGCTGATGACCAGCAGTGTTAACCATATTGACATAAAAGGTATGCTAAATTCATCATCAGTAAACATGATAACATTTCTAGCAATTAATGTCAATCTTTTAACATATTTAGAAGAGATACTTTAATTAATAATATGTGGATAATTGATATACAGTTGGAGACCTAATTCTGTTCAACACTAACATAAAGAGGCTGCTTAGCCCTAAGTCTTTAAAGCATGAGAGATCTAAACCATTGTTATTTCCACATCCAGCCTTTTTTTCTTGTTTCAAATTTAACATAAAATAACCAGTATAAAGATTCGGATGCTAAGTTGCTTCTGCGTTAAAATCTCCAACCAATAACGCCACATAATGATTAGCTACATAGACCACAAATGAGACAGGACACATCATTTTCTTAATTATCATTTGAGATAGTTATTGAAGATGCCAACTAGATTATAATCTTTAGTGGGTAAGGCAAAATCTAAATTTCACCATTGTTGAATTCAAAAGCAAAATGTATAATATAACCTGTATGCACATAGCAATAGGTCTCCAGTCAAACCAACAAAACAAAGGGTATCCATATTCCTATTAGGTTAATATGTTATCATAGTGACAGTTAATAACACTTAAGATCCAAATAAAGAAGGTCTGCATAATTGGTCAATATTTAGCATTTGTTATTGGCTAAAGAAAAAAACAATCTTAACTGAGGTTTACTTACCTTGAATTATCTATCACCACGGCTCAGGGTTTCAAAGAGTCCACAGCAACTACTCCAAGGGGTATATTGCCGCCTTTGAGTCCCAGAGACAATGGTCTGTCACACAAATAAAGAATATGATCATTATATATACCTTGAAATAGCACAGATATAATAACAAAGGCAACCATCTACAACTTTATAACACTTCTTGAGCGCAAACTAAAATGTCTATTTGAAATTATCATATAGTGTGTATTACCCACCGGATTTTCAGTGCTTCTAGGTACTTCAGTCTTGTCTTGCACAGTGGCACTAGTGCTTTCAGCATCAGGAACATTAGCCAATGGTTGAAAAGACTCCTTAACACTTTCATAGGATGACTCTTGGACATCTAATAGTTCCCCAACTTTCTCATCTGTAGATGGCACCCCTGATTTCTCAGTTTCCTCTGGTATTGCTTCTGTTGGAGGAACCTTATCACTCTCATCTGATTTTGGAATAGTTGTCTCCAGAGTTTCCTTTGAAACCACATTCTCATTTGGTTCTTCACTCTCCCCAAGTAACCTATCTGTTACAACTGAAGACAAAACATTCTTCTCCTCTTCAGCAACTGTCACGTCCTTAATAGTTTCAACCACTTCAGTTTCTCTTAAGCCCTCATTTCCTGAAACTGAAGAGAGCTCATTATTGTCCTCTGAAGGAGGCAATTCTGTTTCCTCAAGCCCCTTTACCCCATGATTAGCCACAACTGGAGAAAGCTCATCAGCCTCTTCAGGTTCAGGAGATAGAAAATCCTTTTCCTGTTCTTCCTTCAATTCCAATTCTACAGTATCTGAGGCCAGTGTAATGTCAACTTGAGCAGCTTTTGTTGCATCACTGAAGTCATCAGGTGAAGACAAAATAAGCCCAAGAGAGTCAACAACTGATTCAGAAACATCTTCTGTGTCTTCCACTTTGCCTGAATCAACTAGCTCCTTATTCTCCTCACTTTGTGTTGCCTGTTCATCTGTGATGGCACTATCACCATCTTGTGTACTTTCACTGAGAGAACTTGATTTGCCATCAGCAGCAACTTCAACAACCATCTCCTTATCTTCACTTAAAGATTCTTCTACTTTCTGAGTCTGTTCTAATGTTGCAGTTGCATTGAAAGATCCTTCCATTTTGCTATGATTTGAAGAAACAGCTGCCCCTGCAGATAAAGAATGCTCCTTTATCTAGCTTTTCTTCCAATGGGTGTCAAAGAGCCGTTTTTAATCTTAAGAGATCTAAGATCACAGTTGCCTAAACCAGTTTGTTAATTGTTATTGAATAAAAAAGAACAAGAAAACAAAAGGAAGGTGTGAAAGGGTTTATTTGGGAAAGTAATTCAAAACATAGGATACCCAACAAGGATGCAAACAGAACAGAACAGAACAGAACAGGCCAGCACCAAGAGACATAATGAAAAAAGGGTAGATGGGAAGATAATAAAAAGTGATGAAAGGAATCAGGAATCACCTTGGAGTTGAACAGTAGGCGAAGAATGGTGGTTGGGTAATGTAGTCAAAGTTGTGATTTTTTTGTTGGCTTGTTTTGCTTTCCTTCTTCTTGAAGCTGAAGAAGGCATGGCCGCTGACTGGTCGCTAGTTGTTTCAAAGAGAATGAAGAATATTGGATAAAGATGCCAACGGTATGGTTATGCCGTTATGGTGCGTGAATGTGAGAAATCCTTTCTTTCCTTTTGTCTATACATAAATGAAAAGTGCTTTGAAATTGAATCGCTCATGGAGGGAACTCATGTGATGCGTTATGGGCCTTATGGTTACTGCTACTGAGAACTCCAATGTCACCACTCTACGGCATGGAATGCGCATAATTAGGAGTGTCCATTGTGTATAGTCAAATCGCCAACTCACTAGTTATAATCAAATTCAACTTATAAAATCCGAGTTAAATTGAATTTATAGGTTGGATTAGTTTAAAAAAATATTTCATCTCACATTATATAAGTCGGATAACAAGTTAGACACAAATTTGGCTCATTGATTTTTTTTTAATAAAAAATTATTTAGATGATAAAGAATATATAAAAAAATAAAATAAAATTAATAATTATGTCAATACATATGATATGCGTGATGACATTAATTTTGATTGGTTAGATATAATTTATTGTTTAAGTTATGATTAGCTATGATTTATTTTACGTTTTATTTGAGATTTATACTTAATTTATTTTTTTATTAAAAAAATATGTCGAACTCATGAGTTTAACTCAATTTAATTTACTTGGTTCATTACCCAATCTAATTTTATTAGTTATTAATTTGTATAAAATAATAATATTTTGTGATTTATGATATTTAATTTATTTGAAATTGAGATACGATATTATATTTAATTAAAGTTGATTGAAACTTATGATATTAATTTGTTAGATTAAGGGACTTATTATATTTAAAATTGAACTTTGGTATTAATTTGTTAGATTGAAACTTATTATATTTGAGATTGTGATTTATAGTGTCAATTTGTTAAATTTTGTATTTTAACTTTTTTTAAGTGGAAGATTTTATTAAAAAACTATGTTCATAGAAAGAAGCCTCCCAAAATAAAGACTTTAAGAACGTTTAACTCAATTTAATTCACAAGATTCAACCATCTTCTTCTTGCTTTGCCTTACAACTATTATTGAATGAGTCGAGTTGAATTAGATTGAGTGAAAAAATCTATATGACCCAATCTATTACTCTAGTAAATGGTAAAAAAATGTTGTTAAACATACTCAACTCACTCAGCGGATACTTCTGTACACAATCATCACCACCCTAAAAAACAACCGAAGGAAGTAGTTCAACTTCAACTTGAGACATAATTTAATTAGTATAAAATAATAATATTTTGTTTTGTTCCAATCTTAATAGATTTTCTTTTTGTAGGCTTTTTTTATAATAATAATAATAAATAATTTCATCCCATAATTCCTAAATTGTGATGAAGGGAGAAAAATTAATGATTTTTAGTTGGTACTAATAAAATTACAATTTTTTTTTAAAACTATTTATCAAATTGTCATTTTTTCAAACTATTTATCAAAACTGTCACTTATGACCCCTTTTAAAGTTAAAAGCCAGTATATGTGGCATTAAATACAAGAAATTACCTCAACATTTTTTTGTATCATATATAACAGCCTTTACTTTTTTCAATTTGAAACTAAATTATTGTTATTATACTCATTTTGGCTGATAATTGTTGCACATAACCTATTTGTTGCACAAAGATCATCCTTCTCCTTTTCACCGTCATGCTCAGTTCAAAATGCTTCAAGGATGGTCAATGCCGAAGTTTTTGTCTCAAGAAATCCCATTGGCATTGGCAAGAAAAAGCCATCCTTTTTTGTGATATAACCTTATTGAATTATACATAAAATTTAAATTTAAATTTTTATAAATTATTTAAATTACTTAATAAAATTTTTTGTAAGTATTTATTAATGAGTCCATACTAATTACGAGGTAAAATATAAAATATAAAAAATAAAAAAAAAATGACAAATTTAATATGTTGGTAATATTTAATATTGTTTTAGTTATTATGAAGATTTATTAATTAAATAACACATATGCTTCTTTTTGTTATTTTTTAAAAATTTATTGTTTTAATTTATTTTTTTCGTATTTTAAAAAAACAAATGAGGTATTAATTAGGGTCTTTTAATTTTATCTTTATTTATGATTTTTAATATTTTAAAAATAATCAAATCAAATCTTCTGAAGTAATCTGTAAAGGGCTTCAGTTTAGATACATGTGAGGTGGGGGAAGAATCACCTTGGAGTTGTACATATCTTATTATTGAAGTTATTTAATATATTTATTTATTTTTACACAAATATTTTAAACAACATATAAAAAGAAATAAATGGTATATCCTTTCCAGAAGAGGCGCATAATTATCATTGTTATAGTCAAATATATTTGGTTAATATATTCCTTAAAACAAACTTCAATGACTTTTCTTTATATTATTAGTCAAATCATAAGAAAAGTGAGTATTGATGATAAAATAAAATTAAATGCTTCCTAAAAAAGCCTATTATTGGTCATATCAATTGAATTACTCTTACATTAATTCAAATAAATAAATGAAATATTTTGAGTAGGATTCGGATCCCAATAATCCCCCTCCCAAATTTTTAGAAATTCGAATTAGTAAAAATTTCGACAGAGTTTCTCCTAAATGTTGGACCTCCCCAAAAGCCCATGATCTTGTTTAATGCAACCAGTTACCAAAATCTTTAATAAAATCTAAAACAACCGAAGTAGTTCAAAAAAATTTATATATAGTCTAATCTAATAAATAGATTTTCTTTGGCTTACAAGAAGATATTATCAATAGTCTTTTTTTTACACAAAATCACTAAATATAATTACAATGTCAATGTCAATGAGATGAAGCCCGCATCCTGGTCGATCGAATGCGGTGGCATACATGTTTTATAAATTATTTAAATTACTTAATAAAATTTTGTAAGAGATGGTTTGGAAGAGGGACCTATAAAATATAAAATTAAAAAAAATGACAAATTTAATATGTGATATTTATGGTGGGTAACCTAGTGGTGGGTAAGAATATGATGGGTAACTTTTAATTTTGTGATGGGTAAGGATATGAGGGATAACTTCGGTGGCGGGTATGGATACGGTGAGTAAGTAAGGTATGGTGGGTATGGTAGGTAATATGCGAAATATTTTGTGGTGGTAATCCCCTCCCAAATTTTAGAGTAGGGGGTATGTAGCAGGGTCTAAAAAAGGTAGAAGGTCGAGTGGGGGGGATATGTAGCACGGTGGGAGGCGAGTCGTATCTTTGGCGGTAGAGTGGAGTCCTCGAGATGTCGAAGTCGTGTCCGAGTGCTAGCCAATCCTCTCCTCCTCTCACGCTATGGCAGCGTTCCCCTGTTGGTGGACTCCTCGGGCGGCCACGAAATGTCATCTGTAGGTAATATGCTTGGTGGGAGGCTGAGCCGGACGCAACTGTTGTTCCATCGTAACGCGGTCATGCTCCCGTAATGAGTGTAGGATCGTGTAGTGACCTCTCGAGAGACACGCCGCGTTCCATTGGCTGGAGTAGTTGAAATGTGAGCAAATATCTCTACAATGTCAATGAGTGTCCTAATAAACATGATATAATTTATGTCATTATACCTCCTAATAAAATATAATTTATGTCATTATACTGAATACAAAATACATATAGTCACTAACGAATTGATAAAGAGCTTACCACATTCCCAATAGATGCGCTAGTAGGAGCAATCCAGCGTCTAGTAATTCTTTTATACCAACGCATGTACTCAGAATGCAAACTAAAGGGTGCGACCAATGGGACTCCCCTAACAAGCTTCTTCCTACGACTATCCCATGTGGTTATATAAACAGCATGTGTAGCTGGCCAATCCTCATCATGCCTACCTGCCAATGTAACCGAGTGCAATCTGTCTGGCTGGAGCGGTCTCCGTGGAATGGGCTGGTCAAGACTAAACTGACACATGACGTGGTCTGGCTGGTGCCACTCAACAATGTGGAAACATATGAGAGGGACCACTACCAGTGCTATGTCCCTACCAGCCACACAAAAAGGTGGCAATGTTGCCACCTGCTCATCCGTGTATGGTTGCCATATAAACTGAAAAAATGAGATGCACAAAACATTAAGACGACATATGCATAAGTAAATATCTCAAAGGAATGTAAACGAAGACATACCTCATCGTTCTTCAACTGATCGAAGAACTGACGATAATATGCAAGGACGCCAATCACAGTATCACTCAATATTTTATGCTTGCGCCACCTATTTGGTAAATGAAAGTATTGCAAACGTAAGTTTAAATATTAACAAAGTATGTCAAGGAAGTAATGTAAAAATACGAAATGAAATAGAAACTTACTCCCATCCTAAGGGACGTAATTGACCACGATCAGCATTATAAAACACATCAGGCTCAACATGGTCAGCTAGTGAAGGGGCAAGCAGGGGGAATCTGTACCATGCCAGTACTGCAATAAGATGTATGTCCCTTCGATTTCGCGTGTGTCATAGTCCGTAGCTTTACAAAGCTCTTTATACAGGTACACCAAAACTGCAGACCCCCAGCTATACGTCTCGACAACAGCAAAGTCCTCCAACAATGGAAGGAACATTAATTGCACGAGCTTATCCGAATGATCGGGGCATAAGAAACCCCCAAGCAAGTGAAGTATGTAATGTCGTGCACGCTGTTGCACGTACTCATCATCATCGTCCTCAATGACTGCAGTAACACTCGGCTGCCACAGGTATGTCATGTCAATGCGTGCCCCAGCTATGAGCGAGGGAGTCTCATCAATCCCTAACAACTGAGCACAATAACTGAGCCAATCATCCCTATGCGTAACGCCAGTGACTGCAGTGCCATCAATGGGAAGACCCGATATCATTCCGATATCCTCCAACGTAATGGTGCACTCCCCGGTAGGCATGTGAAATGTATGCGTCTCTGGGCGCCATCTCTCAACCAACGCAGAGATCAGGAAGTGATTAATGCTGCAATAGCCTATGTGGGCAACTCCCAAGAAACCAGCCTACTGTAGATACGGAATAATTGGAGCAGGGGGGTCCATATGTTTCGTCTTCTGAGCACGTCTAACACGCAGGTGTCGATCCTCATGTCCCTGCCATACATGCTGAGAAACATGGTACTCCCGCAACTCCAAAATCGAGCAGTCCTCGGGTCCGGGGTTTACACGGAATGCCATCTGTCAGCTGTATGCCAAATAATAACAACAATTAGTATTCCAATATGATTACTATAATAAAATATGATATAACCATATGATAACTATACAAAAATATAATATGGAAGAAATGAAGATAACACTGAGAATCAACTAATATATATAGGAGAATAGTATTCAAATACAACTGCATAGATTAGTGATACAAAATAATACAACTCCTAAATACACATGATTGCTAATACAAGATGCTGAAAAATGAAAATAGGTCCTAGATCAACTAGACGGCCCCAGTTGATGGCCTCACTCCGTCATCCCTCAAGGAACTCGATCCATCGACACGACAAGTGCGAGAATTATGTCCAGGTTGATGGCATCTTGTACACGTTTGTCCTGACCCTGCTTCGCGCTAATCCATCTCATTACTGAGTCGGGTTGATTTTGGTCGACTTTTGGATCTAAGCAATACACGTGGTGACACCAAAGTGGTGTCGGGAGCTGCAGGCCACCATGGTTCAGCCTGGACCTGTTCAAAGTCAAACTCATAGGCTCTATAAATGCTTTCTATTATGTAAACCCTATGAACAAGTTGGAATGAGTCAATTACCACAGAAGCACACGCAACAATCGCATGCGAGCATGGATAATGCAATGTTTGAAACACCCCACAGTCACATCGCCTTTCTTCCAGGTTCAAAGTATAAGAAAGTCCACCCTGTTGTGTTATAGGATTAAAAGCCTCTTCAACCATGAACATTGTGTTCTCTCTATTATACCAGCGAACTTGGTGTGAACTGGCCTTTGCCAGGTTGACTCTCCAGTGCTTCAATAAGTCATCACTCCATTGCTAGTTAAATGTCATCAATTTCAAATTTGCCTAATCTTTTCGGTTGACAAAGTATTCTACTAACTTCGTATATGTCAATTGAACCAATGCAGTTATAGGTAGATTTCTGCTACCCTTCAACACTCCGCTAATGCACTCTGACAAATTGGTAGTCATATGACCGAATCTACCGCCACCATCATACGCCAAACTCCATTTTTCTTTTGAAATTCCGTTAATCCAATTTGTCATCTCCGTTGTGACTTTAAGCTTCTCTAACCTAGCATTAAACTTTATTACGATTAGTTCATACCCTGATACAACAAATGAATTTGATTAGTATTAGAACCTAACTATTATTATTGACAAAATTAGAATACAAATAGAAAATGTAAAGTACCTGTATTAATCAAAAATCTTTTCAACTCCTTGTTCTGAAATTTGGAGTTAAAATTGAAACTAATATGCCGTATGCAGAAAACATGATATGCACTCGGAGGCTGCCATCCAAGATTTTCATTTGCCACTGATTGTAAGATGGCTCGATATCAATCAGAGATCAAACACAAGCCCTCTTGTTGGGTGACATGCAATCTCAGGTAGGCTAAGAACCAACTCCAAGCATCCTTGGTCTCCCCCTCCACAATGGCAAATGTAATAGACAGATGTTTTCTGTCTCCATCGTGAGTTGTTGCAATCAACAACTTATGACGGTACTTGCCATACAAATGAGTGGCATCAATCTGAACGATGGGCTTACAATATTGGAAGCCAACCACACATAGTCTAAATGTCCAGAATAATTAAAAAAAGACTCTTTTTGAATGATCGAGTCAGTTATTCACAAAACATTCATCGTCTTGCAACTCCACCACTATGCCTTCCATGTCTCTCTTCATGGCTGCTAGCCATCTGGGCAACACCTCGTAAGATTTGTCCCAATCCCCAAACACATTCACAATAGCCATTTGTTTTGCCTTCCAAGCCTAACTCGGTAATCAAATTGGCTTCAAATCCGTTCAACAATTAAGAATACGGGTGCATCGAGTTTTGTTCTGACTAACTCCAAAATGCAAGAGCAGATCAAACGAAAGTCCAACTTCCGGTGATCTAATGACATAGATGGGTTTATGCAACTATGAGGTTCATTATATTTTGTAATCTGCCACGCATTTGACCTCTTGCTTTGTATAACTCTAAGTCTCCAACTACAACTTTCGTCAAAACTAGGGCACTTGACAATCAGTCTTCGTGAATCAGAGTCTTCAATCTTGTACTCTTGATGTCTGTGAATGAAATATTGTTTGAGGGCTAACTTTATGGAATCTTTGGATGAAAATTGCAAGCCAACATAGAATTCATCAGTCATGCTCCAAGTCCCACGACTGTCTAATTCAGGCAAGTTATCAGGATTTCTCAACGCATCCCAGTTAATTTGAGAAAACTGAGGGTATGGTGGCACAAACACGGATTTAGGTCCTCGAGGCATAAACATGGATTGAGGAGCAACCGCCAATGGAACTTGTAAATTTTCTTCGGCATCAAAGTTTTCTGCCTCTATTTCGGTGTCTGAATCGTCGCCCTCAACTACTTGTTCTTCGTCTTCACTTAACTCCCATACTGTATCTCTGACAAGTGGTTTATCAGGTTCAACCATTGCACCACTAATAACGATCATATTGCATGACTCAACTTGATTAGAAGGACAAACTTGAGCTTCGATTTCATCAGGAGCTTCAACATGCTCTTCCTGCCCACTTGTTTCTACTTCCACATACAACTCCATCGACGCCATGTTCGGAGTTTGACAGAAGGAATCTATCATGTACTTTACATCATCATCGTCTTCTATTGGAAGCCATACCCATCTCCACGGATTGAAGCATTGCAGACACCGATAGATAACTTTTGACACATGTTAGTTTGCTTGAAACCTCAACTTTGAATGGATCTTAATTTTCAACCTAGCCAAAGTCATATTGGCTGTGATCACAATAGGCCTAGGAGGAGGACCTTGATACATGATACCCTCTTCACCATCATACATTGTCCCATTGAAGTAAATGTGCACATTTAGCGATTTTGTCATGTTAACTCCAATTCTGAACAATAACGATTCAACACATTTATTTAATATATTAAAAATCAATTACAATATTAATTGGACATATAATAATGTATAAATATATATAACAATGTATAATAATATATTACATATATTTATTCAATATATTAACAATCAATTATAATATTTAATATAATTATTTATGTAAAAAAAACTTTTAAACTTGATTATTTTGAATTAAGCTACATACCCTAATGTAAATCATGTAAAGTACTCAAGAAAAAATATATATCTTACTCATTACCTACAAAATAATGATCCATACAATTTAGACTATATATCATACAACTTCATTATTCACTAGCCAATAAAAATATTAAAGTATAATAACATTAAATTACAATTAACATTAACCTAATAAAAAATCAATCAACAAATAATAAATAAACTATTTAACTATTGAAAGAGGTACTTATAGTGTTAAGGAATACAATTTAAATTTGATCACAAATAATGATCCTGGCACCTTTTTTAGTAAGAATTTAGTTCGTTGAGAGAGTTCAGAGCGTTTAGAGAGAAGAAATTTGTAGAGAGATAATGAGAATTTAAAAAATGGTTTGAATGTCATGGAAGGGGGAGGGAATAGTTGATATATACTAGGGTTACGCCACCCTTGTTAGCTTATTGTGCTTTCTTGCATACCAACAAGTGTGGCGCTTTTAATCTGTCCTTAGTACAGGATACAAAAGTGATGATCGTAGCCGCGCTAACCGTGTTGGCATAACGTAGATGCACCATCCTACTTGGTCTTTTGGTCGATATTATTAAAAAATATCACGTAAAATAAAAAGGTAACATTTTGGTATATAATTTTAAAAGTGTGACATTTTGATAAATAATTTAAAAAATGATAATTTGATAAATAATTTAAAAAAATGATAATTTGATAAATAATTTTACCAATAATTACAGTTTAATAAAAAAATCAATTTTCTTTATTTGAACACATAAAATAGGATACTTCTATAACACCTAACTCATATGTAGATACGATATAGATTTCAAAGTCATACGCACAACATAAAGAGTAGAAAACTACACTCACAAAAGTCTAAAGTCTACAGTATCTCATGGGATGTCATATATGTGGTGTACAAAAATCATTTTTCATCTTGATACAATTTTATGTAAAGTTAAATTCATTCAAATTGTTTTTAAATTTTCTTATAATTTGCAGTCTTCAAACATTGCAAATAAAAAATTTGTTGAATTATCTGGGTGATTAGAGGTTTTAAAAGTAACCAAGAAACTGTAATTTGTAAAATATTTTTTGACGACGAGCATAAAAATCATATTGTTTTTGGAGAAACAATAAATTATTTTGTTACAAAATTTGTTATTTCTTACTTTTCTTGATGGACTTAGATTTGGGCCAACACTAGTGCAGCCAAACTATTGTTCATAGACCGAAGAAGCCTAGCCGAAAATAAAGACTTTAAGGTAACGACTAAAGATGATGGGCTGCAGAAACCAAAACGCAAACCCCTATTTCTCACCAATAAACCCAAATTTCCACACTCCAAGCAATGTCTCCACCACCATCTTCTTCTTGCTTTGCGATTCTTACAACATGTGTTTTCTCCGATATGAGGTTGTTGGGTAAGCATAAGAACTGGAAGGATGAGAATGTGTTGCTGTTCCTCAGGATGGGTACTTGTTGTTGGGGAGGTGGTGGGGAAAGTATCCTCTCATCTAACATCTAACATCATGGTCATATTAGTGAGAAATAGACACTACTTTTATTATGCATGTGTCTACCATGAATGCTTATTGAATCCACTAGTTACATGGAGAATAAATTGTGTTTTTATCTCTTTAACATGATCTTCTTATATTATTCAAAAACATAGAGAATCCTAAACACGAGAGAATCCCGATAGAGGAGTTAGAAGGCTGCACAAGCTGACTGTTAGATGTCCAACAGGATTTGTTGTGCAATCCTGTGTGCTTTTGCTTGATCCTATTCCTTGCCCTGATACAGAGTTTCTAACTTATAGATTCTTGCAGTCCCCATTTTTCTAATTAAATTATATTTTCTGCTTTTCGTTTTCTATATCTTTCATAATTCCTATACTTATTTATATATTACACTTGAATTAGATGCTTTTGTTATGTTTAGATATTTATTAATTAATGGAATAAAATAAAATGAGATGATATGAGATAAGATGGAATGGAGTAAAGCTACCACTCCATTATTTGAGAAGTAGATAATTTTTTGTAGAATGTGATAGAATCTTAATTATAATAATAATAATAAATAATTTCATCCCATAATTCCTAAATTGTGATGAAGGGAGAAAAATTAATGATTTTTAGTAGAATGAAAAAATTGATGATTTTTAGTGAGATGGGATAAAATCCATCCCACTCACTTCCATCACATTCTATCTTTTTTTAACATACACAAATAATAGAACATATCTCTATTACATTTCATTCCTCCCATTTCACTCAATTCCCACAAATTCAAACATACCATTTAGTTAATTAACTATATACTGTATCATGATCATGAAGACAATTATGACCCCTTCCAAAAGTTAGTGAAGTTAAAAGCCAGTAAGCCACAATAATAAAATTATCCCATTCTTGACTTGGAAAAGGATACTGTGGCATTAAATACAAGAAATTACCTCAACATATGCAAAGTGGTGTGCACATTGTATACAGTATATAACAGCCTTTATAATTTTTATACCAAAAAAAAAAAGCCTTCAATTTGAAACTAAATTATTGTTATTAGCAAAAACGGAAAACTGGCATTTTGGCTGATAATTGTACTCATGGTTGCACATAACCTATTTGTTGCACAAAGCCTTTATCATCCTTCTCCTTTTCACCGTCATGCTCAGCTTCAAAATGCTTCAAGAAGATATAATTGCTATCGTCAATGCCGAAGTTTTTGTCTCAAGAAATTGGTGGATTTCAATCCAAATTTAGCAGCCAAGAGGTAAAGAAGCACTTAGATTGTGTACACGAATGCTTCACTGATTGTGATCAATTTTACTTTGACAATTGCATTCTTAATGATACAAATTAAAATGACGCACATATACTAAACTTGCTGGGATGCCTCGGCCATTTTTCTCTTCGTTTCTACTACATATATATTCACGATACTTGTATGTGAAAAAGAAAGAAAGTGGATGTATCTGTCTTGTATCTATAAAAAACACAATAACATCAAAGATAATGTCTTTGGTGTTGAAATATGTAAACAAGGACATAATATAATACCATATATTTTGAAAAAAAACTCTGATCATGCTTTTTTGTGTAGCCCACTTGCTATGAGACTATAACCAAAGACGTTGATAACAAAAACCAACAACTATCTGAGTTGGATAACAAATCCAACAGGAAAAATCAAAATATTGTTTCTCATTTCAGAGTGATCTTAAGTTAATTAAAGGGAAAATTAATGCTAAGAATAAGGAATAATGTTTAATTTTAAGGGATAAAAAAATAGAATTATTAAAAAAAAAATCATTCAAGGTTTAATTAAAGAAAGAGGCCATTTAACTTTGCCAAATGATTAATATTATCCTTAATAAAATTCACAGTCCTCCATCTCTTCTTCTCTATCCAACAACGAAAACAAAATAAATTTTTGCTTCTTCCCTTGTTGCTTCATAAACCAAGATCTGGGAAATCTGTGCTTACAAGGCAGCAAAATGACTTCATGTATCTTCCATTTATCTAGTTACAGGATGAATTGGGGTCTGTACTTCGTATCCATCCTTAAAATGCTAACAATAAATTAAATAAGATTTACTCGTTGTAAACAAGGCAGACCCAACAAATTGTTGTGCTACCACTGTAAGACTATTGTCTCATATAACAATGTATATGTAATCTATGAATTTCTCTCCCAACAGTATTCAACAAACCCGCATTACTAGCTGCTTTTAAAGGTGGCCGATTAATCTTCTGAAGTAATCTACTAAATACTAAGAGGTTTCGATGGGGTTAAGGGCTTCAATTTAGATACATGTGAGGTGGGGGAGGCAGCAATGGTGTTAAGGTTCATGACTAGCTGCTACCCCCTTCAAAGTGGAGAAGCAAAAGTTTTTCTTTTGTTTTTTTGTTGTTAGAGAAAAAGAAGTGAAGAATTAAGAATTTCATAAAAGGTAATATTGATCATTTAGTAAAATTTGATTATCATTTTCTTTAATTAAAACTTGAATAATCATTTTTAATAATTTTATTTTTATTTATCTTTTTAATTTAAATATTACTCCTTAATAGTCTTTAACATTATTATCTCTTAATTAAATATCACATCTTGTTAGATTTCAACATAATTGTGAGCAAAAGGCTTGTCAAGGAAATGATAGGAGAATGCCGAGAAAAAAATTATACTTTCAGTGGGTTCAAGGCTACCTCTCACACTCCACTTAATTGTGCTGCTTTCCCTTTTCGTCCAACGATTTTAGCTTGAAGTCAATGTCAATGCAAACTGATTGAGAAATCCACATATTTTGCATCATATACACCGGTATAGAAGAGATGACAGATTTCACAAGAGTCATTCTACCTACTTTGTTAAGAAGGCGACCCTTCCAAGTTCCAAGAACCCAACCTCGTCCTCATCTTCTCAATAAGGCCATGAAAGTGTTCTGTCTTGGTTATAACTTCTACCTTGCACCAACGGGAATCCAAGATACTTGCCCGTTTCATTCGTAACTACAGTTATATTATTACATTAAAAAAAACCAAGATAATTAATGAGTTATCTCACTTCTTAAATTAAGTGCCTAATAAATTTTTATTTTTTCTCTTCTCACGTCCTTATTAATTCTCTGCTAATTACCCAAAAGTCTCAAAATAATTAATAAAATAACATATTTCCTCATTTCCCTACTTAAATACCTAATAATTATTTATTACTTACCAATTTCTAGAATACTATTAATTCTCAACTATTTTTCTCATTTCCAATATTCTAATGGTATTATATATTAATCGAACTCCAACAGCTATTCGTTTACCTATGTATAAAACTAATTAAAGAATGTTAGAAATATATTCTTTTAAATATTTTTCAATACTTATTTTATTATTGATTTATCTTATACACTTAAAAGAATTATTAAGAAAAAATATTAACAACACTTATTTTTAGACCAATAAAAAAATAAATGTTAAAAAGAATGCCTAAAAGAGTGTGTTACTAGTATTACTCAAAACCAATTATATGTACACTTTTTGAATTCTTCCTTCCTCATTTATTCTAACCCATTATTATAGGTTTATTTCTTGTGTTTAATTTGAATACATTGTTAATATTTTTTTACACTGTCATTTAATCATGTATAAAGGAATAGTGAATCATGAATTTTTCCTGTGTTATTTTACAAAAGGAACAGACATATATACACAAGCTCTACCACTCACCTAGCTAAGATCACTCCTACAAAAACTCCTAAACCAGATACGGCTATTCTAATAATAACTATACAAATAAAAGATTACTAGAAAGGATCAATTAGGATCAATGTAATAATGCTGCAATATTCTCCCAATATATCGGTGTAATAATGTTTAATATTCTCCTAATATTCCATATTAGATCAATTAGGATCAAGTGTAATAATGCCTGCAATATTCTCCTAATATATCGGTAATAATGCCAGCAAGCGCAATATTCTCCCAATATATCGTAATAATGCTTTAATATTCTCTCAATATTCCGTATTAGATCAATTAGGATCAAATAATATCGCAATATTCTCCCAATATATCGTGTAATAATGCCGCAATATTATCCCAATATTCCGTATTACCCCCTCAAGTTGGAGCATGAAGATTTCGAATGCCTAACTTGCCAAGCAAAGAATGAAACGGTGCACGTCCCAGGGCCTTAGTAAAAGTATCTCATGAAATTTGGACACGAGTAGGCACATAAGAGGCGGAGATGACCATGAATTATTTCATTACGCACGAAATGACAAATCCATTTCAATGTGTTTCAATACGTTCGTGAAAGACAGATTTTTGGCAATGTGGAGAGCAAATTGACTATCACAATAGAGTTGCATAGGGGTGGGATGCTTGATACCGAGACCGGAGAGAATACCTTTCACCCACTTCGGCTCGCATGTTGTTTTGGCCATCGAGCGATACTCGGCTTTAGCAGAGGACCGCGATCGTTTGTTGCTTCTTGGTCTTCCAAGATATAGAGAAGCGACCCAAAAAAATAATCCAACCAAGAAGAGACCGTCGAGTAAGAGGACAAGCGGCCCATCGATCACACCATCCATATAATCTCGATCGCAGGCTTTATCTAAAAAAAAATTCCTTGCCCTAAGTCCCTTTGAGATACCGCACCACTCGCAAGGCAAAGACACCAATGTTCTCGCTCGTGGTTGTTTGCATGAATTGAGAGAGAACATGGACACTATAGGACTTGCTCAGTTCTGCGATACACTGCCTGGATTGTCAAGAAATTGTCCTTTGGCAAGACCGAGATTATGATTTTGCTCTAGCGAGTTTCCATAGGTTTTGCTCCAAGTAATCCAAATCTTCACTAACAATGTCCAGAGCGTATTTTCTTTGGCAAAGAAAAATCCCAATGAGGTGATCCGCCACTTCCACTCCTAAAAATATTTCAACAATCCCAAATCCTTCATATGGAAGCATTGACTCAAATAATCCTTGAATCGCGTAATAGATGCAGTGTTATTTCCACAAATGATCAAATCATCAACATAAACCAAAACCACAAGTTGCACATCGTTATCAATTAAAGTGAACAAGGAATAATCTGAACCGGATTGACAAAATCCATATTTCTTGAGAGCCGAGGAAAGTTTTGCAAACCAAAGAACGAGGAGCTTGTTTTAATCCATACAGTGACTTTCGCAGCTTACACACCGTACTGGTGGAGCAAGTTAAAAATCCGGAGGCAATTTCATGTACACTTCTTCTTGCAATTCACCATGAAGAAACGCATTATGCACGTCCATTTGATGAAGTTCCCACCCTTCGCTTGCAAATAGCTAAAACAATTCGAATTGACCATTTTGGCCACAGCGCAAATGTTTCGTAGTCCACTCCTTCTACCCGATGGTTTCCAAGAATGACTAAGCGAGCTTTAAACCGCTCTACACCGCCATTGGAGCGATACTTGATCTTGTAAATCCACTTACATCCCAAGGCCCTTTTATTTGTTTGGAAGAGGGCACATGGTCCATGTTTGTCTTCAAGAGCTTGTATTTCATGCCGCATAGCGATCGCCATCTTTCATCTTTGATCGCCGCCGAGAATGTTGTTGGTTCTGCTTTCGCAATCACCGCAATCAACTGCGGCAAAGGAACTGCGCGATGTCGGGCGAAAATTTATCACAACTCACATAATGCGTTATAGGATGAGGGCGTATGCACTGATTTTTGTTTGTGGAGGAGTGAACAATTGGATGGGCTCATTTGTTGGACAAGATAAGTGACATAATTCTGCAGCTTCATAGAGGGAATCCTATTACGTTTACCGCGACCAAGGGATTCTTCATCATTCATTCGCTCGTTTCAAAGATCATAATCCGTATATACCTCACTTGATGTTGCAACATCTTGAGTGCTTT
The DNA here is from genome assembly GCA_029884595.1 of Ormosia semicastrata. Taxonomy (NCBI): domain Eukaryota; kingdom Viridiplantae; phylum Streptophyta; class Magnoliopsida; order Fabales; family Fabaceae; genus Ormosia; species Ormosia semicastrata. The sequence goes on along the minus strand of JAQQTO010000026.1, from coordinate 8,528,925 downwards.
CCAATTCCCATTACCCCCTTACTTCTACAATCCTATCTTCGGTGGTTTCTTCTAAGTGCTCACTCACCGCACTTTCAATGGTAGCCTCATCATTCCTTTCTCGCAACATGTCAGACGAATTGATCAAGGTTTCATCAAAGTAAAACAAAAGGAAACTCATTCTCAAAGAAATTAACATCTCTTGATACAAAGTAAGTTTCACTATCTAGATCGAAAAGCTTCCATCCTTTCTTACCATGAGAGTACCCCACAAAAACACATTTTTTACTTCTGCTAGCAAATTTGTCACCCTTCTTACCTTGATTATGAGCATAACATAGACACCCAAAAACTCTTAATTGATTATATGAAGGTGGCTCTCCATTTATCATCTCATACGGAGTTTTTCCGTTCAACAATGGTGTTGGCGTTCTATTTATTAGATATCCAGCTGTCAAGACACATTCTCCCCAAAATGAGATAGGTAGGTTACCTTGAAATTTCAGAGCACGTGCAACATTAAGGATGTGCCTATGTTTTCTTTCAACTCTCCCATTTTGTTGGGGGGTTCCTACACATGATGTCTGAAAGACAATCCCACGCTCTAGAAACTGCATTCTCAAACATGTGAATTCAGTTCCATTATCACTTCGAATTATTTTGATTTGTTTTTCATACTGTCTTTCCACTAAAGCAATGAAATTTAACAATACTTGTGAAACTTCCCTTTTATCACGCAAGAAATAAATCCACACAGCTCGAGAAAAGTCATCTACTATAGTCAAAAAATAATAAGCTCCACAAGAAGATGGTGTTTTGTAAGGACCCCATAAATCACAATGAATTAATTCAAAACTACTACTAGCTTTATTATTGCTCAAAGGAAAACTATCCCTAGTTTGCTTTGCCCTCTGACACACATCACATGCTTTATTTCCATTCACACTCCTACCTACATTTGGAATTAATTGAGTGATCTTCATGGAAGGGTGTCCCATACGCTTGTGCCAAAGATCAAACACGGAAAAATCATCAACTTTGAAAGCTTTCTCATGACGAATCCCTATGAAATAATAAGCCCATCTCTTCGTTCACCCACTCCAATCAGCGTCCTCGAGTACGGTCCTGCACAACACATAAAGAGTTAGTGACCTGCACAATACAATTTGTATCATTTGTCAATTGGGACACTGATATTAAATTGTAATTTAATCCAGGCACATATAACACATAGACAAGTTTTTAGCCCTCCTTCGAGAGTCACAGCTTCCTTCCTTCGTTGCAAAGGCTTGTTCTCCATTGGGGAGTCCCACAGGCATCTTTGCACCACCTTTAGCTCACGGAGGAGTCTCAAATCTCCACATATGATTGGAGGCTCTCGTATCAATAATCCACACTGCATTTTTACCGTCATTCTTTCTGTGGTGCTTCCCTTATGACTGCTGAGGAGATCCACCAGAGTTTGCCATTGCTCAGTGCTCAAACCTGGTAGGCCTCCCTTATCTGCATCCATTGCTCTGATACCATAAAGGAATAGTGAATCATGAATTTTTCCTGTGTTATTTTACAAAAGGAACAGACATATATACACAAGCTCTACCACTCACCTAGCTAAGATCACTCCTACAAAAACTCCTAAACCAGATACGGCTATTCTAATAATAACTATACAAATAAAAAGATTACAGAAAGGATCAATTAGGATCAATGTAATAATGCTGCAATATTCTCCTAATATATCAGTGTAATAATGCTGCAATATTCTCCCAATATTCCGTATTAATGTATCATTACATTATAAAAAATGTTTGATTCTGGCAATAACTATTTCAAAAATCACATATATAATAATGCATAATTAGTTGATGGTGTAAAAAATCTTACATTGATAATGTATCAAAATTAAACTCTTATTTCTTAACTTCAATCTCTTGAAAAATATGTTGGAAGTTTTTTTTATGTGAGTATCTTCATAAAGTCCCAAGCCTCACTTGCTGTTTGCAAAAAAAAATTCAACAATTACATACTATTGTTCTGAACTCCTAATCTTTGCACTGTTTTTTTTTCTTGGTTTAAATTTAGATTTTATATTATATTGTTATATTAAATATTGTCTCTATTTTATTTAACAATTGATTTATTGTATTTGAACACAATTCACATGGGCCCAAGGGTCTCCCACAAAGGTATAAGACCCAGGTTCAAATCTCAATTCCTCATATCCTAAGCTAAAAAATTTGGCTTTGACTATCTCCATGAATAAAAAAGATTTATTGTATTCGAAATTTTGATTGTTGATTTTATATTCGCCTTTAAAAAATATTACATAATTAAAACAAATAGCTAAATATTTTTAGCACTTCATAATAGAAAATATAATATAAATTTAAAAATATTATATTTATTTGTAGAACTAAAAAAATTAAAAGAAATTATACAAATAGAAAATGACTATCCAATTGACATACTTATAATAATATTAAAAAGACTTAGTCCTTTTTTAAATGCATATATTGCTTTTAAAATAATGATAACAATTTCAGTAAGTGTTGATTTAGCAAAAAGAAGCTTTTAAAACTTAAAATTAATAAAACCTTATTTAAGATAAAATTAAATGTCTCAAGAAAGTTTAAATAGATTAGTTATATTATCAATTAAAAAGGAAATATTAGAATAACTTAATTATAGAGTTTAATTAAAAATTTTGTATCCTAAAGACATAAAACTTTAATATATTTTTTTGTTTATTCAATAACAAAAAAGATCTCATTTTGTATTTTTAGACCTTTCAAACTCTTGAGTGAGTGAAGTATTATTTGAGGACCTAAACTTTTTATGATAAACCAATTAAGGAATTAAATTTTTATTGTTATCAACTAAAGAACTTAACTTTATCCAAATATATTTTTATTAATAATAATGCTAAAATGACAAAGATATCCAACTTAAAAAATAAAAATAATTTATAATATGAACAAAACACACAGTATATATATCTTTTTTTCAATTGATAAATATTATTTTAAAATAATTTTTATTAAAGTTGAAGTCCTTGATTGATAATCCAAACAAAATTAAGGTACTTAATTAGTAAATTTTAAAGTTGAAGTCCTTAATTAGTTTTTCACACTAAAATTAAAGTCCTTCTACAATACTTTTATCACTATTGAACCGCCCTGATTTTAATACCCTTACTTCTTGTGTTGATAACTTGATATGAACCATTAAGCCCAAAGTTTGAACCTTGCCATGATATAAAGTTTCTAACTTATTATTGCAGTTTTCATTTTTCTAATTAAATTATAATTTTTACATAATAGACATATTAGAGATGTAAATGGTTCTTGTAGTTACATTTACAAAATAATTCTGATATTCTTATCATAAATAATATATAAATTTTTTTTTACATCTTATCTATATAATTTATTATACTTATTTTTTTTATTTTCTCTTTTTAATTATACATCTTTAAAAAATATATATAATACTTATACCTCTAAAAAAGTATAACATCATCTTTATCCTTTACCTTTACGAAATTAAAGCCCTTTGAGGGCGCAAAAGTAAAGTAAGAAGGTGGCGGATACAAAACGTGAAAGCTAATATAAGTAAAATAATAGTACTTTTATTTACTTATACAATAAAAGATCATAATTATGTTTCTTGAAAGACGAAGCATTGCTCGGCCCAGAGAACACGGGTAATAAAAAAATATTAGGTTGTAGAATGGAAGATCGTCGGTGGGTTCATTTTATGATTAGGCTTATTTTCATCTTTATGACCAGAATAAAAGGTTTTGATTGTTTAAGTGGGAAGGCTAGTAGTCCAAGCGTTAATAATGGGATCACATGATCACCTCAATTTGGGAAGAATGTGTCAAGCTATGATTCTATGAAATGAATAGATGACTGAAATAAAAATAAAAAATAAATAAATAACAAAATAAAATAAATAAATAATGGGATCACATACGCATCTTATGGTAATGTTATTATAGTATAAATAAATAAAATAAGAATATATTATTAATAAAACAAGAGAAAATTAAATAAAATTATAAATAAAATTTAAATATTTTTTATTAGAACATGCAAGATTAGAATTAACAGATAATACAGATAAAAAAAAAGAATTAAAAGATAATAGAACTTATAAATAAATAAATGAATAGCACTTAGAGGGCGTTTTAGCAATATGAATTTTTATTTTCATCTATTCAAGATTAATTTATGTAACAAAGTATATATATATTTTTAATTTATTAAAAATTAATACACCTTCATTGCTATTTTAAAAATAAAATAAAAAATAAAAGTAAAAACTGAAAAATTGAAAAAAATTGAAAAGTCACGAAAAACATGAAAGAGATAAATAAAAAATCAGAAAATTAATTGCTATTTAAAAAACTATAAAAAGAAACAACTATAAAAATATATGAATGAGGGAAATGAAAAGGTAAAAAAAATGAAGTTATAATTAAAAAAATAATAATTTTTTTTTAGAGAAAATGCTCTGGCAATTTAGTGAAAGGACTTTAGTATATAATATAAATGGCCAGACAAAAGTTTTGATTATTTTAGTAAGAAGACTGAGAAATGTTACTATGTGAAACATACTCACTTTATTATTTTTTCCACAAAGCTTTCTTTTGATTTGATTTTCAAACAACTGGGGATTGGGATAAGCTCCAATGTCCCCCACTGAAATGAAATTGTCCAATACATGAATAATGAAAAAAATAATGAAAGCCTGAAATTGTGAATACATGAATAATGAATCGGGATCCTTTGCAATTATGCCAGGATTCAGGATCCTTATGCAATTACGCCAGAATTCCAGCATTTCTATTTTGCAGCAAATCCAAATACATGTTGCGAGAAGAAAATTTAATATCATCTTGCTAACATTATATAGTAAAGTTAACTCAAGGAGCTAAAATAATAATTAAAAAAAAGTAAACTCAAGGAGCTCAAATAATAATAAAAAAAGGTAACTCAAAAAGTTGGTTTAGTAATTAAGGAAGCGGGCTCTCTATTTTAACTATTCGTGTTTGAACTTCATACTAACACTTAGGTTATGGTTGAATATTTAATAATTAATAAAATAAAATAAAATGAGATAAAATGAAATAGAATAAAATGAAATATGATAAAAATATCATTTTATTATTTAAATATTTTAAGATAGAATAAAATAATTGTATGAGAAGTAAATGAAATGGTAAGAGTTATAACTTTATTTTTCTTAAATTATCTTTATTGTAAGCACAATAATTTTAGAATATAAAGTTAATATAGTAAAATTATAATTATAATTATAATTAAAAAATAATTCTATCCTATACCTTCTAAATTAGGGGAAAAAAATTGATAATTTTTGGTGAGATGAAATAATAAGATCCATTCTACTCACTTCTATTTCATTTTATCATTTTTTAACATAACCAAATAATAAAATCTATCTTCATCTCATCTCATTTTATTCTATTCTACTCAATCTCATAAATCTAAATATAATCTCAGGGAAAATCAATTAATTCTCTTGAATGCATTAAACAAATATGAGACGTGTGTCCTTAAGATTATCTAAGAATTAATGATGTGAGACTGATAATATGGGAGATGTATCCTTATAAGATCGTCTGAAAAGAGACTTTCATTGACAAGAAAGCTGACTCAAATATATTGTTACCATACAAGCCAAAAAAACATCATAGTATATTTTCTTTTCTCTTTCCCTATTATGTTACTCTATCCGTACATGAGTTACAATTAATTCTGTTTTAAGAATGAGAATTTTTTTTTGTTGTTTTTATTAGTTAACTAGACACACTTTACAAGCTGCCCTAAAATATTTGTTTTCTTAAACGTTTAGCGTCTACTTTTTAATATTATACAAAACGCACTAACTAATTAAGACCATGCTGGAAAGGGGACCAGGAAGGAAATCAACCTTCCAAATAGCGACCATTACAATAATATTAAGATTATTATATAATTAATTCATCAACATTGTTGCTTTCTACACGGTTTACGTTTCTTTTCACCTTTACGACCATACTAAAGTTAAATTACTTTTGGACTATAACTAAGAAATGTGAAACACTTTAGAGTATGAAAGACGGGATAACGGTGAAGTTGCTAAGACAATATGCTGTAAATAATGTTTTCATTGAGAGTGTTACTGTACAAACATGAATAGCCAATTATACTTGAAATGTGCAGAGAAAGAAGAAAATAAACTTTTATCTTACTTGGTAGTATCGTGATTCTAATTCATAGAAATTTGGTATATCAAATATAGTACTTCTTCTTCTTTATCATTTTCCAATAAAAAAGGAATATTAGTTAATTTTTTTTTATTTCTTCACCTTTTATACAGTTGAAAAATTTGCTTTATTCGTACGTGATTAAATTATAATAAGAATTCAGCTGTGGAATTAATAAGTGTCTTTTCACTTTTTCAGTATAGAATGAATCTCCATTTAAAAGTGGTAGATTTCTTACGCTATAGGTAAAATTCACCCACATGAAACTCAATTTGCTAATTAAGTCACACCTCTTGATTAAGGTAAACATGAATTTGATCCTCAGTGAAATAGAAATTACAAAAAAAAAAAATTGTTTCCATAAAGAAATTGCCGAAGTCATTCAATAATATCGTTTATGTCCAATATCACGTCTTGGTTTTGCGATTTGATAATTTTTCATTATTATTTTGTTTGAATTATTTTAAAAGGTTAAGACAAGTTAATATGTTGAAATAAAACAAAATAATTGATGGTAAGCAATAATCAAGTCACACAATCAACTAATCACGCATGAACAAACTTTATTGCGAAACCTTTTTCTAAGAAGCGGGGTCGGTTGAAGCATCAAATGAATTTTGCATAGCCTCTATATATACTTGGCCTCCCACCATGAAGCGATGCAAGTCATTTGAACATTCTCATTCTCTTGGCAAATTTACTAATCATGATTAACTTGGCTTCAGAAATTTCAGTTGTCCTAATATTGTTGCTATCTACAACCGTATTCCATAGAAGCGTGGGCGTGGGTAGCAGAAACAAGGTGGCTCGTTGCAACGAAAAAGATCGGGTGCCACTGTTAATCTTCAAACAAGGCTTTGTAGATCCTTCCAATCGCCTCTCCACTTGGTCTCAAGAAGAAGATTGTTGTGCATGGATAGGAGTTCAGTGTGACAACCATAGCAGAGTTACAAAGCTTGATCTTCACTATGACATTTATGGCGAATCAAAACCCTTGCAAGGTGATATCAACTTATCTTTGCTTAAGCTTGAATTTCTGAGCTACTTGGACTTGAGCTGGAATTACTTTGAACGTATAAGTATTCCAAATAATGATAAGCATAAACTTGAAAATCAATCACTAGTCACACCGCATTCAAGCTCAAATTTCTCTAAGCTTCAATACCTAGACTTATCCTATAATATGGGTCTTCACATTGATAATCTTCATTGGCTTTCTCCACTTTAATCCTTGAAATATCTCAACCTCACAGAAATTGATCTTCATATGCAAACGAATTGGCTTCAGTCAATCGCTTTGCTTCCTTCATTGTCTGAGTTAAGGTTGCAATACTGTCAACTAACCTACATCAATCCATTTCTTAAGAATGCAAATTTCAGCTCACTCGTAACTCTTGATCTTTCCTACAACTATTTTCACTCTGAATTACCTAATTGGTTGTTCAATCTCAGCATTGACCTCTCTACTCTTCTCCTTAACCATAACAATTTCAGTGGTCAAATACCGGATTGGTCAAATTATAGAAATCTAAAATTGTTGGCTTTGTCTAGCAACAAACTCAGCGGATCAATTCTAGATTGGTTGGGTCATCTTGAACATCTGAGAGATCTTGATCTTTCCAATAACATGTTTCATGGTTATATTCCTTCAACTTTGGGAAATATTTCATCCTTGGATACTTTTTTAGATGTTAGCTTCAATTGCTTGAGTGGCAATATTTCAAAAATTGTTGGGGAGCACTTCAAGTTTCTTGGTCTGTCCTACAATTCATTTAGTGGAGACTTATCAAACACGTTGTTGAAATCTAGATACATATTTATGGCCTCTAATAATTTTAAAGGAGGGCTCCCACATATGTCAGAAACAGTCCGCTATTTGGATTTAGATAACAACTCTTTCTCAGGACCTCTTTCTCCTTTGTTGTGTCATAGTACAGTGAATGCAATGAACACAATAAGTAAATTATTGTATTTGGATGTATCACATAATCTTTTAAGTGGAGAAATTCCTGATTGTTGGATGAATTGGAGATTGGTGTCTTTCATTTTCTTGGCAAGTAATGGGCTAACGGGTGAAGTTCCTCCCTCATTAGGTTCATCAGTTGTTCTTCGATCACTGGATTTGCATAATAATAGTTTGTTTGGAGATATAACATCGTTATTACAAAGTTGCCTATATTTGAGACTGCTCAATTTAGAAAAGAACAATTTTTCTGGAAGTATAGCCAACAAAAGTATTACACAGAGTTTGAAAGTGATTAAATTGAGATCCAACCAATTTGATGGATATATTCCGCCACAGTTATGCCAACTCTCTTCTCTGATTGTCTTGGATCTTGCTGATAATAAATTATCAGGATTAATCCCTCAGTGCCTGTACAATATTACTTCCATGGTTTCAGGCCTTGCAGATAATGATGATGCTCGATATGAATACTATCCTTGTAAAATTGGTGCCGGTAGAGAGGAAATGTACTGCTACAAAATTAAGTTGAACACAAAAGGTCAACAACTAGAGTACATGAGAAACCTAGTTTTTGTGCGGACTATTGACTTTTCAGCTAACAATCTGTCTGGAGAAATACCTTCAGAATTGTTTAGTCTCATTCAATTGCAAACCTTGAACTTGTCTCAAAATAACTTGACCGGAAAGATACCAAAAAGGATAGGAGACATGAAAAATCTGGAATCCCTTGATTTCTCCAATAATAAACTTTCAGGGGAAATTCCCCAAAGCATCTCTACTTTGTCTTTTCTAAGTTATATGAACTTGTCAAACAACAATTTCACTGGACAAATCCCATCAGGGACCCAACTTGATGGTTTTGATGGATGGAGTTATATAGGCAATCCCAATCTTTGTGGACCGCCTCTTACAAAAAACTGCACCAAGGGTAAAAATCCTGAGAAGCCAAAGCTCAATGGAGGAAATGAAGCCGACTCTATGAGAGAATCATTATATCTTGGGATGGGAGTTGGATTCGCTGTCGGATTTTGGGGAGTATGTGGTTCTCTTTTTCTCAACAGGACATGGAGGCATGCTTATTTTCGGTTCCTTAATTGTGTGGTAGACAAACTTTATGTTGTTGTCATCCTCAAGTTCAGCAGCTTCCGTCAAATAGGAGCAAATTGAAGTTGAGGTAAGCGAATGGCATTATTTGCCGCTGATTTTTGTACAAGGGCTTTTGGTTTGAATAGGCAGATAAAATTTAGTTATTTGCTTTTAAATTTTAATCAACAAATCCTCTTTGATTTTGAACGTAGATGGGTACTCCAGCAGATCATGGATCAGCAAGAGCTGGAGGATTAATGAGGAATGGTATTGCAATGGATCATGTACCAATGAGAGTTTGAAGGATGGACGAGGAATGGCTTAGGTGAAGTTGTTGTTTATGTTTCGGTTATGTAACTAGCTAATAATATAGGTCAATTCTGGTCTTGAATAGAGCGCCTATTAATTGCTAAAAGATCAATGCCGAAGATCTTTTTTTTTTTTTTTTTGGGTTTGCCATGATTTTTACTCTTTACTTTCACTTTTATATCACTGTGTTTTGTTTACTCCTTTTTGGCATTTATTATTTAGTGTGGTGGGTTGCTGTTTGCAAATAATAATAATAATAATAATAATAAATAATAAATAAATAAATAAATAAATAAATAAAAAAAAAAACTGAAAAAATTAGGTAATATTGTTTTAGACTCCTATCTTTGCACTGATTTTGGTTTTAATTTCGAGATTATAGTATATTGTTATATTTAATATTGTCTTTTTTTTTGGTACTTTGTCTCTATTTTATTTAATAGTTGATTTCATGTATTTGAAAATTTGATTGTTGATTTTATATTAACCATTAAGAAATACTAGGTAATCATAATACCGAAATCTTTTTAATACTTCATAATAAGAATTGAACGTGAGAATAAGTAATTTTCAAAATTTCTAGAATAACACTTAATTTATTTATATAAAATTAGTTATCTAAAGACGCAAACAAATATAAAAATATATATTATTTGGCCACTCTAAAAATTTGGTCCAAGATCCGTCACTACCTAAATCACAACGAGTATATGAGATATATTGGTATTGGTTCTTTGTTATATTCTCTACAAGAACCATTGACGCTTTATGAACTGAATATTGTTGTATATGATGTATTTCTGGTTTAAATATTAATCTGCATTTGAGCATGATATTTGGACTGATGTAAGTTTCATGTGCTGTGTGCGGCATTTAATATGAAGGGGTCTTGATGCAACTGTTGAAAATAAAAAAAAAATGGAATTTCTTGTTGGCACTAAATAATCCAAGACATGAGTTTCGGATTAGGATCATCTCCTTCTCTTTAAAAAAAGAAGAGAGTCATGTTTTATATCTATGTCTCAAATTTATTGAGTTATGTTTATAATTTTATTTTATTATAATCTAATAAATTTGAGTCATTAAATATGAAATATGACTCTCTCATTTTCTCAAAGAGAGGATCATGATCTTAAATTTTCTCTTGGCATATAAAGGATAGGACATATTTTGGGATGCGAAGCTCTTGGTACATTTGGCTTCTCATGCGTGTTCCTTTATTTGATGCCACTGTTGAATTATGGGGTCTTGTGTTGATAGAATGGTGAATGGATGGCCTATTTTTATACTAACAAAAATGCACGCTCTTTTTTTAATAAATAAAATAAAAAATAAAAAATGATGAATCAAGCATATGAGAAAATAATGAATGGCTTTTAGTGGTGCCGCCTGTTTTCTTGGTCTGTGTAAGTGTGATAGTGATGCTCTTTGGTAATGCTTAGTTACTTGGATTTTGCCTATCTTTGCTTGGGTCCTCTTATACGTTCATTAGACTAGTTAGTATCATTTCTTGTTATCTTTTATTTAATAAAAAACAAACAAAAAATATAATAAAAAAATCAAAGATATAAATGGACTCTTCCCTGAACTTAAAAAATGAATCCACAAAGAAATTATTTTGTTAAATAAACAAACTTAATAATCGGGTTTAATGGTTTTGAAGAATCAAATAGTCCCTTGCCAATTTCTGGGATAGCCGAGGTTCAATGCCATGTTCAATCTTGGTTAAGATTTGCCAATGCACTAACTCACTTAAGCAAGCTTTTTTTTTTCCTTAATAAATATATTTTTTAAATTAAAACTGACCAATTAAAAATAGGATTTTTTTTGTTTTACTTTTTACCCATTCGTAAATAATAAAATCTTGTAAATATCCTTCATTAGCACCTTGTTTTTCTTTTCCTTTGTTTGCTTAATTAAAGGATAAAATAAATATTTTTATGGTTATTAAATTTGCACAATTAAGTTTTTTTTACTGCAATTTACATAATTAACTTAAGATAATCATTATTAGAAGTTACGATGTAGGGTGTTAATACATTCTTAATCTATAATGATTATTGAATTCAATTTCATTTTCAAAAGATCATATTTTCAAAATAAAAAGACTTTTTTTTAATAGATAACAAATGTTTAACGCTCAAAAGACTCTCCCCAACAGAGAGGAGTAAGAACCAACAACAACTAAGCGTATAAGAATCATATGGGGGTACAACAGATCAAAAAACAAGAAACATCAAAAACCTCGAAACTCAACATAACCAAGAAATCTTCTATTCCTCTAAGTTTGCAACACTAGAAAGCTATAAAATTTCTTTAGGCCTATTCTGATGCACAAAGCGTAAGTCTTTGAAGCACCTCTTGATAGAGTGGAACTTATTCCAAAGGAAGCGCAGCTTACACGGGACAATCTTCTCATCACCCACCCAAGTCAAGGCAAGCAAGGAGCCAGAAGCAATCAAGATCGGATATTGTGACACCCATGTTCTTTGAAGAGACACCTCAAGAGCAAAAACAATGGTCATAAAGTCAGCTTCATTAGCATCACAGCACACCACTAAATTAACACAGCAACACAACGTCTTCCCACACATATACTTAAAAGTACCACCATTACAAACTTCCCCAAATTACTTCTAACTGAACCATCTAAACTCCAAAAAAAGACACTAATAGACATAGGAGCCCTTCCGACTACCTGCTATCTTATCGAGCCAGAGAGCTTCCATCTTCTAACATCCTGTAAATTAGACTTCAGAAACTCTAGTGAGAAAGGAAAATTAGAGCACCAACCCTTATAGAAATTATAAGGGTTGGACAAGTGCATCAGAATCACGAGATTTGCACAGCGAATAAATTCTAAAATATCTGTAACTGCCAATTACGATCTTATGAAATTATAACTCTCATAACCACCTCAAACTGCTCATAATTACAGTATTAGTGTTCTGATCTTATAGAAATTTTTTACTACAATTAAGGGGGACTAAACCCAAATTGCATTCAATAAATACCAGACTCAATCACCTTTTACATGTAACTTATTACTTATAGTATAACCCTTCTTGTGCACAACCTAACTTGAGTATTAGAGTTCCTTTGAAGGTACTAACCCCCTCGTTCCAACACTCTTTCCTGCTGCTATGCGAGGAGAAAACCACCAGACCGTGCTTATCTATGTACAATTCAGTATCTACTACTGAACATCAATCTTATTGGTGAAATATAAATTTCCATGAAAAATCTTTAACATAACATAATATAAAAGTTATTCCACTTTCATAGCCACATGTTTTCTTCAAATGCTACTTCTTGCACTTTATTTGTCATGCCATCAATTTATTTAATTATTTACTTCTTTGAGTTTTGATTCCTTACCCTTTCATCTTCCCAAATATTTTATCTATTCCACCCTTTAGTTTTTTATTATTTAAATTCTAAACTTTTAAATATAACACTTAGACTACGTTTGGTGCATCGTATAAATAAGACATGATAGTATAAGCTAATACGATCAGGTCTTATTCAATGTTTGGTGCATTTAACTGATAATATAATAAAATCAAGTTAAATCATTTTATCCTATTCTAAGCTGATAACTTTATCCCCTCCCCTAGTATATGATAAGACATGATAAGATTTCTATTCTAATATTATCCTCAATTTCATTTTTATCACTCATCTCCCTTGCGCCGCCACCACCACCACCACCACTTCCCCCACCCACCACCACCGCCGCCACCACCTCCACCGCCGCCACCCCCACGCCGCCACCATCACCGCCGCCGCCGCCGCCACCACCACGCCGCCACCACCACCGCCGCCACCACCACCCCCACCACGCCACGCACCCCCACCATCACCACCACCGCCGCCCGCCACCACCACCATCACCATAAGACCTTTTTTATTATTGTTTTCTAATTATTTTAATTTTTATGTTAAAGGATATTTTGGTCTTAAAAAAATGTTATACAATAAGCTAATTTATCCTTTTGTTATCAAACAAAAGATAGGATCATGTCTTATCCTATTAATTATACTATCATACTTTATACTATCATATCATCTTATCTTATACTATACTATCATGTGCACCAAATATAACCTTAAATTCTAAACTTTTAACCCAACAGTAATTGATAGTAGTGGAAGTAAATTAAGATCTCAGATGAACTTGTCTGCAATGGAGTTCAAATCCTGAAATCATCACTTTAGGGAAGGTTTTACTTAACTAACATCCTCGACTTATGTTGCTTAAGCAATTTGATTTACCAAAAAAATATTAATCTTTTAAAAAGTAAATACTCTTTATATATGAATGAAAACTAAAATAAAAAAATTATGAATTAATTGTGAAACAAATATCCTTCTAATCCTTTTTTAAAGGAACAATTAAATCTTATAATTTATAACAAATTATAAAAAGAAACCACATATTTTGTTGCACAAACAAATTAAAAGTATTTTTTATTTTATAATGCAATAACTATTTAGTTAGTTCTTTTAGTATATTTGAATGACTGTAGTAACACATAATTTTAAATTCTGTATTACTATAATTTTTTTATTCTAATTTTGATTTTACAAGTTGTAAAAATAGTGAAAAATAGTTTTATTTTATGTTGAATTATTTTATTGGATAGAATAATAAAAATAAAGTTAGAGTGCTAGAATTTGATTGAACTAATAAAAGTATAAGCTTAAGCTTACTTAACATTTTATTTTTTTATTTTTTAGTTTGAAAACTAAAATTTTATTTCAAAGAATAATTTAATACGTTTGGTACATCGTATAAAAAATATATGATAATATAAGTTAATACTATCAGGTCTTATTTAATATTTAGTGCATTCAACTGATAGTATAATGAAATCAGGTCAAGTCATTTTATTTTATTCTAAACTGATAACTTTATCTCATTTCCTAATACATGATAAGACCTGATAGGATTTTTATTCTAATTTTATCATTAACTTCATTTTTATCACTCATCTCCCTTGATCCACCACCACCACCACCATCACCACCACCACGTGCTGCCCCCGTTCGTTGCCACCACCACCACCGCTACCACCACCACCACCACCATCGCCACTACCGTCGTCGCCGCCACCGCCGCCATCGTCACCACCACCACCACCACCACCACCACCACCACCATCACCGCCGCCGCCGCCATCCGCTGCCGCCGCCGCCGCGCCGCCATCCGCATTCGTTATCACCGTCACCACCACTATTGTGTGTTTCAGTTACAGAGTTGCATAAGGCTTTTTTTATTATTATTTTCTAATTATTTTAACTTTTATGTTAAAAGATATTTTAGTCTTAAAAAAATATTATACAATCAGTTAATTTATTTTTTATTATTAAATAAAAATAAAATTATATCTTATCTTATTAATTATATTATCATATTTTATACTATATTATCATCTTATTTTATACTATACAATTATGTACACCAAACATAATCTAAACTCAAGAGAGGAGTAATGAAGTTTTCACAATATCTTTCCTAACCGTTAACTATTTCTTATCTCGTTTGCAATATCAATCAAACAAGAATTAAGGACAATATATATCTCACATTAAATTGTATTTGTTTTAATTACTTTTTAGTTATGGCTCAAACTAGATTACAAATATATTTGTAACAATGAAGAACAATAGTCTAATATACTAAAATTAATGTACTATTTAGTTTCTGTTGTTTTTTGGGCTTTTGCCCCGTATATTTACTCAAAAAATAATAATGTACTATTTGGAGAAGCGTTTTTCAACATCACTTAATAAATATATTAAATTATATTAAATTATTATATATGTTTCAAGTTTAATATCAATGTTATTATTTAATATGTATTAATAATATTATTAGGTATATTAATTATTTAAAATTATATTCTCCAATATCACAATATATGAAAATTCATATATATACTAATGCAATGCACAGGGTAAAATGTTAGTTTTAAAGAAAAATTCTTCCGCACCTTACACCCAAATTAACAAAAAGAAAGTAAAAGGTAACAAAGTATTGGGTTTTCCGGATGGACGTTCTTTCACGGGTGATCCTATACAAACTAACACTTACTAGATTCTTCAACATAATTAATTAGTTTAGGATATAAGATAGATATTTAGTGCCAGTATCATCTTTCGCAATTTGTGTTATAGCTTGGTGTAGAATTATATGCTATTAGTTTCGTAGTTTATAATTTTCTTTTTCTTTTTCACCAAGGATTTCTAATCAATATTTGAGCTTGTAAATTTTTTGTTCAAACTTCACTCCACCGGTCCAACCCAAATGGCTTAGGTTTTTTAATAGATTGCTTACCAATAAAAGATTTTTGAATTCAAAGTCAGGTCATATAATTGTTATAAGTGAAAAGTTGATCATGTGAGCCAACCTCTGTTAGGCATACATGGCTTAGTTTATGAGTATATATAGTTTAGTAAACAAAACTTCAATTCGTAATATGCTCTTAGATACATGGTGCATTTTTGCATTTTTAGATAGCACCGAGGATTGACTCAATTACCCCTTATCACTACTATATATCCTACTCTTAGTGCTTCTCAGCTTTCCAAGTCTTCAGAGGTAGAAACTTTCCAATTGATCTTAGTTTTTTTCCCCATCCAGTTTCTTTACTAGATGCTGCTACGCATAATATAGTAGGAAAGAAAATTTTGACTTACTGGGAACACTTGACAAGTCGGTTCCAGTTCTAATAATTGCTTTGTTTATCGTTTTATTTCTTCGGTTGTACTTTTTGAACATGAGACAAGTTTGGTCTCTCACTACGAATGGAAGATAGGGGTGGGTTCATTTTATTATATTGATTACGTACCACAACCTAAATAAAATTATGATCATTAACTATGTAAATTTTCTTTCAAAATCAATTATTTGAACATCATTCTTTTAAAATCAATTCCATTAAAATCTAAACTAAACGGACCTAACATGGTTAATTACTTTCCACACGGTTATGGCTTATTTTAATAATTACCGCTAGACAAAAGTTTTGATTATTTTAATAGAAAGACTAGGAAATGTGATTACGTGAAAGACTAGATGACAACCTCACTTTATTATTTTTCCGCAAAGCTTTCTTATGATTTGATTTTCAAACAGCGCCGAATTCGGGTAAGCTCCAATGTCTCCACTGAAATGAAATTGTCCAATAATAATGAAAAAATAATGAAAGCCTGAAATTGTCAATAGGAACAATGAAATGAAAATGTCCAACACATGAATAATGAAAGCCTGATTATATGGGGATGATCCAATGGAATATAATTATGCCAGAATCCCAATATTATACTATTTTGCGGCAAATCCTTGTACATGCAGAGAGAAGAAAGTATAATATCATCTAGCTAACATTATACAGTACATTTAAGTAACTCATGGATTGGTTCAGTAGTTGAAGAGTGATCTCTATCTTGACTAATAGTGTTAGTTTGAACTTTGGTTTGGTACTTAAAAGGAATAAATTAATTTTTCTAAATGTACTGAACAGCTATGAGAGATGTGTTCTTATGATTAACCGACTAAGAAGAGGTTTAGTCTCACTTGACACGAGAGTATATACTCTTAATTCTGTTTTAAGAATGAAAAATTAATTATCATTTTTATTTTTATTATTTAACTAAACACACTTTAGAAAGTTGCCCTAAATATTTGTCTTCTTAAATGTTTTAACTTCTAGTTTTTGACCGTATACCAAATGCACTAACTTAAAAGTTAAGACCTTGCTTGAAGGAGAGGTTTATATGGGAGGATCTTCTAGTCCTGAGAGTGTTCGAGGGTTAATTTCACATTAATATATGTGAGAATACTTGATCAAAGGAAACAAAAAATGACCTTGAAGGAGAGGGGACTAAGAAGGAAATCACCCATACCACCTCTCTTGAGGGGATTAATAACAATTCCTAATTTTTTGGATTGAAGCATGGAACATAATTATCATTTCATAGAATGTTCATTTCATGGAATAAAGCATGGAATAGAATCACTGGACCATCCTGATCCAATTAATATCCGAACATAAGCTAGACTCATTTCTGCAAGGTCCGACCGACCTATATCTGAATGAGTAATGACTCAACAAACACGTGTTTAATACGACTCATCGACAGACATAACGGCTTTGTACTATAATGACTAGACATAATGGTCTTGCGTCATAATAACCAAACATAACAGCTTTATAGTGACCAGACATAACGGTCAAAATCTTAAATGACTTAAACGGAAGATATCTGAAAAGTCAGTTCTCCATATCTCTATATAAACCGACCTGACATCCTAAGCCAGACATGTTTTTGCTTTTCTCTACCTATGTCTTTATCACGGTCTTGATGCCAAGACTAATGGGTTGGAGTACCTTGGCAAATATTCCACATCGTCTTCTTCAGGTAACTGTTGGAGATTGACTTAGAGTTCTTTGACGGGCTTCCCTTGGGTAGAGGACGAAACAATCACCATTTCACATAATTAGTATAACAAAATATCATTACCTACCAAAATCATTAAACACGGTTGCTTTTTCACATGGTTATGACTTATTTTCATCGTTCAAAAAAGGAGTTCATTTAACGCAAGATTGATATGGGAGGTATATTCATAAGATCATCTCAAAAAGAACTTAATCTCTGCTGACACTAAAGGTGGCTCAAATATGTTGTTACCAAACAACCCAAAAAGCATCATATTATATTTTCTTTTCTCTTTCCCCTTATGTTACTTTATCCTCGCATGAGTTACAATTAATTAAGAATGAAAATTTAATTTTGTTGTTCTTTATTTTTATTAGTTAACTAAACACACTTTGGAAGTTCCCTAAATTATTTGTTTTCTTGAACGTTTAACTTCAACTTTTTTAAGAGTATACCAAACACACTAACTTTAAACCATGAAATCAACCTTGCAAATACCATGCACCACTTTAAAATTAAGATTGTTATTAAATTAATTCATCAACATAACCGCTTTCCACACGGTTTACGTTTTTTTCACCTTTATGACCATTGGAAATTTCAATAATTTTTGGACCATGACTAAGAAATATGAAGGACTTCAGAATGTGAATGTCGGGATAACGTGAACTTCTTTTTCACATAAACTTCCTTGAAGACATGTTTTTCAAACAAGGGCGGTGAATGTCTCAATTGAGAGTCTCACGGTACAACATGAAAGACCAATTATACTAAAAATGTACAGAAAAAGAAGAGGAAAAATAATAAGTGGTCACATGACATTTAAATAATTTTTTATCTTGATTATTTATGTATGATTGTATAGTCAATATTTATTTTTCTCACAATAAAAACTAATCTCACTATATATATATATATAAAGCGTATCTGGTAAGAAGACTGTTTATTATAAGAGATGAGAAGAGTGAATTTTAACTATTAGATACTCCGACAAAAATAATAATAATAATAAACTGGGACGGTAAAGCATCAAATCAATTTTGTATAGCTTATATATAAATATAATTAACCTCTGATCACGAAGGGATGCTGTCGCGATCGAAAAATCACGATGGGATAGCAACTTAAATTAAAAAAATTCATAATTTAGGAGTCGTCACCAATTTTATTTAAAACAAGAAAAATTGGAAACTTAAGAAAAATAGTCTTTGAAACCAGATTGAATTCGGGAGTCGGTTATGTGTAGGGAATGGTGGAAACTTAATTCCACAGCACCCCTAACACACCCGTCCTAAGACGGTACCTTAAGTTAATTATGCAAATTCTTAATAATCCTTGAAAATATTTGTTTCACCCCTTTTATTTAAAACCACTAAAAAAATAAATAAATTGTAAAAATTTAATTTTTGGCTTGACGGAATAAGAGTTCCGCTCCTACGTATCCTCAGGTGCAATAAGGAATTCAAAGTCACGTAATTCTTTAGAAAATAATTGTGGGTTAGTTGATTTTATTAAAAAATTAATTTATATTTTATAAAAATTTGAATTAACAGGTCATCATGACTCTGTTAATCAAATTAAGGTTTGAATAGGTAAAACTCGCGTCACGCTAGAGACGTCACCCACTGATTATCAAATTTGTTACAAAATTTTTATTTAAAATTATCTAAAAAAAATGAATTGGCTTATTTTATTTTTTATTTTTTTAAAAGAAACATTTTTTTTTAAATTTGAATTAATAAGTCATCGCAACTTTTTTAATCAAATTAAGAATTAAATAGGTGAAACTCGCGTCACGCTAGAGACGTCACCCATTGCTCATCAAGTTTGTTGCGAAATTTTTTTATTTTTACAAGAAAAGTTTTGGATCTTTATCAATTGGTGATTTATTAAAAAAATGAAGATAAAATAATAATAATAATAATAATAATAATAATAATAATAATAATAATAATAATAATAATAATAATAATAATAATAATAATAATAATAATTTAAATCATCAAGTTATCGCAATTTAGATGATTACAATGGTTAGCAAGCTGTCGTAACTCAGATAACCTCATTTTATTTTTTTGTAAAAATGGTTCAATTTTTTAAATCTTGTTTCTTTCATTATTTTTTTTATTTTTTTTTGTTATTATGGTTTGCAGCCCAATGAGCCCATTAACCCAAACTATTTCCCAAAAAAATAACCTATCAGAAAAAAAGGAAAGTTAACAAAAAACAGAGGGCAGGAAAAGGTGTTTAAGTTAGGAGGGGAACCAAGGGAAGAGACCCACGACAGCGCGAGCAACTCAGATGCGGCCGGTCAAGGTGGCACGTTGGTATGAAAGTTAACGGTGAAGGAGTGCTGGGTCTCAAACCTGATCAGCGACGAACGATAGCTGCGGTGGAAGGATTGGATCGTGGAAGTGAGACGGTGGAGGCCGGTGTTTCTTCACGGTGGTGCGATCCGGATGAACGACGTTGCTTGGGCAGGGATTTGGTAGCCGGTTGCCGATTCGTGGACAGGCGGAGAGATTGTGAAGCACGGTGGCTCCGGTTTGAGGTTACACTGTCGCGACTAGGTGAACGGGTGCTGGGCGGAGCTGCTGCAAGTTCCAGTGGTGCTTCGCAAGCTATGTCACGGTTAGCTCCGGCGTGGTGATTGGTCCAGTGGCGATGAGGGCTATGTGGTTGGTTAGCCTTTGTGGGTTGATGACGTGAGGTCACTATTTGGTTGGGCATGGCTAGGCTATTCACGGTGTTGTATGGTTACGGGTCTGGTGATGATAAAGGTTGTGGGTGGTTTGGGTTCTTGATAGGTTGTGGTGTGATGGTGAGGATGATAAGATTATGGAAGATTGGGAGTGAAGGTGGAGGTCATTATGGTGGTTACGGTTGAAGGGTGGTGGTTGTGTGAGTGGTTGGCGAGAAGAATGGAAGTTTGTGGTGAGGTATGGAAGGAAGGCAATCGTGAGTGAAAAAATAGGCAAAAGTGTGTTTCAGGCTAGAAAATAAGTCAGCTTCTAAGTATCTTTTCTGTATGTGGGTTATGTATTTTTATAGGAGGGGATTAGGCTGAAGTGTTTGAGTTGAAGTGTGATTAGAATTTGTTTAGGATGATAAGTTGTGGTTGATTTAGGATAAGTGCTGGTTAGTTTAAGATAAGTGTTGGATGAATTTAAGTGTTAGAATAATTGATGAGGTTTGTTTAGGATAAGTGATGAAGTCTATTAAAAATGAGTTTAAGTGTTATAATAGCTGATGAGGTTTGTTTAGGATAAATATTGGTATATGAGTTGTGGGTTAATGAGTTATGAATTAACGGATTGGTTTATGGGTTACGAATTAGTTTATGAGTTATGGGTTAATGGGTCACTAAGTAAAAGATAAGTCTTTTTTTTTTTACAAAATGTCCCGAATAAAATTAGGTTCACAGATGCAAGTCCTTCAAACATTCTCATTCGCTTGGCAAATTATTAGCCATGATGAACTTAGCTTCAGAAATTTCAGTTGTTTTGATATTGTTGCTATCTGCAACCGCATTCCAAAGAAGCGTGGGTGTGGGTAGTAGAAACAAGGTGGTTCATTGCAACGAAAAGGATCGGGTGGCACTGTTAAAATGTCTCAATCAAGTTAGAATCAAATCGATATTAATTGATAAAATTAAAATATGAAAAAAAAATATAAAATGAATGAGAATAAAAAAATCAACTAGAATGACCACATTAGATGATTGCTTGGAGTATCATTCAACAATTGCTCATAAAATATCTTAGACTCCATATCCCACTTCTCAGATGTGTCAATGATGCTGACTCGGATCATCTTCCTTTTTGGCTCCAAAGCTGACCGCGATGAACACGGCTCCGGCAAACGCCGCTTGGCCGTGACTCACAACGGTTCAGTGGCATCGGAGCCAATCAGATGCGGAAAATTCTTTAACTAATTAACTATATATATTATATCATGATCATGTGACCCTTTCAGAAGCTAGCAAAGTTAAAAGCCACAATAATAAAGTTGTCCTATTCTTGTTGATTTGAAAAGGATATTAAAAAAAAAGAAATATCCTTGTGAAAAACAAATGACCTAAACGGAATGTATTCGGAGAGTCAGTCCTCCAGATCTCTATATAAACCGACCTGACAATTTAGGTTAGACATATTTATGCTTTTCTCCACTTATGTCTTTATCACGGTCTTGATGCCAAGACTAATCGGTCGGAGTACCTTGACAGGTATTCCACATCGTCTTCTTCGAGTAATTGCCGGACAATCGACGTAGAATTCTCCGACGGGCTTCCCTCGAGTAGATGACGGAACAATCACCATTTCGCATAACTAAGTATAACAAAATATCATTACCTACCAAAACCATTAAACACGGTTACTTTTTCACATGGTTATGACTTATTTTCATCGTTCAAATTAAAAAGGAGTTCATTTGACGCATGATTGATATGGGAGGTATATTCATATGATCATATGAAAAAGAACTTAATCTCTGCTGACACTAAAGGTGGCTCAAATATGTTGTTACCAAACAACCCAAAAAGCATCATATTATATTTTCTTTTCTCTTTCCCCTTATGTTACTTTATCCTCGCATGAGTTACAATTAATTAAGAATGAAAATTTAATTTTTTTGTTTTTTGTTTTTATTAGTTAACCGAACACACTTTGGAAGTTCCCTAAATTATTTGTTTTCTTAAACGTTTAACTTCAACTTTTTTAAGAGTATACCAAACACACTAACTTTAAACCATGAAATCAACCTTGCAAATACCATACACCACTTTAGAATTAAGATTGTTATTAAATTAATTCATCAACATAACTGCTTTCCACACGGTTTACGTTTTTTTTTCACCTTTATGACCATTGGAAATTTCAATTATTTTTGGACCATGACTAAGAAATATGAAGGACATCAGAATGTGAATGTCGGGATAACGTGAACTTCTTTTTGACATAAACTTCCTTGAGACATGTTTTTCAAACAAGGGCGGTGAATGTCTCAATTGAGAGTCTCACGGTACAACATGAAAGACCAATTATACTAAAAATGTACAGAAAAAGAAGAGGAAAAATAATAAGTGGTCACATTAATTTTTGATCTTAATTATTCATATATGATTATATGGTCAATATTTACTTCTCTTACAATAAAAACTCATCTCACTAGATATGCTTATATATGTATATATATGGAACATATCTAGTAAGATGATTATTTATTGTAAGAGATGAGAGAAATGAACTTTAATCATTGGATACTCCGACAAAAATAATAATGATAATAAACTGGGACGGTGAAGCATCAAATCAATTTTGTATAGCTTATATATAAATATAATTAGCCTCTGATCACGAAGGGATGCAAGTCCTTCAAACACTCTCATTCGCTTGGCAAATTATTAACCATGATGAACTTAGCTTCAGAAATTTCAGTTGTTTTGATATTGTTGCTTACTGCAACCGCATTCCAAAGAAGCGTGGGTGTGGGTAGTAGAAACAAGGTGGTTCATTGCAACGAAAAGGATCGGGTGGCACTGTTAAAATGTCAAGTAATCAATCAAGTTAGAATCAAATCGATATTAATTGATAAAATTAAAATATGAAAAAAATGTATAAAATGAATGAAAAAAAAAAATCAACTAGAATGGCCACATTAGATGATTGCTTGGAGTATCATTCAACAATTGCTCATAAAATATCTTAGACTCCATATCCCACTTCTCAGATGTGTCAATGGTGCTGACTGGGCTCATCTTCCTTTTTGGCTCCAAAGCTGACCGCGATGAACACGGCTCCGGCAAACGCCCTTGGCCGTGACTCACAACGGTTCAGTTGCATCGGAGCCAATCAGATGCAGAAAATTCTTTAACTAATTAACTATGTATATTATATCATATGATCATGTGACCCTTTCAGAAGCTAGCAAAGTTAAAAGCCACAATAATAAAGTTGTCCTATTCTTGATTTGAAAAGGATATTGAAAAACAAACAAATATCCTTGTGAAAAACAAAGTTAAAAGCCACAATAATAAAATTGTCCTATTCTCGCGGAGGTGCCTCAAGATATGTGAGAGATGAATGTTGAATTTCATGGTTTCAGAGTAGAAAGAGAAGAGAAAGAGAAGAGAAAGATGAGAGAAATGGAGAAACTTGTATATTGATAGAATGAAGAAGTAAAAAATATAATGAGTAATCTTGACTTATATAACCAACTAATTCAAGTAAACTAACTAACCATTAAAACTAATTCTAACTAACTCTAACCAATTCTAACTATCTTAATCAGCCAAATTAAGTGGAAGGTGTACATTACACTTCCAGCTTGGGATGATCAATACAAATGCATATCAAAAGCATATCCAGAAAAATACAATGATAATGCCAAGAACCGGTAAGGCAAGTAAGTCAACAAATGCTTAACCACCACAAAAGGCAGAAGCTCCAAATGCTTAACCACCATTCAAGGCAGAAGCTCCAAATGCTTAACCACCATACAAGGCAGAAGCTAAAATCATCAAAGCCAACAAAGGACAAAAGCTTAACCATTAAGCAGAAGCCACAACTCAAGGCTTAACCACTTAACAGAAGTAAGAACATCCATCAATGCTTAACCATCCATGACAGAAGCTCACATCAACACATAACCATCATGGACAGAAGCTTACAACAACAAAAAAATCAAAGAAGCAAATCACCAAACAGTTGGTGTACACAGAACTTAAGAAACATTGGAAATACATCTTGATCAAAACAAAGAATCCAGCAAAAAACGTGTATTCTTCTGTTTTCCTTTGAATCTTGTGCTCCTCTCTCTCTCTCTCTCTCTCTGCAATATCATCTAAATAACATTCAACTTTCGTGTGACCTTGAATCGGTTTCAATGGAGACTCCATCATCCACAACAAGAAGAGTCACAAGATCACAGACAACCTTGGCTGCTTCTAATAATACCGTCAACAATAGCAACAACAACAACAACAACAACATTCCAGTCTCGGGAAAGATTGAAGATTCAGAGAAGAATCTGTCAAAAACAAGGCAAAGAAACGGGCAACAACAACAGGATTGGCTTACAAGATTTGAGGCTGGAGCGTCCATCGCCAGCAAGAACTCAAGATCAAGGAATCACAATCGTGGTGAGTGAACAGGGGCGCAAGAATCAGCGTCGGAGGCTTCAACAGCGGCGACCGACGGCAGAAAATTGCCTCCCACGGCAGAACACGGTGGTGCTCGCAGCGGTGGTGACAGATCGACAAGGTCATCATCGTCGCCATAACCGACACAGGATTTCCTCGGCGATTACAGATCGAACCAAAGACTGATCAGAACCAGCAATAATAGAGCAGCAAATCGACGCCGGAAAACGCCATTTCCGGCCACAAAGAACATTGCCGAGACCAGATCGAAAAATAAGAAACAGATCGAGTGCGAATCTGAAGAAAACGAACTGTGTAGCAGATCTAAGATCCGGTGATGCGGTAAACGGTAACCTCTGCGGCGGCACCATTGACGGAGACGAGGCGACGAACCATATTTGTAGAGGAGAAGGAAATGAATTTGTGAATTTTCTCGTTGGGGGGATGAACCTGAAGATAGATAGAGGAACCTGTGAGAACATAGGAGGAAGAGGAGCTTATCTTGAAGGCTGAAAAAGTGAGAAAGGAAGAGGAAGCAGCAAAGTTGAAGGAGAAGCGGAGGCTAAAGGAGATAGGCCCAACAAAGGGCTGCCTTAAAGGCACAAAAAAAAGCTGAGCAGAAAGAGAAGGCAAGATTTTCTCGGGAAAGTGTAAAAGGAAAAGAAAAATAAACTAAGAAAGAGAAAAAGAAAAAGAAAATAAAATGCAGCAGAAGAGTATTCAAGGTGGGTGAAATAGCTCTGATACCATGTTGAATTTCATGATTTCAGAGTAGAGGGAGAAGAGAAAGATGAGAGAAATGGAGAAACTTGTATATTGATAGAATGAAGAAGTAAAAAATACAATGGGTAATCTTGGCTTATATAACTAACTAATTCAAGTAAACTAACTAACCATTAAAACTAATTCTAACTAACTCTAACCAATTCTAACTATCTTAACAATAAAGAAGACTTTCCTTTGAAACTAAACTATAATTATGGGCAAAAACGAATTGGCTGATAAAGAAGACTTCAATCCAAATTTAACAGCTGAGAGATGAAGAATTTCCTAGATTGTGTACACGAATGCTTCGTTGATTGCGATCTAGTCAACATCGACAATTACATTCCTAATAATATTAACTAAAATAACGCACATATATGCTTTTATCCTTTCCCAAGATACATATTTATTCACAATACTTCTAGGTGATACTCATAAATATATATGGATATCAATTTATCGGTTTGTATCTACATAAATGATAATCCTGTGAATTATCTGTTTTTATCTATGCTTTTTTATTGGGTTTAGCCATTTGTATCCAGCTTTTAACCTTATTTTGCCTCATTTAAATCTTATTTTGACCATGATGGCATAAGATGATTACTTTGATGAATCCCATGGAGTTTGGTTGTATTTTGGAATTTTTTTTATCTCATTTGTGTTATCTTATTTACAGTGAAGGTTAAAGAAGGATGAAGGTCGAAACTATGAAGAATGTGGTCAAATGGAAGAGCTTGCAATGTCATTAAATTGTAATACATGCATTTTGGACCCCAGTAGCTCAAAAAAGCAAAAGGAAAAGGAAGGTGCAGAAGAAGCCAGGAACTCATTGGCGCTCCGAACTAAAAATAGTGGGAGGCGGTGGGAAAATCGAATATCACTAAACAAGCAGAAACCAAGCAGCCGGACGGCCAAATAGCCGCTGGGCAATGAGTGTCACGCAGACCCATTTACATTTTGGCCCAATTCATGTCAACAGAGCATTTTTAGCTGAAGGAAGGGGGAGTCGAAAGAGGAGACCTAATTTGGAAAACTTGGAGGTGGACTTGAAGAGATGAAGAATGGGAGCTCAGATTTTCTTCAGTCTTTCATAGAGTTTTTCATCCTCTTTTCTATGACTTTAGTTTCTGTATTTGTTTCTATGTCTAGCTAAACTCTCCCTTGTTGGGATTGAGTGAATTTTGATGAATTTTGCTTGTATTTAACTTGGGTTTTAGTTATGCTTAATGGATACTTATGTTTTGAGTTTATAATCTCTATTCTTAAAGCTTTCTAGGGTTTGTTCATCCTTAGAATGATTTTTTAGGTTTATGCATTAGATGAAAATTTGATGTGTGAACTTTGTTTGAGATCGTGAACCTTGTGATTCGTTGTGCTAGGAATAGTCGATGAATACTTGTTATCTCGTTGGATTCTTAATCTTAATGCTTTTTCCCTTTTAAAATCACCTAAGGAATTAGGGATTTTAACTAGGATTTCAGGTTCTTGTGCCTAAGGAATTAGGACATGGATATTTTGGAGAATCCGATAATAAAATAGAAGTAGAAATTTGTTTTAACTCCAGGTTAATATGCAGCAAATGAAATCAAATGAAACTTGATCCCAACTCTTTCTTATTTTTGAATTCCTATCTCTTTTGTGTTCTAAGTGTTTGCTAATTTGTTAAAGTTAAAATACCAAAAAGAATCTTTTTCTTTAATTTAATTTCTTATATGCTTAGTTGTTTACAATTGAGCTCCCTTTGAACCATAGTTCTATTTGAATAGTAGTTAAGTTCGTGAATTGGTAATTAGTCATTGATCCCTGAGAACGATATCCGATTTTCTCACCATTTTTATTACTTGACGATCCGGTACACTTGTCGTGGTCACATTAATAAAGCATATTAACAAAAAAGATAATGCTTTCAGTGTTGAAATATGTAAGCAACCACATAATAAAATAATACCATCTAGTTTGAAAGTGTTTGATCATGCATATTTCTTGTGTAGCCTACTTGCTATGAGGGCTTTTTTACCAAACTGTCACTATTAGAAAAATTATTTATCAAAATATTTTTTTAAATTATTTACTAAATTATCACTTTTTTAAAATATTTATCAAAATGTCACTCTTTTAAAATTATATACCAAATTGTCACTCTTTTGTCTTACGTGGCATTTTTAAACACTTTTTTGGCTACGTGGGATGCGCCAAATAGGATGACGCATCCATGAAGGTTACACCAACATGCTTGGCGTAACCTTTATAGATGCACCATCCTATTTGGCGCATCCCACGTGGTTTTGCCACTGAATACGCCAACGCGCTTTGTGTAACCAAGTTAAATATGCCAACACTTTTGGCGTAACATAGGTATATACCTAGGCCCCCCTCCCTTATTCATGACATTCACTTCATTTTCTCAATTCTCGATCACGTAGTTAATTTGACAATTGCTACTAGAAGTGGTGTCTAGATCTCCATCTGTAATCAAATTCAGATAGTATTCCTTATATGTAAGTATCTATTTTAATGTTTGAATTTTTTGTTTATGATTTGTTGACTTTTTTTATTATATTAGTGTTATTTATACATTTATGTTATTTTATACGTATTTAGAGGTTTACAAATTTTTTTTCTTGACTAATTAATAATGTGATTAATAGGATACGTAGTGTGAATTGTATGAATTATTTGTACGTAAAATAATGGTATAAATTTTTTTTCTTGAGTATTTAACATGATTTAAATAACTAAATGTAGTTTAATTCAAATTATTAGGGTTTAGGAAGCTATTTGTACATAAAATAATAATAATATAAATTCATTGTTATATGTACAATTTTGTTATAATTGACATATATATATTGATTTTATATGTGTTGAATTGTCATTGTTCAGAAGTGGAATTAACATGACAAAACCCCTTAATGTGCACATTTACTTCAATGGGACAATGTATGATGGTGAAGAGGGTCTCATGTATCAAGGTCCTCCTCCTAGGCTTATTGTGATCATAGCCAATGTGACTTTGGATGGCTTGAAAAATAAGATTCATTCAAAGTTGAGACTCCAAGCAAATGTACATGTGTCAAAGATTGTCTATTGATGTCCACAATGCTACAATCTATGGAGATGGATAGATTTTCCATTAGAAGATAATGATGATGTAAAGTACATGATAGATTTCTTTTGTCAAACTCCGAACATGGCCTTGATGGAGTTGTATGTTGAGGTAGAAACAAGTGGGCAGAAAAAGCATGTTGAACCTCCTAGTGAAACTGAATCTCAAGTTGGTCCTTCTAATCCAGTTGAGCCATGCAATATGATTGTTATTGGTGGTGCAATGGTTGAAATTGATAAACCACTTGTCAAAGATGCAGTATGGGACACAAGTGAAGATGAAGAACAATTAGTTGAGGTTGATGATTTAGACATTGACATAGATGCAAAAAACTTTGATGCCAAAGAAAATTTATAAGTTCCATTCTCCTCAATCCATGTTTATGCCTTCTAGCCCTAAATATGTGTTTGTGTCACCATGCCTTCAGTTTTCTCAGATCAATTGGGATGTATTGAGTAATCCTAATAAATTGCCTGCATTAGATAGTCGTGGGACTTGGAGCATCAATGATAAATTCTATGTTGGCTTGCAATTTCCATCAAAAGATGCCGTGAAGTTGGCTCTCAAACATTATTCTATTCTCAGGCATCAGAAGTACAAGATTGAATATTTTGATTCACGAAGACTAACTTTTAAGTGCCTTAGTTTTGACGAAGGTTATAATTGGAGAGTTAGGGTCATACAAAGCAAGAGGTCGAATACGTGACAGATTACAAAATATAATGGACCTCATAGCTGCGTAAACCAAGCTGTGTCATTAGATCACCGCAAGTTGGACTCTCGTATGATCTATTCTTGCATTTTGGAGATGGTTAGAACAAAACCCAATGCACCTGTATGCTTAATTGTTGAACGGATTTGAAGCCAATTCGGTTACCAAGTTTCATATCGAAAAGCTTGGAAGGCAAAACAATTGGCCATTATGAATATTTTTGGGGATTAAGACAAATTTTACGAGGTATTGCCCAGATGGCTAGCGGCCATGAGAAGAGACATGGAAGGCACAATGGTGGAGTTGCAAGACAATGAATGTTTTGTGAATAACTGACTTAATCGTTCAAAAAGAGTGTTTTGTCGATTATTTTGGACATTTAGACCATATGTTGCTGGCTTCCGATATTACAAGTCCATTGTTCAGATTGACGCCACTCATTTATATGAAAAATACCATCATAAGTTGTTGATTATAACAACTCAAGATGGAGATAGAAAACCTTTGTCAATTGCTTTATCATTGTGGAAGGAGAGACAAATGATACTTAGAGTTGGTTCTTAACCCACCCGAGGTTGCATGTCACACAACAAGAGAGCTTGTGCTTGATCTCTGATCGACAATCAGTGGCAAATGAAAATCTTGGATGGTAATCGCCACATGCGTATCATGTCTTCTGTATACAGCACATTGGTTCCAATTTTAACTCTAAATTCCAGAATAAGGAGTTGAAAAGATTTTTGATTAACACAGGTATTTAAAATTTTCAATTTGTAATCTAATTTATTATACTAATAGTTAGTTTCTAATACCAACTCAATTCATTTGTTGTATCAGGGTATGAACTAATTGCAATCAAGTTTGATGCTAGGCTAAAGAAGCTGACAACCACTACTGAGATGACAAATTGGATTAATGTGATTCCAAAAGAAAAATGGAGTTTAGCATATGATGGTGGCCGTAGATTCGGTCATATAACTACTAATTTGTCAGAGTGAATCAACGGAGTATTGAAGGGTAGCAGAAATCTACCTATAACTGTATTAGTTCAGTTGACATATACGAAATTGATAGAATACTTTGTCAAACGAAAAGATGAGGCGAATGCGAAAATAATGACATTTGGGCAGGAGTGGAGTGATGACTTATTGAAGTACTGGAGAATCAACATGGCAAAGGCGAGCTCACACCAAGTTCACTGGTATAATAGAGAGAACACCAAATTCAAGGTTGAAGAGGCTTTTAACCCTGTAACACAACAGGGTGAAGTTTCTTATACTTTAAACCTAGAAGAAGGCCGGTGTGACTGTGAGGTGTTTTAAGCATTGTATTTTTCATGCTCTCATGCTTTGCTACGTGTATTTCTGTGACAATTGACCCACTCCGATATGTGCATAGGGTTTACAGGATGGAGAGTGATAGCTACATGGAATGCGATAATTGACCCATCCTCCTAAAATGATATCCTTGTTTATAATGCATATTAGGGGTTTTGGACTTATATTTGTCATATTCGGATATAAGCCTTATTTAAAACCAGCTTACAAGTTTAAATTTGAACCTAATCAATGCATTTGTGTTTATGAGGGGAATTGCATGAACCATGATGGCTGTAGGTTTTGACATAACTTTGGTGATAGTTAGTATATTATTTTCCTATTTTTATGTTATTGTCAGAATTGATTAAGCTATTGGTTGGTATTTAGCTTAAACATCTAAAGGTCGACCAAAATCAACAACCGACCCTTAACGAGAGCATTTATAAACTGAGAGTGGAATTTGAACCAATTGGCTGAACCATGGTGACTCAGTAGGTCCCGACAAACATGTACAAGATGCCATCAACCTGGATATAATTCTTGCACATGTCATGCTGGTGAATCGAGTTCCTTGAGAGATGATGGAGAGGGGCCATCTAGTTAATCTAGGATATATTTTCGTTGTCAGACTCTTGTATTAGCCAATCATCGATGTGTATTTTGGAGCCATGTTGTTGTGTATTACTCCACTATGATGTTGTTTTTGAATACTATTAATATATGTTAGTTGATTATCAGCGTGCACTTCATTTCTCCCACAAAATTTGACTATTATATTGTTTTAAGTAATTATGTCTTCTTTTATACCATCGATAACAAATATTATATAATATTTTTCATATTGTCATACTAATTGTTGTTGTTATTTGGCATACAGCGTTACAGATGACATTCCATGTAAACTTAGGCCCATATGACGGCTCGATTTTGGAGTTGCAGGGGTATTATATTTCTCAGTATGTATAGCAGGGACATGAGGATCGGAACTTGCGTGTTGGACGTGCTCAGAAAACAAAACATATGGACCCCCTGCGCCAATTCTTCCATATCTACAACAGGCTGGCTTCTTGGGGGTTGCTTATATGAGCTATTGCAGCATTGATCATTCATTGATTACTGTGTTGGTTGAGAGATGACGCCCAGAGACACATACATTTCACATGCCTACCAGAGAGTGCACCATAACATTGGAGGACATCGGTACCATATCATGTTTTCCTATTGACGGTGCTGCAGTTACTAGCCTTACCCATCAGACCGATTGACTCGATTTATGTGATAAGTTATTAGGAATTGATGAGACTCCCTAGCTCATATCTGGTGCACGCATTGATATGACATATTTGTGGTAGCCGAGTGTTACAAACCTCACTGATGATGATGATGAGTACATGCAATAACATACACGACATTACATACATAGGTTGCTTGGGGGTTTCTTATACCCCGATCATTCTGGTAAGTCTGTGCAGTTGATGTTCCTTCCGTAATTAGAGGACTTTGCTGTTGTCGGGACATACAGTTGGGGGTCTCCAGTCTTGGCGTACTTGTATAAAGAGCTTTGTAAAGCTATGGACTACAAGGCATGCGAGATAGGAGGGGCTTGCATCTTATTGTAGTATTGGGTATGGTACAGATTCTCCCAACTTGCCCTTACACTAGCTGACTATATTGAACTCGATGTATTCTATGGTGCTAATTGTGGTCAAATACGTCCATTAGGATGGGAGTAAGTTTCTTTTCATATCATTTATTTATATTACTTTGCTCTATTACTTCTTTTATACCGAATGATGCGCTAGTTTGGTCTTGACCAGCCCATACCACTGAGACCACTTCAACTTGATAGTTTGCACTCAATTACACTGGCAAGTAGGCATGATGAGGATTGGCTAGCTACATATATTGTTTACATAGCCACATGGGATAGTCAAAGTGAGAAACTTGTTAGGGGAATCCCATTGCTCGCACCCCTCACTTTGCATTCTGAGTATATGCGTTGGTATAAAGAATTAGCAGACGCTAGATTTCTCTCACTAGTGTATTTATTAGGAATGCGGTAAGCTCCTTACCAATTCGCTAGTGACTATATGTATTTTGTATTCATTATAATGACATATTTTATATCTGTTTCTTAGGCAGACATTGTAGAGCATTTATTCAGTTCGACTACTA
This sequence comes from Ormosia semicastrata, assembly GCA_029884595.1. Taxonomy (NCBI): domain Eukaryota; kingdom Viridiplantae; phylum Streptophyta; class Magnoliopsida; order Fabales; family Fabaceae; genus Ormosia; species Ormosia semicastrata. The sequence goes on along the minus strand of JAQQTO010000026.1, from coordinate 8,495,645 downwards.
ACGCTGTTGCTCAAGAAGCTGTTACACAGATTCTACATTCATTGCGGGAGCATAATCGTATTACAATGGAACATCTGCGTCCAGCTTCAGTAGCAGGTGACATTTCAGGGCCACCCGAGGAGTCCAGTCAATAGGGAACGCGGTGTAGAAAAAGGACACGGTTAGTGAGCACTCGGACACAACTTTGACATCCTGAGGACTCTGGTTCTACAAGCTGGCACATGACTTAGCCTCTTACCACTGCTATATACCCAACCACTTAGCTATCACCTACATATCACCCACCATACCCACCATACCCTTACTCACCACTGGGTTACCCATCATATCCTTACCTACCACATGGTTACCCACCATATTATTACCCACCACCAAGTTACCCACCATACCCACCACAGTCAGGTCCTTCTTCTGATCCTTCTCACAGGCCATCACATTCTGATGCGGGCCCATCTCGTTGGCGTATAATTATATGTCATTAGTGTATTTTACAATGTTATATTTAGTAGTTTTGTTTAAATTACTATTGATAATTTTCTATAGTGATTTTGGTACCCTTGTTGGATTAAACATGTTTATTGCATAATTTTTATTAATGATCTTGGTAACTAGTTGAATTAAATAGGTTCATATGCTTTTGGGGAGGTCCAATATTTAGAGGAAACTCTGTCAAAATTTTTATAGAATCTGAATGATTAAACTTTGGTTAAATCATGTCAAACAGGCTTATGCCCTTCTGCGTTAACTAAAAATATAAAAAAAAATGTTTTCCCCTCAAAATTGGGAGAGTCATGATTGGGAGACTACTACCAAATAAACGTTTGAAAAAATGATGTCTTTTTTTCTCAAATAAACATGTAGGAACATACCAAAAAAAAAATTATTTTGACTTTAAAGACTATTTGTTGTGACAAGCAAATGAGTATGAGTTTGGTGTTATAGTTAACCTATATTACGGTTTATAATTCTATATTTTATAGTTTTAAATCAGATAAATTATGGTGATTTGCTTATGTTTATTGGTGAATTTTATATAGATCCTTATCATTGTATTCATTTTTGTAAATTGAATGAGATTTATCATATTTGGAGTGAAAACATGCGAAGACATCACGTTTTCGAAGCAAAAGATGATCATTTTGACTCTTACAGGCCCTATGAGCGATTGAGGAGTTACACACGGTCGTTGGTAACTCACAAAACGCTTTTGTCTGATTTTTTTTTTATACACGGTTGTGTCTAACTTGAAAAATATTTCTGTTTAATCTTTGAAAGGAAACACAACCGTGTGAAGATTGCGTCTAGGAATGGCAATCATTTGGGGATAGTGTTTTCACCTTGCCCCGTCTGTCTCGTCGGTACCCATTTATGATCCCCACGGGTAGGCGGGGTATCCGCGGTAGTTAATAATTTAAAATAAAATCTTAAAAATTATAAAAAAAAAACATAAAAAAAAAATTTTAACACCATATACTACAACTTTGTTCAATAATCTAAGATTCTTACAAAATTAAAAGAATATTATAAATAACAAATTAAATTCAATTATATTTTGTAATAATCAATTTACATAAATAAATATTACATAAATAGTATATATATATTTAACAAGTTTTATCATTATGAATTCATTCAATAAAAAAATTATTTCAAAATAATAAAAAGATATGTATTTTCATCTCATCTCAAAGTAAAAAAGAAAAAAAAAATATATATGATACATATTAGATAAAAAAGTATAGTTAACGAGTTTATATTTTACTCATGGGTACCTATAATCTGTATTTGCCGTTCATTTTATTAAAAATTTTATGGGTAATCCCATGATCTATGTAAATAATTTCATAATCCCTAAAATCATGTGAATACAAATCCTATTTTGCTCATCCTATTACGATAAAAAGTATTAAAAAATGTAAATACGTATCACAAATGGTAAAATCATAAATAGTGATAATTTGTTATATAATTTCATCCTAAATCTTAATATCATATTTTGATAAATAATTTAAAAATTTTAAAAAAATAATTTTTATAAATAATTTAAAAAATAATAATTTAATAAATAATTTAAAAAATAATTTTTAAAAAAAAAATTACTAACTAACAGTTTAGTTAAAAAGCGTACTGAGACTATAACCAAATTAAGACGTTGATAACAAAATCTAAACAAAATATCTGAGTTGGGTAATAAACCAGCGGTGCAACCGCCAGCCCGGTGGTTAAATCAGAAAATCGTCACCATGTCCTTTCACCGATTCGATTGCCGGCCGGTTATTACAACTATGGTACCAACTGTATTTTTTTTTTTTTTGTCTTTTGTGCACAAGAAAACCAAAAAAAAAAAAAAACAAGACCAACTTCTAATGCACCAACTGTGATTTGTGCATGTGCAGTGGGTGGTAATATCGTTTTCTAATTTTACTTGAAAAGCCACCTGCTTCTTTTTTCCGAATAATTGCTCCAGCACGAACGCACAGTTTATAATCACTTCTAACGTGGGGCATTCACGTAATGCCATGCAGGTGTGCGGAAAGTTGAAGACATTTCGGCGTGTTTGGTTCTAGTTGTTTTCTTGTTTTTTAGATTGATTTTTATATAAAAGCTTTCACAATTAATTTTATAGAACAAAAAAAAAAATTGTCTGTGTAATATATTATCAAAACATTTATAAGAAACCAAAAAAAAAAATGCGTTTGCATTATTTATTTTAAAAACAATATTTAAGAATTAAAAAAATAAAAACTTGTGTGGCATTAGAGTGCAACCTCCTTCGCCTCAACAGAAAAATTAGGAAAGCACATATATAGGAAATGATCTTATAACTATATAGTATTTGTACATTTTTTTCATTTTATAAAATTCTAAAACTATACGTAACAAAATAATAATAATCGAAAACTATCATATATTCTTTTTTTTTTTTAACTAAGAAGGTCGAAGCTCATTTCGTATTATTATAAGAGCATGTTTGGGAAAGATTTGAGAAAGATTAAATCTTTCCCAAATAGCTATTTTTAAAGGATTAAGCTGTTTTGTAAAATAATTATTATGTTTGGGTAAAAAGATTATTTTTTAAAAAAACTTTTACACGAAATTTAATGCAAAATAAAAACTTTTTTCAGCTAATAATCATAAGCTAAAGATTGGAGCTTATGATTTTAGCTTATAGATTATTTCTTATACTTTGATATGTAAATACTATTTTGTCCTCAATCAAATAACTTTTTTAATCATTCTATACCTATTTTAGTAATTGAATGCATAAAAGCGATTCTTTTTTATATCATCTAAACGAATCATATTAGTTTAAAATCGTTTTACAGCTAATGCATCCAAACGTAAAAATGAATCGATTATAATCGATTATAACAATAATCGATTATCAACATAATATATAATTTTCAGCTTTCCCAAACAAGCCCTAAATGTAAAGGTATTTAAAGCTTTCTTTAATTTCAATTAAACTGAAATTATTCACACTCAAAATTTCATCTTTCATACCTTCTTTCTCTCACGTTTTCACTGGTCTTTCTTTCGGCAGGTAATATTATCCTTAATAAAATCCACAGTCCTCCATATCTTCTTCTCTATCCAACAACGAAAACAAAATAACTTTTGCTTCTCCCTTTGTTGCTTCATAAACCAAGATCTGGGAAATCTGCGCTTACAAGACAGCAAAATGACTTCATGTATCTTCTATTTATCTAGTTACAGGATGAATTGGGGTCTATACTTCGTATCCATCCTTAAAATGCTAACAATAAACTAAATATATTAAGATGTAAAGAGAGAAAACTGATTGAATGAATTCATTGAATTACTTTCTGAATGATACAAATGTCTTATATAGAGGATGGTTACATAATAGAAAATAACTACCTCATTAATTGCCTATAACTGACTTAACAGATTCTGTTTTACCAGCTAATACCCCCCACAAGCTGGAGAGTGTATGCTCATCACTCCCAGCTTGGATACAAAGGCAGTAAATGGAGATGGATCTAAAGGTTTGGTGAAGATGTCAGCAAGTTGATTGGAACTAGCAATTGGAAGTAAATGGAAGAGTTTGTCTTGAAGTTGTTTCTCTCGAACTATATGGCAATCCAATTCTATATGTTTTGTACGCTCATGGAAAGAGGAATTTGCAGCAATGTGACTCGCGGACTGGCTATCACAATATAATAGAGCAGGACAGATGAATGGAACTTGCAAATCCTTCAACAAATAAGTAAGCCATTGGACTTCACAAACTGTTGAGGCCAAGGCTCTATACTCTGCTTCTGATGAGGATCTGGAAACAGTTGGTTGTTTCTTCGATTTCCATGATATGAGTGACTCTCCAAGGAAGATGCAATAACCTATGACAGATTTTCTTGTGTTAGGACAGCTGGCCCAGTCAGAATCACTGAAGGCTTTCAACTGTAGAATAGAGCTAGCAGGGAAAAATAAGCCTTGTGCTAGAGAACTCTTGATATATCTTAGAATATGAAGAGATGTGGGAGTGCTCATAAATTGACTTAGCTGTTGTACAGCATAACTAATGTCAGGTCTTGTAGTGGTTAAGTATAAAAGTTTGCCAATTAACCTTTTGTAAGCAGCCGGAACATCAAGGGGTGTGCCTCCTTGCTTAAGCAATTTGGTTCCCTTGACCATAGGTGTAGGAACTGGTCTTGCAGCTAGCAAACCACAATCAGATAAAATATCTAAAGCATATTTTCTTTGACAAATATGTATGCCTGCTTTGGATCTTGCAATTTTGAGGTCAAGAAAAAATTTCAAGTGGCCCAAATCCTTTATTTTGAAGCGACTGTCCAGAAAGGATTTGATAGCAGTAATTTCATTCAAATCATTACCCGCAAGAATAAGGTCATCTACATAGACCAATATGGCAGTGAAGGAGTGGCCAATTTTCTTCATGAAGAGTGAGTGATCTGATGTAGATTGCGAGTAGCCACGAGAAATGAGAGAAGTGGACAATTTTGCAAACCACTGCCTGCTAGATTACTTCAACCCGTAAATGGATTTGTGCAGTCTGTAGACTTGGTTTGGCTTAGTGGGAGTGAGGCCAGGAGGTAATTGCATATAAACTTCTTCCTCTAAGTTGCCATGGAGGAAAGCATTGTGAACATCAAGCTGGTGAAGGTTCCAATTTTGTGCGGAAGCAATGGCAAGGAGTAATCTGATAGTGGTCAGCTTAGCAACAGGAGAATAGGTATCAAAGAAGTCAATGCCTTCAATTTGAGTGAATCCCTTTGCTACAAGGTGTGCCTTATACTTTTCTACGCTCCCATCAGCCTTATATTTAATCTTATACACCCATTTGCAGCCAATGGGTGTCTTGCCGTGAGGTAGATCAGTAATAACCCAAGTTGAATTCTGTTTGAGTGCCTCAATTTCAGAGTTCATGGCCTGAATCCAGTGCTCATGTTTGATGGCTTGCTTATAAGTGGGTGGCTCTTCATGTGCATAAATAGACAAAGTAAAATATAGATGGGAGGGGGATAGGTTAGTGTAAGATAAAATAGAAGACAAAGGATAGAGAATACCTGTTTAGTGATTGGGAGATGCTGAGATTGCATTACAGTGGAAATCCTTGAGATAGGAAGGGGATTTTCTAGGTCTGTCAAATTTTCTGATTTGTGTTAGTTCAGGTTGTAAATCTGTAGTGGTCTCAGATGTAGGTAATGGTGGTTCATTAGTAGTGTTTTGGGTGATTTGAGGCGTGAGTATAGGTGTATCAAAAAGGAATATAGAATCAGTGTGGTTAGGCATGTGGACAGTGATGTCATTGTCAGTTGATTCAAGGGGAATGTAAGGGAATATGGATTCATAAAAAATGGCATGCCTTGACACAAAGATGACTCGGGTTTGTAAATCATATAGGAGATATCCCTTTGTACCAGTTTTATAACCAAGAAAGAAGCATTTTCTGGCTCTGGGGTCTAACTTGTTTCTGTTTTGTGTTAAGGTAGTTGCATAGGATAGACAACCGAAGACCTTAAGATCAAGAAATGTAGAGGGAACATCATATAGCATTTCATATGGTGATTTTTGTTGAAGAACAGGTGTAGGCAGCCTGTTAATGATATGGATAGAATGACAAAGGGCAAAAGACCAAAAGGACATAGGCAACTTAGATTGGAATAATAAGGCCCGAGTGACATTTAAAAGATGTCTATGTTTTTTCTCAACAATGGAGTTCTGTTGAGGGGTCTCAACACATGAAGTTTGATGGATAATACCCAAAGAAGAATAATAAGAGGGCATGTTAAATTCAGTGCCATTATCTGTCCTAATCATTTTAACTTTGGTAGAAAATTGTGTGGAAATTAAAGTAATGAAATTAGTAATGCAGGATCTAGTTTCAGCTTTGGTTTTCATGAGAAAAACCCTTATGTGTCTGCTGTAATCATCCACTATTGTTAAAAAATAGTGGTGGCCTTAGATGGAAGCAATGTGTAGAGGGCCCCATATGTCCATGTGTAAAAGATCAAAGGGGTGGATAGATTTGGTAAGGCTGGGAGAAAAAGGTAACTTGCATTGTTTGGCTAAGTGACAACAATCACATACCAAATTTTTATTAGAAAGAATGTAAGGAAATTTAGTACAAAGTTGTTGTAAAACAGCATGAGAAGGATGGCCTAACCTATAGTGCCACAAATCAAAAGAATCATGTGATAAAGCATTATTAGTAGCAGTGTTTACAAAGGAAGGGAAAAGGGGATCACTGCATGTGCTGTTTCTTGCACCTGTAACCTCAGCAAATCGGTCAAGTCTTACAAAGAAAATGAATACATCATTTGCTTCCTTAAAGGTCTCAATGATTCTTACAATACCGTGCGCACTCAGATCCTCCTCATGGACCCTCTGCCCTCCATCAACAAGGCTTTCTCTTTGGCTCTTCAACAGGAAAGGCAATCATCCACTTTAGCAGCTGATTCTACTGCCTTTGTAGCAAGCTCATCTAATAGCAATTCTCAAGGCAGAGGATTTTCTTCTCAAGGAAGGGGTAGAGGCAGATATAATTCAAGACAACAGATGCAGTGCACTCATTGCAACCGCATAAATCACACTATTGAGACATGTTATTTCAAACATGGCTTCCCCCTGGCTATAGATCTAAGAACCAAAGCATAACTCTACAAGTTACTTCTGCTTCAACTGCTACTGGCACTAATCATGCTCATGTTCATCATCCTGTTCCACAAACTTCCACTGATCAGTCTTTACAATTAACCCGTGATGATTATCAGTATTTGATATCACTTCTTCATGCCTCTAAAACTGACACTGCTTCTTCTGTGAATTCAGTGAGTAAGCCAAAGAGAAAGCCTTGTTAATGGAGGGCAGAGGGTCCATGAGGAGGATTTGAGTGCGCATGGTATTGTAAGAATCATTGAGACCTTTAAGGAAGCAAATGACGTATTCATTTTCTTTGTAAGACTTGACCAATTTGCTGAGGTTGCAAGTGCAAGAAACAGCACAAGTGCAAGTGGGTGTTGGACATAGGTATTCTAATTCTTCCCAAAGAATTTTCATATCTGTAAAGAAAGTGGAAAGAGACCTATCACCTTGCCTCATTGAGTGTAGTTCTTGAAGGACATCGAACATACGAAAGTGATTGCCTTTGGAGAATCTTTCTTGAAGGTCCAACCAAAGGTCTCGAGCACTATCAATGCAGATGGTGCTTTGAGAAATATGAGGAGAAAGAGTCCGAGTAATCCAAGAAACTACCACATTATTACATCTTTCCCGAGAATCATACAAGGAGTTGGATTCTACAGGTTGAAGGAGTCCTCCATTGATAAACTTGAGCTTGTTCTTGGAGGATAGAGCGCGCTTCATAGCCCTGCTCCAATTGTAATAATTGTCACCATTGAGAGAGGGTGATACAAGAACAAATCCTGGGTTTTCTCCAGGGTGAAGGTAATATGGGTTGTTTGGGTTTTGGGATGGATCAGGGAGAAGGACTGAACCATTTCCCTTTGTGTTGGCATTCTTAGGGCCAGAGGTTGAGGATGAATCAGCCATGGCTGAGAAAAAGATGAATGTGAAAGCTTAAAGAATCAAAGGTAAAACTGATACCATATTAAGATGTAAAGAGAGAAAACTAATTGAATGAATTCATTGAATTACTTTCTGAATGATACAAATGTCTTATATAGAGGATGGTTACATAACAAAAAATAACTATCTCATTAATTGCTTATAACCAACTTAACAGATTCTGTTTTACCAGCTAATAAAATAAGATTTACTCTCGTTGGAAACAAGGCATACCCAACAAATTATTGTGCTACCACTGTAAGATTATTGTCTCATATAACAATGTATATGTAATCTATATGAATTTCTCTCCCACCAATATTCAACAAACCCGCATTACTAGCTGCTTTTAAAGGTGGCCGATTAATCTTCTCAAGTAATCTACTAAATAGTAAGAGGTTACGATGGGGTTAAGGGCTTCAATTTGGATACATGTGGGGTGGGGGAGGCTGCAATGGTGTTAAGGTTCATGGCTAGCTGCTACCTCCTTCAAAGTGGAGAAGCAAAAGTTTTTCATTTTTTTTTTGGTTGTTACAGAAAAAGAAGGGGAGGATTAAGAATTTCATAAAGGGTAATATTGATCATTTAGTAAAATTTAATGGTCATTCTCTTTAATTAAAATTGGATGATCATTTTTAATAATTTTAATTTTATTTATTTTTTTAAATTAAATATTATTCTTTAATAGTGTTTAACATTAATTTTCTCTTAATTAAATATCACATTTTGTTAGATTTCAACATAATTGTGAGATGAAAGTGGGTGCCTCACTTTTAGCAAAAGGCTTGTCAAGGAAATGATAGGAGAATGCCGAGAAAAAAATTATACTTTCGGTGGGTTCAAGGCTACCTCTCACACTTCACTTAATTGTGCTGCTTTCCCTTTTCATTCTACGATTTTAGCTTAAAGTCAATGTCAATGCAAACTGATTGAGAAACCCACATATTTTGCATCATATACACCGGTGTAGAAGAGATGACAGATTTCACAAGAGTCATTCTACCTACTTTGTTAAGAAGGTGACCCTTCCAAGAACCCAACCTCGTCCTCATCTTCTCAATAATGCCATGAAAGTGTTCTGTCTTGGTTCTAACTTCTACCTTGCACCAACGGGAATCCAAGATACTAGCCCGTATGATTCGTAACTAGTTATATTATTACATTAAAAAAAAAGCCAAGATAATTAATGAGTTATCTCACTTCTTAAATTAAGTGCCTAATAAATTTTTATTTTTTCTCTTCTCACGTCCTTATTAATTCTCTGCTAATTACCCAAAAGTCTCAAAATAATTAATAAAATAACATATTTCCTCATTTCCCTACTTAAATACCTAATAATTATCTATTACTTACCAATTCCTAGAATACTATTAATTCTCAACTATTTTTCCCATTTCCGATATTCTAATGGTATTATATATTAATTAAACTCCAACAGCTATTCGTTTACCTATGTATAAAATTAATTAAGGGATGTTAGCAATAATTTTTTTAAACTCTTTTTAACACTTGTTTTATTATTAGTTTATCTTATACACTTAAATGAATTATTAGGAGAATAATACTAATAACACTAATTTTTAGACTAATAATAAAGTAAATATTAAAAAGAGTAATCAAAAGAGTATGTTGTTAGTATTACTCAATTATATGTACACTTTTGAATTTTTCCTTCCTCATTTATTCTAACCCATTATTATAGGTTTATTTCTTGCATTTAATTTGATTACACTGTTAATGTTAAAGTTTTTTACACTGTCATTCAATCATACATTGTTACATTATAAAAAATGTTTGATTCTCACAATAACTACTTCAAAAGTCATATATATAGTAATGCATAATTGGTTGATAATGTAAAATATTTTACATTAACAATGTATCAAAATTAAACTCTTATTTCTTAATTTCAATCTCTTGAAAAATATGTTGGAAGTTCTTTTTATGTGAGTATCTTCATAAAGTCCCAAGCTTCACTTGCTGTTTGCACAAAAAAATTCAACAATTACATACTACTGTTCTGAACTCCTAATCTTAGTACTGTTTTTTTTTTTTAATTTAGATTTTATATTACATTGTTATATTAAATATTGTCTCTATCTTATTTAACAATTGATTTATTGTATTTGAACACAATTCACATGGGTCCACAAAGGTGTAAGACCCAGGTTCAAATCTCAATTCCTCATATCCTCAGCTAAAAAATCTGGCTTTGAGTATCTCCATGAATAAAACAAGATTTATTGTATTCGAAATTTTGATTGTTGATTTTATATTTGCCTTTAAAAAATATTACATAATTAAAAAAAATAGCTAAATCTTTTTAGCACTTCATAATAGAAAATATAATATAAATTTTAAAATATTAGATTCATTTGTAGAACTAAAAAAGTTAAAAGAAATTATACAAATAGAAAATGACTATCCAATTGACATACTTATAATAATATTAAAAAGACTTAGTTCTTTTTTAAATACATATATTGCTTTTAAAATAATGTTAACAATTTCAGTAAGTGTTGATTTAGCAAAAAGAAGTTTTTTAAAATTAAAATTAATAAAACCTTATTTAAGATAAAAATAAATGTCTCAAGAAAGTTTAAATAGTTTAGTTATATTATCAATTAGGAAGGAAATATTAGAATAACGTAATTATAAAGTTTAATTAAAAATTTTGTATCCTAAAGATATAAAACTTTAATATATTTTTTTGTTTATATAATAACAAAAAAAAAGATCTCATTTTGTATTTCGCTTTAGACCTTTCAAACTATTGAGTGAGTGAAGTATTGTTTGAGGACCTAAATTTTTTGTGATAAACCAATTAAGGAACTAAACTTTTATTGTTATTAATTAAGGAACTCAACTTTATCTAAATATATTTTTATTAATAATAATGCTGAAATGACAAAGATATCCAACTTAAAAATAAAAAGAATAATTTATAATATGAACAAAACACATAGTATATATATCTTTTTTTTTCAATTGATAAATATTATTAAAATATTTTTTTATTAAAGTTGAAGTCCTTGATTGATAATCCAAACAAAATTAAGGTACTTAATTAGTAAATTTTAAAGTTGAAGTCATTAATTAGTTATCACACAAAAATTAAAATCCTTGTACAATATTTTTGTCACTATTGAACCGCCCTGATTTTAATACCCTTATTTCATGTGTTGATAACTTGATATGAACCGTTAAGCCCAAAGTTTGAACCTTGCCATGATACAAATTTTCTAACTTATTATTGTAGTCTTCATTTTTCTAATTAAATTATAATTTTTACATAATAGACATGTTAGAGATGTAAATGGTTCTTGTAGTTACATTTACAAAATTAAAGCCCTTTGAGGGCGCAAACGTAAAGTAAGAAGGTGGAGGATACAAAACGTGAAAGCTAATATAAGTAAAATAATAGTACTTTTATTTACTTATACAATAAAAGATCATAAATATGTTTCTTGAAAGTTGAAGCATTGCTCGGCCCAGAGAACACGGATAATAAAAAAATATTACGCTGTAGAATGGAAGATCGTCGGTGGGTTCATTTTATGATTATTACCTATACCTAAACCATTAAACACGGTTGCTTTTCCACACAGATTAGGCTTATTTTCATCTTTATGACCGGAATAAAAGGTTTTGATTGTTTAAGTGGGAAGGCTAGTAGTCCAAGCGCTAATAATGGGATCACATGCGCACCTCATTTTAGGAAGAATGTGTCAAGCTATGATTCTATGAAATGAATAGATGACTGAAATAAAAAAAATAAAAAAATAAATAATGGGATCACATACGCATCTTATGGTAATGTTATTAGTATAAATAAATAAAATAAGAATATATTATTAATAAAACAAGAGAAAATTAAATAAAATTATAAATAATATTTAAATATTTTTTATTAGAACATGCAAGATTAGAATTAAAAGATAATACAGATAAAAAAAGAATTAAAAGATAATAGAACTTATAAATAAATAAATGAATAGCACTTAGAGGGCGTTTTAGCAATATGAGTTTTTATTTTCATCTATTCAAGATTAATTTATGTAACAAAGTATATATATATATATATATATATATAATTTATTAAAAATTAATACACCTTCATTGCTATTTTTTTTAAAAATAAAATATAAAAGTAAAAACTGAAAGATTGAAAAAAAAATGAAAAGTCACGAAAAACATGAAAGAGAGAAATAAAAAAGCAGAAAATTAATTGCTATTTAAAAAACTATAAAAAGAAACAACTATAAAAATAAATGAATGAGGGAAATGAAAAGGTAAAAAAAATGAAGTTATAATTAAAAACATAATAATTTTTTTTTTAGAGAAAATGCTCTGTGGCAATTTAGTGAAAGGACTTTAGTATATAATATAAATGGCCAGACAAAAGTTTTGATTATTTTAGTAAGAAGACTGAGAAATGTTACTATGTGAAACATACTCACTTTATTATTTTTTCCACAAAGCTTTCTTTTGATTTGATTTTCAAACAACTGGGGATTGGGATAAGCTCCAATGTCCCCCACTGAAATGAAATTGTCCAATACATGAATAATGAAAAAAATAATGACAGCCTGAAATTGTGAATACATGAATAATGAATCTGGATCCTATGCAATTATGCCAGGATTCGGGATCCTTATGCAATTACGCCAGAATTCCAACATTTCTATTTTGCAGCAAATCCATATACATGTTGCGAGAAGAAAATTTAATATCATCTTGCTAACATTATATAGTAAAGTTAACTCAAGGAGCTAAAATAATAACAAATAAATAAAAAGTAAACTCAAGGAGCTCAAATAATAATAATAATAAAAGTTAACTCAAAAAGTTGGTTTAGTAATTAAGGAAGTGGGCTCTCTATTTTAACTATTCGTGTTTGAACTTCAGGCTAACACTTATGGGGAATCGCTTAATTCTCTTGAATGCATTAAACAAATATGAGAGGTTGTCCTTAAGATTATCTAAGAAGAGATTTAGTTTGAGATGATGTGAGACTGATATGGGAGATGTATCCTTAAAAGATCGTCTGAAAAGAGACTTTCATTGACAAAAAAGCTGACTCAAATATATTGTTATCATACAAGCCAAAAAACATCATAGTATATTTTCTTTTCTCTTTCCCTATTATGTTACTCTATCCCTAAATGAGTTACAATTAATTCTGTTTTAAAAATGAGAGATTAAATTATTATTTTTTGTTTTTATTAGTCAACTAGACACACTTTACAAGCTGCCCAAAAATATTTGTTTTCTTAAACGTTTAGCGTCTACTTTTTAATATTATACCAAACGCACTAACTTAAGACCATGAAGGAAAGGGAACTTGTAGATAATAATAATCACAATAATATTTGTTATAATATTTGTAGATAACTTTTTAATATTTGTTAATTTTTAAATATTATTCCAAATAGCAACCATCACAATAATATTAAGATTATTATATAATTAATTCATCAACATTGTTGCTTTCCACACGATTTACGTTTCTTTTCACCTTTACGACCATACTAAAGTTAAATTACTTTTTAATTATGATTAAGAAATGTGAAACACTTTAGAGTATGAAAGATCGGATAATGTAATATCCTCTTTAATATGTTATGTTTGTAAATAGTTACAGAAGTAATTTAATACTTACTTAATATGCTTGTTTATTTTTGTGACAATCTGAGTCAGTTTAGGCATTTTGTTGCAAGCCAAAAAGGTGAAAAGTAACTTAAAATGATCCTAATATTATCTTAAATGGCTTAGCTAATGAAAATAAATGTGAATAATTTGTTTCTAAATCACAAATGTCTATTCTGTGATGTGGTTAAAGTTTGGGGATAATCGGAGCACGTTTAGTATTTTTGGACATACTGGTTGTGTGTTTTAATACTAGATTGACTAGTCACAGATATGAAAAACTATGTTATTGGAGAAATGACTTTTTCAATGAATCTTAGTATTTATTTTAAAGTTGTTGGAACTTGAAAATCTTGTTTTAGCTAAAGTTGAGTATTTTTAGCAGATCAAAAAATATTAGTATTGTAACTAAAGGCTTTAGACTAGCTACGGTTAGGTTTTTCTTTCAAGATATTTGTTAGTTTTCCTTGTTTCTCATTGTTTCTACACGGCTGAAAACAGCAGCAAAAGGAAAAGGAGAGGAAAAGATAAAACAAGAGAAAGAACAGGAAAGGGAGAAAAGGAGATCAAAGGGAAAAGACAAGCTTGAGGATTTGTGATCATCTTCATCATCACATTAATCTTTGCTACTTAAGGTAGGGGTTTTTGGACTTAATTTCTATCTTTCTACTCATTTTCCATACATAGGTTATTTGAAACCTAATATGTCAAATTGAGTTCTAGATGTATTTTAAGTGTTTTTCTTGCTTGAATGAGCTTTAAATGATGTTTAGGACTTGTTCATGCTAAGATTTGGGATTAGAAACTGAAAATACTCATTTTGGACCTATATTACTCAAAAAGGTGATTTTAGGAGTTTGGATGAGTGATTTGTGTTTTGATCCATTTTGAATGAAATTAATTGGTGTTTTATGTTTCCCTCATGTTTGTAAACTTGTTTGGGACCTTAGAATACCTAGAAACTAGTTTGGATTGGCCAAAAATCGAGTTTTGATCCATTGGAACAGTAACCGTTCTGCAAAATTCTACAGAATTTGGGTTCTATCACGGGGGCCTAGGCGCTCGGTAACGGGGGCCGCGGCGCTCAACGCGGGCCGAGGCGCTCGGTAATGGGGGCCGAGGCGCTCGTTCGATGACAGCACCAGTAGAAAATCCAGGGAGTAGAGGGTCGCGGCGCATGAGTTTGGGGGCCGAGGGGCTGAGTTCTGGAACTCCAAAAGTGTCATTTTTGATATTTTAGGATGTTTTAAGTGATAGGATCACTTATATATGCTTTCCTACATATGAAGGGACACAAATGGGGGTAATTCTTGGAAAGAATAACCATTTGACATATTTGTTTGAAAATGAGAAGACCTTAGGCAA
This sequence comes from Ormosia semicastrata, assembly GCA_029884595.1. Lineage (NCBI taxonomy): Eukaryota > Viridiplantae > Streptophyta > Magnoliopsida > Fabales > Fabaceae > Ormosia > Ormosia semicastrata. Next base: position 8,480,582 of record JAQQTO010000026.1, on the reverse strand, counting down.
AACCTTGACTTTGAAGGTCTTATAAGTATATATCTAAGACCTTGCACAACATGAGGTTGTCTTGGAAATCACTTATGAAGTGATGATGTGAGGATCTTGGTATGGGCAATCTACTAACATAATTTCTTGCTACTTTATTGGATAAGTGGGGTCAAGATTATGATATGCTAGTATTTGAATTTGTGGCTTGGATATTCAATTTCAAACTTGATATTTATTTATTTTCCTATGTATTGTGACCTTAGATGGTGTGCACAACCATATGACCTGAGAATGATGTGTTGGATTCGAATTCTCCTTGCATGTTTGCTAGTATGGTCAGGGTTACCGGTGTATGGGGTTGGTAGTAGTACCCTTACCTTTGTGAGGGGAACGAGTCCACACATCACTAGGTAGTGTATGGGTTTTTATACCTATCCTACTTAGTATATACAAGGAACGTGGTTCCTGGAGAAATAAATAAATACCTTGTGTTTTCAAACTTTAAGTCCTACATTGGCATTGCATATCCATAATACATGGACTTTGTTTGAGCATAGTCATACATCATATCATAAAAGCATTGCACCTATTGGCCGCTGTATGGGCAGTTGCCTTACTTGTTTGATGGTTGCCTGTTGATGATATCTTACGATTGTATGGGCGGTTGTTTGATATCATTGATTATGCGATATTAGCGTGAGATAGGATTATAACTTGTCTTGTGAATGTTTCTTAGGGTGTGTATATATTTTCTGATAGTACTTGAGCAAGAGTTTAATTTTTTATTACAGGCTTTAATTGTATGTGTACAGTTGATTTATTTATTGTAAATGATTAACTGCTGGTTTTGGTACGCTTATACTGAGAAATTGTGATTTCTCACCCCGTTGTGTTCCATGTAATTCCAGGTGAAGCCCTTAAAAAGGGTAAGGATAAAAAAGCGAAGAAGCAGAAGACTTAGACTAGTGTTTTGTTTCTTGGTGAACTAGTTGTGTATTTATATATATTTCTGGTTATTTTGAAAAGCTTATGTATACTTTATGGCATGTTAGCCAATGACAGTGGTACATATGACTTTTTGATCAATCGCGGCTCTTTATAATGGCTGCGTTATGGCTTTATTTATGAATGTAATTTAGTGACATGTTTAATACGTTTTATTATGAAATATTCCATCGATTTTATAGTAATTCGTATTAGGGTGTTACAGATAACGGTGAAAGTTGCTAAGACAATATGCTATAAATAATGTTTCCATTGAGTGTTACTGTACAACATGAATTGCCAATTGTTTTGAACGAATTCAGAAGGATACCTGTGGAAGGTATGGTTTGGTGGTTTCTTCCCTTCTGCAGCTGCGTTCCACCGTTAGGGTCCGGTGGGGGTGGTACTTACAAAAAGAACTCCGATGCTCAAGTCAGATCGTGTGCTAAGGTGTTTGTTATTCAATAACAGTTACCTGTTTAAGTTTACTTAGCCTGATCTTTATGGAGCATGATTGGAGTCAGGGCATTCAATGCATGTATTATTGAAATATGGACATTATAGTCATTTATTGAGAGGAGAGGTTATAGAATCAGAGAGATTCGTATCAGCAGTTACGAGAGTCTGTGTTGATTCCCTGATCCTCATGAGTTATGCATTCCGAGGTCCTACAGTCCTTTCCGGGGTGTTGATGGAGGAATAAGGTGGAGCGTGTGCCGGGTTGACCCTTCTAGGTAGGATCCCAGTCCACGGTCTAGAACAGTTGCCCCCAACTTGGTACTTAAATAGGATAGTCAAGTGTCAAGATATTTAGCTTCATAAAACTTAACGGGCTACGCCCTGACTTCAGAGCTAGGTTTCACGATGTCCCATACCGAGGCTGACGTCCATTGTATTAGAATATCTCCGGGGTTGGAAATCGGTAAATTTGTACCCCTTATCCCGGAGTCTGAATTTTGCCGCTTCCTTGGAGTCTGAATCTTGTTGCAAGACTTTTTGAAACTTTGTAGAAATTCGAATCCTTATCTTTGGAAATTGTCGCTTCTGACTTAATTGGGAGATAAGGATCCTTTAAAAGAGGATCAATTTCAATGTTCCCCAAACATCCGTTGCTCTCGTAACCAATTGGAAAGGGACAACATTTAATGCCTCTGATTTGATTCGTGGGGTCGGTCAAAGCCTCCCGTGCTATAAATACAAAAGGTTCACACCTGGTACGATCATTCCTTTTTTCTTCTATCTTCCAGAATGATTTTGCTGTTCTTACGCCTGTGCTTATGTTCAGAGGGAGTTAGAGAAATTTTGCCTTCAGCGAAGGCCACCATTTTTCTGCTTCTTCCAAAATATTTGAAGATACTTCTTTTTCTACCAAAAAGCTTATTTCATTAGGAACTTTTCTTTCCCAGCGTAGTGAGGACGGGGACTTTACCTTCCCAGCGTACGAAGAAATGTCTAATTCATACTTCTTCGCTGGGAAGCTCTGTAATCCCTGTCATGTTGGATGGAGGTAATTGGAGAAATATAGCCCTTCTTGGTCCTCCTTTTAGATAAGCCGGGGGGACTATTAAGGTGACTGCTTTCAAGCGTCCTGGAACGATCATGAAACTGGTCTGGCTCCAGTGGAATGAACTTCTTCATGATCAGCCCAAACTCCGTTCAACCGAGGAGGACGTACGTCGGTCTTCTTTTATCCTTGTGAGTGGAACTGATGAGTGGTATGGCAGAAATTTCCTAAGCCTGCGGCAGTGTTCTGTTCCGGTTATCCTCAATTTTTTGCAGCCAATCCACTTTTTCAAGAAGCCTCAACAGGGAAGAGACTGGTATGCGCTCTAAAAAATCTGGATGTGAAAGTTCACAGCAAAAAGTTGGCCTCCGGGCTCGTCAGTACTGTTTAACCTTTTCATATCCCATGTTTTCCTTCTCCTTGTATTGATGTATGACGATGTATGAAATGAAATAAAATCTGATTGAATTGTCAAGTGACTTCTTTGACCATTTTTGATTTGTGGAATTTATATTGTACCGGGGTGAGTCCAATGCTCGCCCTGTATAACATGCCCCCAGCTTTGTACTTTGCCGAGACGAATGAAGTGCAAAACTTAAGCAACTAAACCGGGGTATTTGATACCGTGAGGGAAACTACCGGGATATGCAATGGGCCGGGGTCTTTAATATTTTGTAGACGTTGTAGATACTAGGATTGGTTGGTTCTGCTGAGCGGCCGTCCCCTCAACTGCCATGACAGTGACGTGGGCCACACGGCTTGCTATGGTTGAGGGGTCATGCATAGTACTTTGCACGCCATAATGAACATCTTTTCAAATTCAGACTGAATGGACGGAAATGTCCCCTAACCGTAGCTTCTATAAATAGGGCTTTGTCCTTTCATTTTTTCACATTTTACTGTTTTCGCTTAAAAACTGGTTGCCTGAGAGGAAATCTGATAAGTTTTCACGGCGGTGGTGTTTGCGTTTTAAAGCTTCTACTAGCCTTTGTCAAGGTATTTTCTTCCTCTAAACACCATTTTTACTGATAACTTGAACATGCGAATGTCCTTCTTGTGGACTGTTTGTTTTTCTCTTCTGTCAATTTTGGGGATAGTTATTTCGTCCCCCCTTCCAACGGCGTTGCCTGATGTTGCACCTCCCCTTCTGCACCGCGTACGGCGGGAGGGGATGTCCTTCCGAGGCTTAAGTCTCGGTGGGTGCAGAGGCCGATGCATGGGTGTTAGTTTACTGCTTACCCACTACTATGTTTGGATGCTTTGAACATCTTTGGTTCTGACCCTAGGCCTCTGTGTGTCTTCCAGGAAACTAAATGGCCAGAAGAAGGCGGCCAAGAGGTGAAGCCCATGCCCCGGCCTTGGATCAACAAGCGGAGCAGGCAATAAGGATTCGCCGAGGTCCTTTATTACCCTGTACGTGGGTTGCCGACGACGCCTATTATAGGATATCCCATTATGAGTCCGGCGTAGAAGTAGATAAGCTGAAGGAATATCTGGAGCTCACTGAGGGGGGTGAAAGGGACGATGAGTTCGTGATTTTGTCCCCGGGGAGAGAACGAGTGTGCTGGACCCGTGAAGAAGGCGAGCACTTCATGTATCTTTACGAGGACTTTTTCACGCGGTTCGGACTACGGCTTCCCTTAAACGATTTTCACATTGCTATTCTCTGGACTCTTCATGCTGCCCCCAGTCAAATTCATCCCAACAGTTGGGCAAACATCCTGGCCTTCAAAAGAATATGCCGGGTAGTGGGGTTGCGATGCTCTGACGGGGCATTCTTCTATTTCCACACACGGTATTCAACCCTTGGATCCCGTGCTCGACAACAGTCTTGGCTCTCAGTTTGATCTCGGTAAGGAAGAACTGTATTCTTGCCATACTTGGAGAGTTACAAGAACTTCAAGGAAAAAATTTTTAAATTGAAGGCGGCTATCGGTAGTCGTCCCTTTTGGCTGGGTAATGGTGAGGAGACAGTATTCAGTCTTTATTGGAACCCGGTGACATGGAGCATCCCTACTCAATCATTTGAGAGGGAGATCAACCAGCTTACCGATGAAGAGGTTGAATGTGTAAACTTCTTCGAGATGTGGGTTAAAGAGGTCGACAAGATCCGGCCTAAAGATATTTTAGACAGTCCGGATGACGATGAGCTTTGGACCGTGCTAGGTAACGTCGGCCGGACATGGTGTATATTTAAATGCCCAAATGTTTTAATGCATCTGACCTTGTTTCTATGTCTTACAGAGAGTTTAGCCAAGATGGTGGGTGGCGATTCTTTGACGATTTTGGAGGCACTTAGGGCAAGGAATTCTGACGTCCCAATGAGTCCTCCAATGGGGTTCATGCCGTCCCCTACGAGCACGATGCCCGAGGTTCCTTCTGAGGCGGTGGAACCTATCAATGTGGACGATTCTCCTGAATCACCTCGAGGACGCAAGAGGGCGGCATTGGATGAAGGGCAGTCTAGTGGCCGGAGTAAGAGGATAACGACAGGAGAAATATCCGAGCCAATAGAGCTGTTTCGTGAGGAAGTCGATCCCCGAGAGTTTATTGACTTTCACATTCTTGATGAAGAGGTTGTGGATCACTTCGCCCGACGCAGTCCAAAGGAAGCTTTGCTGGCTTTCCAAAACATGGGGATTTATATTGCTGCCGAAGCTCGGTTCTTAGAGCACGCCCTCGAGGAACATGAACGAGAAATGGCGGACAAACTGGCAGCGGTCAAGAGGGGTGAAACCAAAGCTCTCAAGGATCTGGAGGATTCCGCAAAGGCCAAAGATGAAGCTTTACTTCAGGTAAAGGAGTTAAAAACCGAAGTAGCTGCTTTGAAGGATGCCAGCAAGGCAAAGGAGGCCACCCTGACCGAGCAGCAGAAGCAGATTGCCGCACTCCGGGATGAAAGTGATAATTCTCGAGCCAAGTCTCGGTGGTGTGAGGCTAAAATTACCTCTCTTCAGGCCGATGTCAACCAGCTGATATCGTTGTGTACCAAGATAAAGGAAGATCAATTCAAAGAATTTGTCACCCAAGTTCAACATTTCAACCCTGGGGTTGCATTGGTTTTGGATGGGCTTGACTCCGGAAAGGTGGTTCGGGAGGGATCTCTTGTAGCTCCTCGTGTGGCTTCTTCAAATTTGACTGAAGACTTTATTATCCGTGGTTCGGACTCAACTGCAGATTAGGATTTTTTTTTTGAACCTTCTGCGCGAGGTTTTGGTTTATCTGTACCCCGATTTTTTGTAAACATCAACCCAGATTTTGGGCTTTATCAATTATTGTTATTCTTGCTGATCGAGATGCCATATTCTTTATTCTTTGTAGAACTGCTTAAACCTTGGCTTAGGATCCGATGTCCAGATAAATCCGGCATTTAAGATCCGTGCTAAAGGTAGGAAACAATGTCCGGGGTCCCTTTTAGGGTACCGCACGACGATGTTTTAACAGACTAGTCCTTGCCGAGGTCGTTTCGTGTTTTTAGTTTGGTGTTAGAATTTTTCCAATATAGGATTTTTCTACTGCACGAACTATGTAACACACCTCAGTTGGTACTATGAAGTAACTTAAAAACTTGAAAATTAAATAGAAAAACGACACAATAGAAAAAATAACACTTACTTTATTAAATATCACAATATGCGTTTCATAACAATTGGGCAGATCAAACAAAGTTTAACTAGGAGACTAGGCCTGAAAAGGCACTCAGCTGTAGTACTTTCTAAGTTTGTCTGCGTTTCAAAAAATTTTTACCGGCCTCCCTGTCAAGGTCTCTAGGGTATAAGCTCCTTTGCCGGTGCTGATTACAACGCGGTAAGGACCCTCCCAGTTGGGGGCTAGTTTTCCTTGGGAGGCATTCCTTCCGCCAACATCGGCTCTGCGGAGTACCAAGTCGCCCCCTGGAATCTTCTCGGAATGACCTTCAAGTTGTACCGAGATGCCGTTCTCTGCTTGATCGCGACATCTCGTATGTGGGCAATGCGTCTCCTTTCCTCCAACAGGTCCAAGTCCTCCCTGATTAACACGGGGTTATCATTATACGAGAAGTTCTGAGAACGCAAGCTTGGTTCTCCAATTTCCACCGGGAGCATGGCCTCACATCCGAATGTTAGCTTGAAAGGAGTTTCGCCCGTCGTGGAGTGGGGAGTAGTTCGGTAGGCCCAAAGGACGTGATCCAACTGCTCGGCCCAGTTCCCTTTTGCTTCATCTAACCTTCTCTTCAATCCTCGGACTATGATTCGATTTGCGGCTTTGGCCTGCCCGTTTGTCCTGGGGTTCTCGACTGCACTACAATGATGTTTTATTTTCAGCCCAGAAAGTAGTTCTTCGAACCCCTTGTCTTTAAACTGCGTCCCATTATCCGTAACAATTGACTCTGGAACATCGAATCTGGTAATAATGTGACGCCAAGTAAATTTCTGAATTCGAGTTGAGGTGATGGTGACTACGGGCTCAGTTTCAATCCATTTAGTAAAGTAATCCACCACAACAATAAAAAATTTCAGCTGCCCGGGAGCCTGAGGGAACGAACCCAAGATGTCCATTCCCCACTGATAAAAGGGTCAGAGTATGGACATCGTGGATAGTTCTTCAGGTGGGGCGTGATAGTGATCCGAATGCCACTGTCACTTGTCACATACTTGAACATATGCAAGAGCATCTGCTTCCAATGTGGGCCAGTAGTAACCTGCCCTAAGAGCCTTCAAAGCTAGGGTTTTCCCTCCTAGATGGTGTCCACAACTTCCTTCATGGACTTCGGCCAACACATATTTGGCCTCTTTCGGCGTAAGGCACTTAAAGAGGGGTAAGAAAAATCTCCGTCGGTAAAGCTGCCCATTATAGATAGTATATCTGACCGCTGTTCTCTTTAGCCTAGAAGCTTCCTTTTGGTCATCAGGGAGGCTGCCGGACTGTAAGTACTCCACCAACGACATAGTCCAATCGTGCCCCTCCCCGTCAACCTGGAAAATTACCATGTCAGCGATTGATGGTTGTTGGATGATCTCCTGGATCACAGAGCGGTTATTACCCAGGCTTTTAGTGCTAGCTAATTTGGACAAGAGATCGGCCCTTGAATTCTGCTTTCTTGGGATGTGTTCTAGCTGTACCGTCTGAAAACTTGAGAGAAGTTACTTTACTTTCAGTAAATATCTCTGTAAAAGTGGCTCTTTTGCTTGATAATCACCTTGGATTTGTGAAGTTACGAGTTGGGAGTCACTGCATAGTTTAAGTTTGGTGGCACCCAAGTCCCTAGCCATCGTTAGTCCGGTAATGCATGTTTCATATTCAGCTTGATTGTTCGAGGTGGGAAACTCGAACCTGAGGGAATTTTCTATGGTGACCCCATCAGAATTTTCTATTATTACCCCGGCGCCACTTCCTTTTGGGTTTGAGGACCCATCAACAAATACGATCCATTATTTTTTATTGGCTTTATTTGTTTCCGAGGTTAATTTAGCTAGAAAATCCGAGAGTGCTTGCACCTTAATTGCTACTATGGGTTCGTAGGTGATTCCAAACTCAGAAAGCTCTATGGACCATGCAATCATCCTTCCTGCTAAGTCCGGTTTGTGCAATATCTGTCAAATAGGCTGATCTGTTCTTACCACCACCGGATGACATTGGAAGTATTGTCTCAGTCTTTTGGCCGTAACAATGAGTGCGAATGCGACCTTCTCGATCTTCTGATACTGGAGCTCGGGGCCTTGCAATACTTTGCTCACAAAATAGACCGACTTCTAGACACCCTCGGTTTCTTTGACAAGTACTGCACTAACGGCTTCCTCACGAATGGAGAAGTATATGTACAGCGTTTCTCTTGACTCAGGTCTTATGAGAATTAGAGGGGATGACAAGATATTTTTCAAGGAGACGAATACGTTCTTGCACTCCTGAGTCCATTCAAACCCGGTCCCCTTTTTCAATAATTTGAAGAGTGAGAGGGATTTGTGAGCAGCTCCAGCCAAGAAATGCGTAAGAGCCGCGATCCGTCCATTTAACTGCTGTACTTCTTTCACATTCCGGGGGTTGTGCATGTTGAGCACGGCCTTACACTTGTCGGGGTTTGCCTCAATTCCCCGGTGTGTCAGCATGAACCCCAGAAACTTTTCAGCCTGGACCCTGAATGCACACTTCTCCGGGTTAAGCCTCATATTGTGCTTCCTAAGTTGTTCAAACATTTCTTCTAAATCCGAGGTGTGTGATTCTGACGACGGAGTCTTGACTATCATATCATCGATGTAGACCTCTAGCATTCTTCCTATCTGATCTTCAAAAACCCTGTTCATCATTCTCTAATATGTAGCTCTGGTATTTTTCAACCCGAAAGGCATTACTCTGTAGCAGTAACTTGCCTTTTCGGTGATGAACGCGATTTTATCTTCGTCCCCGGGGTACATCGAAATCTGATTGTACCCGGAGTAAGCATCCATGAAAGACAGTAGTTAGAAACCAGAGGAAATATCAACCAGCTTGTCCACATTAGGGAGGGGGTATGGATCCTTAGGGTATGCTTTGTTTAAGTCGGTATAGTCTACACACATCCTCCACTTGCCGTTGGATTTTTTAACCAAGACAACATTCGACAGTCAGGTGGTATATGAAATCTCCCTAATGAATCCGACATTCAGGAGCTCTTTTACTTGCCCTTCAATGACCTGCTGCCTTTCTGGGCCAACCTTCCTCTTCTTTTGAGAGACCGTCTTTGCATCTCGTTTAATAGATAAACGATACAGATGAAAGCGAGGTCGATTCCGGGCATGTCAGCAGATGTCCAGGCAAAAAGATCTTTATTCTCTTGCAAGAGTTTTACCAATTGAGCTTTCTCTTGCTCGTCGAGGTTCGCCCCAATTTTGGTGGTGTGATTAGGTTCATCACCAAGCTGTAACAGGATCAAGTCTCCGTCGGGCTGGGGTCTAGTGCCTCGGATTTCCTCTCGTGCATCCAGTTCGGTCATTAAAACATTGACTTGGTGGGTTGGGACGGGTGTGCGCGCCTTCTTGTTTCTGGATGTCCTATTGATTTTCAAACTTTCGTTGTAACATTTGCGGGCTGCAATCTGATCGCCCTTGACCGTGACCACTTTATTATCCCGGTTAAGGAATTTCATGGCCTGGTGGGCAGTGGAGATTATAGCGGCCATGCTGTTCAACGTAGGACATCCCAAAATGATGTTGTAGGCCAAGGGACAATCCACAACCAAGAATCTCACCTTCACGGTTCTATATGAGCTATCGTCACCCAAGGTCAGTAAGGTATCAAAGTATCCCACCGGGGTGACCTTCTCCCCAGAGAAACCAGTGAGCTCACCTTCATATGGTGTTAATTCAGACAAAGGGAATTCCAGCCTTTCAAAGGCGTCCATAAACATGATATCTGCCGAACTTCCCTGGTCCACAAAAATTCGACGGATTTTGGCGTTGGATATTACTCCGGAGATTACTAGTGGGTCATCATGATCCCGGATAATATCGCCGTAGTCATCCTCGGAGAAAGAGATGGGAGGTGCTCCACTATCTCGGGTGGGTGACACGCTTAAGACCGCCGTCCAAAGTGCCTTCTTTAGGGAATTATTTGACATTCCTCCTCCAGCGAACCTTCCAGCGATGGTATGGATTAATCTATCTTTCCAGTATCCGCCTTCTTGAGCATCCCGATTTGGTCCTTGTCTATTCTCCCCATCTGTACATTAGTGTCAGGGTTCGAGATCTTCTGACGGGACTTCAGTTTCTTCTGGCCAGGCTACGGGTTCTTTGCCGATGTTGGTTTGGACTCCGCCGTGGACTTCGGCTTCGTCTCAGATTCCTTCTTCCGTGGTCTTGATTACCACGAAAACCACTAATGTACTTCTACAGACGTCTCTCTTTGATCAGGGATTCGATAACATCTCGGAGCTGATAACAATCTTCGGTCTCATGGCCGTAACTGTTGTGCCACCTACAATGCTTCGAATGATCCTTCTGGGATTATTTTTAACAGGTGGTGGCCTTTTGATATCCTGGAACTCGATTTGAAGGACCTCCTTCAAGATTGTTTCTCGAGGGGTGTTCAAAGAAGTATACTCAGAATACTTAGGCCTATACCGCTCACTCTTGGAGGGATCTCGGGGTTGGCAGGAATTGTGATTCTTTTTCTAAACTGCCTCACCTTTCTCAAGGCTTTCTTTTGCCCTGGTAATCTCTTCCACTTCAACGTACTTATCTGCCCATAAGTGGAACTCATCTAAACTGGCCGACTTCTTTTTAGCTAGTGACCGGAAGAAGTCTGAATCAGTCCGTAGACCATTTCTGGCGTAATAGAAGGCTATCCTGTCATCGAGGTTTTCTATACCCACACAAGCATGACTGAATCTCTTGATGTATTCCTGCAGGGATTCATCACTCTTTTGGCGAATTCCAGAGAGAGAATCAATTGACTTCGTTCGTTCTTTGGCAGTGGTATAATGCAACAGGAATCGCTGCGTGAGGTCCCCCCATCCTGTAATTTTTGTCCGTAAGGTCACGAACCAACGAAGAGCATCCTTCTTCAGGAAGAGTGGGAAAGCACGGCATAACAATTCTGGGGTATACCCGTAGAGCTGCATGGACTGGGTATAAGCATCCAAGTGCTCTTGCGGATCCGTGGTCCCATCGTAGGGCTCTAAGTTGCTCGGGGGCTTGAAGTTCCTCGGGACCCTGTATGCCATTAAGGCGTCGGAGAATTGCTGCTAGCGGCCGAGGACCGGGTCACTTTTTTCTATGACCCTAGCACCGACATGATGGGTATCCCTTTGAACTGCGACTCGCTCACCACCCTCATTGCCAGCCTGCGCAAACCTTTCTGAATTGTCCAAACGACGGCGCTGTTCCTCCAGCTGATGCCATTGGTTGTCAATCAGTGCGGTCTGTTGGCGCAGTAATTCTCAAAGTTCATTCCTCGCCATTCCAGATTGCGTGTTGTCTTCGTAATGTGAATGGTCAGCATCCAAGTTGGGGATTCCCAAGCGGGCATGCGCTGGGATCCTTGCACCTTGATTTGCGTTATTTTCTCCAGTTGGGGGGTAGACAAGTATATCTCGGACAGAGATCCTTCGCGAGGGGACTGTGCTTTCAGTTGATGTTGAAGTTTCGTGTCCCCCGTTGAGCGTTTCTACCAGAACAGGCCTGTTCCTTACGACGGAGGTCTCTGGTAGTGCGACAGAAGGAGGGTCGCGCTGAACCGCTGAGCCCTGTCCATGAGCAGGGGCAGCATGCGCAACACTTTCTCTCTGTTGCTTTTGCCTTGTACTCACCATGATGAACGTGGGAATAGTAATTTATCAGAATCCCCACAGTCGGTGCCAAATGTTCTGAACGAATTCAGAAGAATACCTGTGGAAGGTATGGTTTGGTGGTTTCTTCCCTTCTGTAGTTGCGTTCCATCGTTAGGGTCCGGCGGGGGTGGTACCTGCAAAAAGGACTCCGATGCTCAAGTCAGATCGTGTGCTAAGGTGTCTGTTATTCAATAACAGTTGCCTGTTTAGGTTTACTTAGCCTGATCTTTATGGAGCATGATTGGAGTCAGGGCATTCAATGCAAATATTATTGGAATGTGGACGTTATAGTCATTTATTGAGAAGAGAGGTTATAGAATCAGAGAGATTCGTATCAGCAGTTACGAGAGTCTGTGTTGATTCTCTGATTCTCATGAGTTATGCATTCTGAGGTCTTATAGTCCTTTTCGGAGTGTTGATGGAGGAATAAGGTGGAGCGTGTGCCGAATTGACCCTTTTGAGTAGGATTCCAATCCACGGTCTAGAACACAAATTATACCTGAAATGTGCAGAGGAAGAAGAAAATAAACTTTTATCTTGCTTGGTAGTATCGTGATTCTAATTCATAGAAAATTGAGATATAAAATATAGTACTTCCTCTTCTTTATCATTTCCCTATAAAAAAGGAATATTAGTTAATTGATTTTTTTTTATTTCTTCACCTTTTATACAGTTGAAAAATTTGCTTTACTTCGTACATGATTAAATTATAATAAGAATTCAGGTGTGGAATTAATAAGTGTTTCTTCACTTTTTCAGTATAGAATTAATCTCTATTTGAAAGTGGTAGATTTCTTACGCTATGAGTAAAATTCACCCACATGAAACTCAATTTGCTAATAAGTCACACCTCTTGATTAAGGTAAACATGAATTTGATCCTCGATGAAATAAAAATTACAAAAAAAAAAAATTGCTTCCATAAAGAAATTGCTGGAAATCATTCAATAATACCGTTTGTGTCCAATATCACGTCTTGGTTTTGCGATTTGATAATTTTTTATTATTATTTTGTTTGAATTATTTTAAAAGGTTAAGACAAGTTAATATGTTGAAATAAAACAAAATAATTGATGGTAAGCAATAATCAAGTCACACAATCAACTAATCACGCATGAGCAAACTTTATTGCGAAACCTTTTTCTACGAAGCGGGGTCGATGAAGCATCAAATGAATTGTGCATAGCCTCTATATATACTTGGCCTCCGACCATGAAGCGATGCAAGTCCTTTGAACATTCTCATTCTCTTGGCAAATTTATTAATCATGATTAACTTGGCTTCAGAAATTTCAGTTGTCCTCATATTGTTGCTATCTACAACCGCATTCCATAGAAGCGTGGGCGTGGGTAGTAGAAACAAGGTGGCTCGTTGCAACGAAAAAGATCGGGTGCCACTGTTAATCTTCAAATAAGGCTTGGTAGATCCTTCCAATCGCCTCTCCACTTGGTCTCAAGAAGAAGATTGTTGTGCATGGATAGAGTTCAGTGTGACAACCATGGCAGAGTTACAAAGCTTGATCTTCACTATGAGTTTTATGGCGAATCAAAACCCTTGCAAGGTGATATCAACTTATCTTTGCTTAAGCTTGAATTTCTGAGCTACTTGGACTTGAGCGGGAATTTCTTTGAACGTATAAGTATTCCAAACAATGATAGACATATGTTGTAGATATTAATGGGAGACAACGTAGAAAGTCACGATCAAAGAATAGCCCGAGGCGTGTGAGAAGACACTATCCTCAAGGATTTTATCGCACGGGTGTGCGAATCTCCCAGGATTCAACAGGCTCGTCCCGGCAGAGTCCGAGGTAGCAGAACAGCAGAGAAAATAAAATAAATGGAGTTAACCCAGGAAGAGAGTGTTATTATTTTCAGAAGAGTTAGAGAAGTCGAACGGTGTTTTTTTATATAAAACTTCAGTCAGAAAAGTATTTAAAGAAAGCAAGAAAGAGCTGTTGAAAAACAGAAAGTAACGTTAGAAAATATGACTGTTGGAATAATAACGTTAGAAACAGATTTGGTTGTTGAAACAAATTAAAACGTTGTAACAAATCTGCCCGTTTACCAAGTCAGTTTTGACTTATTCAAAAACATCATTTTTCCGGTAAGCTCAAAAAATTAATTAAATATTTCACAAAAGATTCGGGCCTCTTGATATCACGCGCAGGGGGGGCAAATCAATGATTTGCACTAGCCAAGAGCCTCCAGCCCATTTTTGTGCGCGCGAGCCCACCACCTCATTTGTTTCTTACAAAGCCCAAAACACATATTGATATATAAACTCTTTAAAACTTTGAAGGTTGAGCAATATGGGACATAGACTTTTGAAATATCAAAGCTAAAACAACAACAATCCCCCACATATTTCAAAAGTTTAAAGAAAATTTAAGAAAGTTTTAAAACAAAATTTTTCTGGGTCAACACCATAGGTGTAAATGTATCGAATCTGGTGTCTTTTGGACTATGAACCAGACCTAGACGGATGAGACATAACATACAGTGAGTTAGTGAAATAAACTTCTATGAACCAAAAACACTTTGTGCATATTAGAGGTCTACCAGTCACACTACACCCCCACAATTCTCGCTGTTGTAGCTGTGTTGCGCTAATAGGCCATGCGCACGCCTGGTAATTCATGAGTGCTCTAGAGATATGCCATAATCTCATACAAGCGGCCCCACTTGACACTCATATAGGTGATTTCATCAAGTGTATGCTGCAAATCATACACCACCCATAAGGGATATGAAAATCATTAAAAGCTTTAAAGCTTATCCTCTCAATAATGCGATGACACCATAGGAAGGGACAAAGTGATTAGTGCTAGCGAATAAAAGTGACTTGTTTTTACCCATATGAACCTTCTTCATGGGATCTCCAATCACAAAGGTTGGGTTACCATCACTGTTAATTTCAAATTGGCTTAAGTCCCATTCCCCTCGATGTTTCATATATTGGTTTCCTCCCAAGAGGCTTTGTCAGAGGATCGGCCAAGTTCACTTCTGACTTCACATAATCAATTGATATTGTTCCATCTTTTAGCAGCTGCTTTACCACATTATGCCTCAATTGTATATGTCTGTTTTTACCATTGAAGGTCTTATTCTTTGCAATGGCTATTGCCGCTTGACAATCACAATGCATTGACACTGATGGTGTTGGTTTTATTCCTAAAGGAATATTTGCCAAGAAATTTTTTAACCACTCAGCCTCACTACCAGCCAACTCCAGAGCTACAAACTCTGACTCCATAGTGGATTTTGCAATTATAGTTTGTTTGACTGATCTCCAAGTAACCACTCCACCACCAAGTGTGAATACATAACCACTAGTAGATTTTGTCTCATCTGAATCTGAGATCCAGTTAGCATCACTATATCCTTCTAATACAGCAGGAAATCCACTATACACTATACCATAGTTCATGGTACCTCTCAAATATCTCATGAGTCTAACAAGTGCAGCCTAGTGATCCTGATTTGGACTTTGAGTATATCGACTCAATCTCTCCACAGCATATGCTATGTCTGGTCTCGAAAAATTCATTAAATGTAATAAACTTCCAATAATTTGGGCATACTCAGATTGAGCAACAGAATCACCTCTATTCTTTTTTAATTGAGAGTTAGAATCATAAGGGGTACTCACTGGTTTCGAGTCATAATGACCAAACTTTCTAAGAAGTTTCTCTACATAATGTTCTTGGGATAGTGTTATAATATCACCCTTCCTTATGATCTTGACTCCTAGTATTACACTTGCTTCACCCATGTCTTTCATATCAAATTTCGATGTAAGGAAAGATTTTGTTCTTATCACAATATCATTACAAGTACCAAAAATAAGCATGTCATCCACATATAAACATATGATTACACATTCACCATTCATTAATTTAGTGTAAACACATTTATCAACTTCAATAGAAGTAAAACCTTCATCAATCAAAATTTGATTATTTTCATGCCATTGTTTTGGTGCTTGTTTCAAACCATATAAGGATTTGAGAAGTTTACAAACTTTATTTTCTTGACCACGAATTACACATCCTTCAGGTTGTGTCATATAAATTTCTTCTTCTAAATCACCATTTAAGAAAGCAGTTTTAACATCCATTTGGTGAATAACAAGTTTGTAAATTGAAGCCAAGGCTATCAAAATCCGAATTGAAGAAATTCTAGTCACAGGAGCAAAGGTATCAAAATAATCAATATTTTGTTTTTGAGTAAAACCTTTTGCTACTAATCTAGCTTTGTATTTTTCAATCGAACCATCAGGATTATATTTTCTTTTAAAAATCCATTTGCAACCAATAGGTTTTGTTCCAGGAAATCAACTAAAGTCCAAGTGTTGCATTTTGAAATAAATAATTTCGGTTTTAATAGCTTCTTTCCAAAATTGAGCATCGTAGAAGATAAAAAGCTTCAAAAAATTGACAAAGGATCATTTTCAACAAGATAAGTATAAAAACATTTCCAAAAGATGATACTTTTCTTTGTCTTTTACTCCTTCTCAAATCCTCATATGAGTTTTCACAATAATTTCCTGAAGAAATATTTTCTAAACAAATATTTTCTAAAGATTGTTTATTTCAGATTTCAAAGGAAATATATGTTCTAAAAATTCAGCATTTTTAGTTTCCATTATTGTATTATGATCAAGCACATCGCTTCGCAAAACAAGGAACCTTAAGCAAGACACTTATAAACATACAATCAAGTTTTGGTTCCTATTTTTCTTTTCTTAGGATCAAAATAACCTTAGCTAGACACCCCCACACTTTTAAATATTTTAAATTAGGCATATAACCTTTCCATAATTCATAGGGTGTTTTACCGCTTTCTTATGAGGTATCCTATTTTGTAAAAAATGCGATTAATAAGGCTTCTCCCTAAAGATTATCAGGTGTGAGGAACTAACTAGCATTCATTCATCATTTCTTTTAATGTTCTATTTTTTCTTTCAGAATTACACCATTAGATTCGTGAATAAGGGGAGTTACTTCATGTATTATTCACTTCTTTTTCACAAAAATCATTAAATAAGATAATTCACCACCCCTATCGGATCTAACCCTTTTAATTTTTCTATTTAATTGATTTTCTAATATAGTTTCAAAAGCATCTTTATTTCTAATTAAATAAACCTTGATCTAGAAAAATCATCTATAAAGGTAAAATATTTTTTACATGATTGTATTTTTTAAATCCTCGATGAAATAAGTAATTCATTACATGTAAAAAACAAGATTTTTTAGTTAACTTAGATTCAATACAAATATCACAGAAATTCACTGGAAATCATCACATTTTCTTAATAATATTAACGTTAATCTAGTCCAATATCACGTCTCAAGTGGTGCAATTTTATTAATAATTGAAATACAAAAAGTCCTTGATCACTATATCCCTTTCCCACAAAGACATTATTTTTTGTCATTATTATCTTGTCGTTTAATCCCATTTTATAAAAATCAAATTGGTTATTAGGCACATGGAGTACATCAAGTTAATATGTTTTAGAAATAAAACAAAAATAATTGATGTAGGAGGTAAAAGCATCTTTGTTCGCATATGCCTGGTAGCACAGTCTACCACCCATTTGTTCACACCGGTCACAATGTTAACTTGAGAAACAATCCGACCACAATATCATCTCCTTCACGCATGAGCAAACTTTATGCCCGCATTGAGAGCATGATGACTGGCTTTTTCTAAACAAGCACCTTTTCTTTTGAAAGGGGATTAGTAACTCGATGAAGACCTTTTGTTATTGTCATATTTTTTTCGGTGATTTATTTTGAACCAGTTTTGCAGAAGAATTGTGCATAGCTTCTTATATATATCGATCCGAGGGTGACAGTGGCCTTGTCCGACCATGAAGCGATTTCAAGTCCTTTGAACATTCTCATTGTTTTCTTGAAATTTAGCTTAATCATGATTAATATCTTTGTCCTCGCTTCAGAAATTTCAGGTTGTCCTTGTAATATTGTTGAAAGTGTGCTAATAAGCTACAACCGCATTCCAATCCTGAATAGAAGCGTGATGGCGTGGGTTCGTAGAAACAAGGTGGCTCGTTGCAACGAAAAAGATCGGGTGCCACTGTTAATCTTCAAACAAAATCCTTGAGATTGGTAGATCCTTCCAATCGCCTCTCCACTTGGTCTCAAGAAGAAGATTGTTGTGCATGGATAGGAGTTCAGTGTGACAACCATGGCAGAGTTACAAAGCTTGATCTTCACTATGAGTTTTATGGTGAATCAAAACCCTTGCAAGGTGATATCAACTTATCTTTAATTAAATATTTCACAAAAGCTTATAGCTTGAATTTCTGAGCTACTTGGACTTGAGCGGGAATTTCTTTGAACGTATAAGTATTCCAAACAATGATAGACATAAACTTGAAAATCAATCACTAGTCACACCGCATTCAAGCTCAAATTTCTCTAAGCTTCAATACCTAGACTTATCCTATAATATGGGTCTTCACATTGATAATCTTCATTGGCTTTCTCCACTTTCATCCTTGAAATATCTCAACCTCACAGAAATTGATCTTCATATGCAAACGAATTGGCTTCAGTCAATCGCTTTGCTTCCTTCATTGTCTGAGTTAAGGTTGCAATACTGTCAACTAACCTACATCAATCCATTTCTTAAGAATGCAAATTTCAGCTCACTTGTAACTCTTGATCTTTCCTACAACTATTTTCACTCTGAATTACCTAATTGGTTGTTCAATCTCAGCATTGACCTCTCTACTCTTCTCCTTAACCATAACAATTTCAGTGGTCAAATACCGGATTGGTCAAATTATAGAAATCTAAAATGGTTGGCTTTGTCTAGCAACAAACTCAGCGGATCAATTCTAGATTGGTTGGGTCATCTTGAACATCTGAGACATCTTGATCTTTCCAATAACTTGTTTCATGGTTATATTCCTTCAACTTTGGGAAATATTTCATCCTTAGATACTTTTTTAGATATTAGCTTCAATTGCTTGAGTGGCAATATTTCAAAAATTGTTGGGGAGCACTTCAAGTTTCTTGGTCTGTCCTACAATTCATTTAGTGGAGACTTATCAAACACGTTGTTGAAATCTAGATACATATTTATGGCCTCTAATAATTTTAAAGGAGGGCTTCCACATATGTCAGAAACAGTCCGCTATTTGGGTTTAGATAACAACTCTTTCTCAGGACCTCTTTCTCCTTTGTTGTGTCATACTACAGTGAATGCAATGAACACAATAAGTGAATTATTGTATTTGGATGTATCATATAATCTATTAAGTGGAGAAATTCCTGATTGTTGGATGAATTGGAGATTGGTGTCTTACATTTTCTTGGCAAGTAATAGGCTAACGGGTGAAGTTCCTCCCTCACTAGGTTCATCAGTTGTTCTTCAATCACTGGATTTGCATAATAATAGTTTGTTTGGAGATATAACTTCGTTATTACAAAGTTGCCTATATTTGAGACTCCTCAATTTAGAAAAGAACAATTTTTCTGGAAGTATAGCCAGCAAAAGTATTACACAGAGTTTAAAAGTGCTTAAATTGAGATCCAACCAATTTGATGGATATATTCCGCCACAGTTATGCCAACTCTCTTCTCTGATTGTCTTGAATCTTGCTGATAATAAATTATCAGGATTGATCCCTCAGTGCCTATACAATATTACTTCCATGGTTTCAAGCCTTGCAGATAATGAAGAAGCTCGATTCAAATTAATATACTATCCTTGTCAAATTGGTGCTGGTAGTGAGGAAATGTACTGCTACAAAATTACGTTGAACACAAAAGGTCAACAACTAGAGTACAAGGAAAACCTAGTTTTTGTGCGGAGTATTGACTTTTCAGCTAACAATCTGTCTGGAGAAATACCTTCAGAATTGTTTAGTCTCATTCAATTGCAGTCCTTGAACTTGTCTCAAAATCATTTGACCGGAAAGATACCAAAAAAGATAGGAGACATGAAATATCTGGAATCCCTTGATCTCTCCAATAATAAACTTTCAGGGAAAATTCCCCAAAGCATCTCTACTTTGTCTTTTCTAAGTTATATGAACCTGTCATACAACAATTTAACTGGACAAATCCCATTAGGGACCCAGCTTCAAAGTTTTGATGCATGGAGTTATATAGGCAATCCCAGTCTTTGTGGACCACCTCTTACAAAAAACTGCACGAAGAGTAAAAATCCCGAAACGCCAAAGCACAATGGAGGAAATGAAGATGACTCTATAACAGGATCATTATATCTTGGGATGGGGTTTGGCTTTGCTGTAAGTTTTTGGGGAGTTTGTGGTTCTCTTTTTCTCAACAGGGCATGGAGGCATGCATATTTTCGGTTCCTTAATCGTGTGGTAGACAAACTTTATGTTGCTGTCATCCTGAAGTTAAACAGCTTCCGTCAAATAAGAGAAAATTGCATCTGAGGTAAGTGGAGGAAGGCATTATTTTCTGCTGAGTTGTGTATATGAGCTTCGGTTTGAATAGGCAGATGAAATTTAGTTATTTGCTTTCAAATTTTAATCAACAAATTCTCTTTGATTTTGAATATAGATGGGTATGGCAGAAGGAGACATTGTTAGGTGCTTCTCAAGTAAGAGAAATATTTTGTTTTTTATTGTTGAATGTGTACTACCTCTACTATATAGGCTATTTTTAATGGTATAGTAGAGGTGATACACTTTCAATGGTATAAAATAAGAGATTTCATTTATTTACAGAGCACCTAATAATTTATCCTCCACGAGATCATGGATTAGCAAAAGCTGGAGGATTGATGAGGAATGAGGTATTCCAAAGGATCATGTACCAACAAGAGCTGAAGGATTAACGAGGAACAGCTTGGGTGAAGAAATTTTATGTGTCTGTTATGTAACTAGCTAATAATATAGCTGAATTCACCCTGACCACTTGAGTTAGACCCAAATAACTTATTTGTGTCTAGGTTGATATGTGTTTGTGTTTGTTTGTTTGTTTCCCAAGTGTTGCAACTTGCAAGTTAATGTATTTCTGTAACATTATCGGGCGAGGCCAGCAGCTTAACAAAATATGCCCCAACAAAGGTAGCTCGCTTGTTTTTCTGAAATTATTTTCTTGTGTTATCCTGCATGCTCAGTTTGAGTTATTCATTTACTGAAAGCTACGAATATTGGCAAATGTCAATTATGGAATAATCTATTATATACGCTGTAGTTTTGGGTACCAGTTGTTCATGTATTGATTTATAAAGTGATAGGAAGGGCTCGTTGCTGGATTCAAATCTGGTGATATCATTCAGATAGGATATAGCACTCAGTCTCTTTACCGCATTTTTGTCATATACTGGTTGGAAACAGAGGCATCATGAGTACATATGTTGCATACCTTGGTATTAAATTTTATGAATTCAACTGCTGTCTACATTCCTCTTAGAATCCCAGACATTGCGTTGAAAACTTAAGTAAGGTTCTTAAATCATAAGAATGAAAGGCATGACTTTGAATCCTGTTCTTTAACTAATTAACTATATATATTATATCATGATCATGTGACCCTTTCAGAAGCTAGCAAAGTTAAAAGCCACAATAATAAAGTTGTCCTATTCTTGATTTGAAAAGGATATTGAAAAACAAACAAATATCCTTGTGAAAAACAAACTTAAAAGCCACAATAATAAAATTGTCCGATTCTCGCGGAGGTGCCTCAAGATATGCGAGGCAGTGTGCAAATAGTATACAGTATATGAAAAGCCTTTCCTTTGAAACTAAACTATAATTATGGGCAAAAACGGAGAACAAAAAAAAAAAGGCATTTTGGCTGATAAAGAAGACTTCAATCTATGGTTTTAAATTGCGATTGCGGTCGCGATTGCGGTTCTGATTCTATTCTGCGGTTGTGGGTATTACGATTAATTTCTTCGCGATCTGATTATGCGGTTATTGCGGTGTGATTTTTTTTTAAAAACTTGCACAAAATGTAAAAAAAAAATCTATAATTATTATAATTATTCATATTTCTTTATTTATAATGTTTTATAAGTTTTTACTCATTTGATAAGATTTTATACTATTTTAAAGAATAACTGAAATTGAATTTATAACCAAAATAACATAATTATTGTTATAATAATTATTAATAAGTCTTTTAAAATTTTATTTGGGCATATATAAATATAAGAGAGTAAAAAACTAAATAATATATCAACTTAAATAAGTTTTAAATAAATTTCACATGTCATATTTTTTTACACTGAGTCATTGATAAAAAAAATTAACTCAGTTAGAAGAACATAATTACCTGCAACTTTAATCACGTCACCAATTATGCAAGGAACAATGCTACTATTAAAATGCATGATTTCACTGCAAAAGAAAATATGATATAAACTCATAATTAATATCTTAAATATTTATAAGTATTATAAGAATTCTTTTTACTAGCAACTCACAAATAATAAACTAAATCTCACTTAAAAAAGAAAATAATAAAGTAAATTATTAAATTTAAAATAATAAATAAGTAAGTAAATAAATAAATTAATTAAAAACTCAAAGACAATATAAATAGAACTTACATGATAATTATTACCACATGGTAGAATGGCGTGGATGATCATAACCTCCACTTTCATTTTGGCTATCACCTTGCATGTCTCCTTGTCCAAAGACATAATCAAAAAATCCACTACTTGATTGTTGATGATAAGGATCTTGATAGTTCATTGAAGATTGGTAGTATGGTGGAGGTTGATTACTACCAGTATATTGATCATATGCACTGAAGTAAGGATACTGATAAGATGGTGGATAATACCCCTAACTACTCTGAGATGATTCACCAAGACCAAAGTCACCAAAACTTTGTGCAATGCTTGAAGAGGAAGAATCTTCTAGTGTAACATTTTGTTGCCTTCTTCCTCTACTAGACT
The DNA here is from genome assembly GCA_029884595.1 of Ormosia semicastrata. Classification (NCBI taxonomy): domain Eukaryota; kingdom Viridiplantae; phylum Streptophyta; class Magnoliopsida; order Fabales; family Fabaceae; genus Ormosia; species Ormosia semicastrata. Next base: position 8,457,908 of record JAQQTO010000026.1, on the reverse strand, counting down.
GTGATCCACCTCTTCTGCTATCACCAAATGAATGATCAGAAGGAACCATATCTGGCCTAGATGTAGTCATATCAATCATTAGGCTTTTGTCACGATGATTATATGGAATCTCCTGATATGGATCATTTTGCCTATATTCATCATCCTCTTCATCATTATCATCACTTTTTTCAACTTCTGCATCAGCACCACCATTACCACTGTTGTTACTAGGAGGACTTAAACCAACACTATTTTCATCAGAACCTGCATCATCATCATCACCAGCTTCCATATCTTCATCATCAGTATCAATTCTAGGCAATCATTCTGAATTTTGTATTCCATCTAATACAGGGCCTTCCCTTTCTTCAATCCAAGGAGATAATGGATCTTCTTCTTGAAATATGTAGTCAAGATTAATTGGATTGAAATTAGCTTCAATTTCTTCTTGACTTCTCCTTTCTTCATGTCTCATTTTCACTTCATATTGTAATATGTGAAGACAAGTTTTTGTAGCTTTTTGTACTTGAGTCTATTCCTTGTCTTTGTGTGAATGTAGTGAATGTGCTCCAATTTCTCTCACAATTTGTAGCTGAAGTTGTTTGACTAAGAACTTTTATTGCCACACGTTGAAGTTCGAGCACATGATCCAAATATCAACCACCATTCAGATATTTAAATGACCAAACATAATAAATAATTATTTGTCATATAAAATATAAATAAATTTTAAATAGATTTACTTGTACAAAAAAGAGAAAAAAAATATTTTACCTAGATTCATTCTAGCCCAAGCTCTTTGAGCTTGTGGTGTGCCAAATGATTCACGTTTTTTCCTAAAAATCATCAACTGTATAACACAATATAATATGTTAATAAGTAAATATATAATATTTAATTATAATTTTATAAGATTTAAATATAAACATTATTTACTAACCTGATTCAAAGCTTTAATTTGATCATCTATGTTTCTTTCTAATTTGATGATGACGCTACTGGTTCCATCAAAAGTTTCTTTATAAACATCAAATCCATGTTCAACTCCATATTGAAATTATGGGTTAAGAAAATAACCTAAAAAAAATTAATCAATTATTATACATAAAGGCACGAGAGTAAAATTTTATATTAAAACAAAAAATTATAAATTATATCAATTATTGACGTACCTGCAGAATGAAGATCAGAATGCATGAATCTCCAGCACTGGTCTATTATTTCATTATATCTTGTATGATATCGAGAATTTTGTTGTATAGATTGTTTGGCTCGATCTATGGCTTCATAAAGAAAACCCATTGTTGGCTTCACGTCACCGTCGACCAGCCTTAAGACTTTTACAATAGGTTCAAATACTTTCAGTAGATCAACAGCCTTACTCCAGAATTCATTGCTCAAAACTATTTTTCTTGCTTCAAATGCTGGTCCTTTTTTCTCTTTCCCAAACTTAGATCTTCTAAATTCTTCTGAGTTGAACATGTTTCTTAAACCTTGCTTTTGCTTCATAATAGCTTGAAGCTGCAAGAACTGTGTTGCAAATCGAGTTATGCCAGGACGGACAATTTCTCTACCTCCAGTATATTTCTTCATCAAATTTACTGTCCATATGTGGTTATAGATGAAAGTTGTCACTATCTTTGCATCATTCAATAGTTTCTTCACATTTTGCTTTTTCCCTATATCCTCCAAGCAAAGATCCAAATGTGAGTGAGCATCGTGCGCACTAATCTGAGATGTGGTCTTTTTTCCATCAATTTTTTCCACCGCTTTTAGTGCTTTTTCATTATCTCAAACCACTTGGACTACATATTCTTCTCCAACTTCATCTACAACTTTTCAAGCAACTGAAGTAATAATCAGTATTTCTAGTATCAACACCGAAGCATCAATAGATTTTAGGAAAATTGTCCCACTTTCGCTACGAAACAAGAAAATTCATAATATGTGTATGGTTTATACTATCACCCAACCATCACACATTATTGTGACTCCTCTTTCTTTCCAGGTACCCTTTAGTGTATTTATCCATTCTTGCAGTTTTTTATATTCAACTTCCAGATACACATCTGAAACTTCATAAGGAGTTGGACACTTAACTCCTTTGCCTACTTCAGCTTCAACAATCAAAGCATGTAACCAAGGAGAATCAGCTAAATTCATAGGCAAACGCTCATAAATTAAGAACCTGCTTACAGCTGCTCCAAGCGTTTTTCTTAGTGTTTTCATCCAACCACCAGTAACTTTTGGTTACTTCACGCTTTTACTTCTCACAAGATTAACATCTGTAGACCTCAAAGCAGCAGAAATATCTTGTGGCCTTCTGACTTCACTAACACTCGCATGAGAGCTTCCACCTTCTTCATATATATTTCTCGATCCCCCTATTTGTTGCCTGAATTGTTGTCTGTCTTCCCATTCATGTTGTGATCTAATGCTCTCCTGTGTAGCTAGCCTGATTTGTTCATTAATATGGTCTTCCATGTCTTCCTCTTCAACATTTACCCTTAAGCCTTCTTCAAATTCTTCTTTTCTTTTTTTAGAATCATTTTTTTTTGCTTTCCCATCCATGAGGAGTTTCATCATATTCTCTCTGACAAATGTGTTGACTCTAGGACAACCTGCTACTTGCCCTTTATAATGTGCTATGTGTTGCTTCAATCTTGTAATGCCACCCTTTATTACTTTTCCACAAAGTTTACATGTGATGTTGTTTCGATTTCCAAGTACAACTGTTCCGAAATGCCATCCAATATCATCACTTGGAGCACCCTCCAATCTTCCTGTAGGAAATTCTTCTCTTGGCGGCATTGTTTAAATTTTATAATACCTGTTTATAAAAATAAATTATAACAATTATCAATAATTAACTTAATTATCACTATTACTAATACTTCAATTAACAATCAATAATTAACTTTAACTTCAAAGTTAAAACCCTTAATATATACCACTAATTATATTTTTTTAAACAAATAATTAAGTAATTAAATTAATTATCACTATTCCTAATACTTCATCAATAATTAACTTTAATTTTAAACTCTTAATATAATCTATTAATTAATTATAACTATTCTTAATTTAATTTTCACACTATTATAAAAAATTCAATTTTCTCACAATTTTTTCCAATATCTCATTTTCCCAATTTTATTTAATTTCTCACTTCCTCAATTTTTCCTCAATTTTTCACTTCCCCAATTTTTATCCAATTTTTCCCACTATTTTTCTCAAATTTTTTTTCTAATTTCCCCCTAATTTCCCCCCTTTCTCTCGCCCCAAACCTAACCCAAATAACCCATTTTCCCAACCCCACCCAATCACCTATACGAAGCTCAAAGCTTCTCTGCCCTAAATCCCCAAAATTTTCCCAAAATCTCCCATACTCTCTCTTGGTCTCGTTGGCAGGAGTAGGATGCTCCTCCAGCTCCCTCGTCCCCTCTCTCGGTCTCCCAGCTCTCTCGTCCAGCTCCCTCATCCCCTCTCTCGGTCTCGCAGCTCTCTCCTCCCTCATCCCTCTCTAGGTTTCCCTTCTTCCTCTCTGCTTCCCATATCCGATCCACCCATGACCCACCCTCTCTCGGTTCGCGGATCACCTCCCACGCCTCCCACACCACGTCCACGACCACCTTCCCTCTCGGCCCCATGACCTACCCTCTCTGGTTCATCGGTATCACTCTCGATCTCACGGTCTCACTCTCACCCACCGCCCCTCTCTCGCCTCCCAAATCTCACACAATAACACAAATCCAACCCCAACGGCCCAACCCCAACCCCAACCTCCCAAATTTCACGAGACCAAACAGGCAAACACAGAAATTAAAACTGGGATGGGAGAGATGAGCTCACCTGCGGAGCGCCGAAGCAAGACGAGTCTGTGATCTGAGATCTGGAAGATGGAGACTGGCACTGGAGTGGTCCGAGTGGAGATGGTTTTCAGCGAGAATGAGAGATCTCTGTCTTCAAGTTTTCAACAAAGCTTGTGAAAGGTGAGTTCGTAAATCAAAGCTGATGACTTTGTTGTCTGATTGTTTTTTCCTTTATACTGTTGATGAAATTATTGGGCTGAGAATCTTCTTCTTTTTCTTTCCGTGCTGAGTTCTGACAAGCTTGATTTGAGTGAGAAAACGGAACGGAGCACTGTTGCGGTCTGTTGCGGCCGCAACACCGTTCCGTTGCGGCCGTTTTATGTTATTTTCATTCACACCGCAATTGCAGTCTGATACCGTTGCGGCACGGCCTGCAACGGCAATATTGCGGCCGCATCAAGTGATGCGGACCGCAATTTAAAACCCTACTTCAATCCAAATTTAACAGCCGAGAGATAAAGAATTTCCTAGATTGTGTACACGAATGCTTCGTTGATTGCGATCTAGTCAACATCGACAATTACATTCCTAATAATACTAACTAAAATAACGCACATATTTGTTTTTATCCATTCCCTAGATACATATTTATTCACAATACTTCTAGGTAATACTCATAAATATATATGGATATCAGTTTATCGGTTTGTATCTACATAAAGCATATTAACAACAAAGATAATGCCTTCAGTGTTGAAATATGTAAGCAAACACATAATAAAATAATACCATCTATTTTGAAAGTGTTTGATCATGCATATTTCTTGTGTAGCCTACTTGCTATGAGACTATAACCAAATTAAGACGTTGATAACAAAATCTAAACAAAATATCTGGGTTGGGTAATAAACCAGCGGTGCAACCCCCAGCCCGGTGGTTAAATCGGAAAATCGTCACCATGTCCTTTCACCGATTCGATTGCTGGCCGGTTATTACAACCATGGTACCAACTGTGAATTTTTTTTTTTGTCTTTTGTGCACAAGAAAACGAAAAAAAAAAAGGACCAACTTCTAATGCACCAACTTTGATTTGTGCATGTGTAGTGGGTGGTAATATCGTTTTCTAATTTTACTTGTAAAGCCACCTGCTCCGAATAATTGCTCCAGCACGCACGCACGCACAGTTTATAATCACTTCTAACGTGGGGCATTCACGTAATGCCCTGCTGGCAGAGATATCAAAACGGGTTGGGTCAACTTATTTGAGTTGAGTTATTTTTAGGTTGGATTAGATTGAGTTATGTAAATTTTGAATTGATATTTTATCAGTTTAATTTACTTTTTTTTATATAAATAAGTCGGGCTGACTCAGTTTGTTGTGGACTGGTTCATTCGGACTATTTTTAATTTTGAGTTAACATTTGTTAATTTAATCTATCTATTTTATCGAGTTATTTGGATCGATCCATCAAACTTGACCTATTTTAACGACTCTACTTGCATGTGTGCAAAAAGTTTAAGACATTTCGTTGTGTTTGGTTGCAGTTGTTTTATTGTTTTTGAGATTAATTTTTATATAAAAGCTTTCACAATTAATTTTATAGAAAAAAAATTTGTCTGTGTAATATATCATCAAAACATTTATAAGAAACCAAAAAAAATGCGTTTGCATTATTTATTTTAAAAACAATATTTAAGAATTAAAAAAATAAAAACGTGTGTGGCATTAGAGTGCAACCTCGTTCGCCTCAACAGAAAAATTAGGAAACCACATATATAGGAAATGATCTTATAACTATATAGTATTTGAATTTTTTTTCATTTTATAAAATTCTAAAACTATCATCCATTCTTTTTTTTTTTAAACAAAGAAGGTCGAAGCTCATTTCGTATTATTATAAATGTAATGGTATTTAAAGCTATTCTTCAATTTCAATTAAATTGAAATTTATTCACACTCAAAATTTCATCTTTCTTAATTGGGATGTAAATTGGTTCGGATAACTTGAATAACTTGATCAATCTGAACCAAACTAATTAAATTAGTTCAGTTTAGTTTAGGTATATTGATTGGTTCGGGTAAAATCTGAACTAATTAAACCTTAATTGATTCGGTTTTTGGATTTGAAATTTTAAAATCAAATCAAATCAAACCATATATTTATATATTTTATTATAATTATTTTTAATTTATGCTACAACTTTTTTTTGGCTACTACTTTTTTTTTTAACTTTTTGTAATATTTTTCCAATTCTCAACCCTTAAAACGTCGTCTTCATCCAATATAGAAGGCCAGAAAACTTCTTTGCCAAAACGTTCAATTCTACTCATTAGCATCACAGCTCACTGTAGGTTCTGCTCCACCACAGCTCAGGCCAGATCTGCTCTGCCACAACTCGGGCCGCGTCATTCGTCCAACGTAGAAAGCCAGAAAACTCTTCTGTCAAAACGTTCGGTTCTGCTCACCGGCACCACAACTCATCGACACTACAGTTCACCGACCACAAAGGTGAAACAATGGTTCTTTTCTGCTTACTTTTGAATTTGACATTTAGAAAGAGTGGAAGACAACATTTATGCTGATGTTTTCTATTTTTCTTTTTTTTCCTGAATTAATATTTCTTTTTTATTCACCTAAAAATTAACTCATTTCTATCACTTTGATGAGAGGTGATATGTCTCCTACCCCGCTTATCCTTTCTTTCTTTTGCAGACAAGGATAGTTCACCCTGATAAAAATCCTGTAGATCCTAGGGCTGCAGAAATTTTTCAAGTAAGCATTATGCACCTATATTTTGATTTCATAGTACTTCATGATATTAGTAGATTTTTATTAAGAAACCTATTAACTTATTTCTTATAATTAAAGGTTTAGTCCTATCTGAAAGAGAACTAGTATTTTAACTCTATTAATAATAATTAGTCATGGTCTGTATAATTACTAATTTTCTAACTTATTTCATCATTAGTATTGAGAAGAATGTGTGCGATAATGTCATCTACACTTTATTAAATGATAGTGCAAAGACCAAAGATCATGTCAATGCTCGAATAGACCTTAAAGCTATGGGTTTAAGACATGACCTTTGGCCAGATGAAAATGGAAGGTATCTTTTAGATATCTTTACAATGGCTAATCGTGGCAAGAAGGAATTCTTAACAACTTTAAGGAACATTACTGTGCCAGATGATTATTCAAGCAATATTTCTAGGTGCATTGGTGTGAATAATCTTAAGTTGAATGGAATGTTGAAAAGTCATGATTATTATACATTGATGGAGCAATTGCTACCATTAGCCATGCGAACAGGGTTGCCTGATGAGGTGTTAGCAGTATTAATTGAGTTGTGCTCATTCTTCAGACAATTATGTGATAAAGTGTTGAGTGTTGAAGACTTAGACAAATTGGAACATCAAATTGTGCTCACTTTATGCCACATGGAAATGTTATTTCCTCCTTCATTCTTCACGGTCATGGTTCACTTAGTTGTTCACCTTGTTGAAGAAGTTAAGCTCGGAGGTCCTGTCTATTATCGATGGATGTATCCTATAGAAAGGTAACAGACGTGTGATTGTATTTCTTTTTTTTCCCCCCAAATTTTAATAATGTATAGGATTGTTATTAATTACCTTTGTTGTGGTTTAATAGGTACTTAGGACAACTAAAATCCTATGTACGTAATAAAGCACGACCAGAGAGCTTTATAGCAGAAGGTTACCTTGTGCAAGAGATTCTTACATTTTGTTCAAGGTATTTAGATAATATTGAGACAAGATGGAATCGACCTAGCCGTGTTGATGATGAACCTAATGATATACAGCCTCAATCACGAGTACCTGAACTGTTTCCTCAAGTAGGAAAGCCGATTGGTGGCTCTTCATATTTTACTCTAACGTCCATTAAAAAGTTACAGGCTTATACACACGTGTTAACCAACTGCCCTACTGTTGATTGCTATCTTCAGTGAGTAATTCTTGCGCTTACATTACTTGTTAAGTTTTCCTTTTTGTACATCTAATATGATACATCTATTTAGGGAATTTAGAGGTGTTGTACGGAGGCAACTAAGGAGTCATACAAGGAGCGCTACTGAGATAGATAAGAAAGTTCATAGAGAGTTTGTTGGTTGGTTTACTAATCGTGTGAGTAAAAAATCATTTTTTGCAAGTATATTGCATCTATTTTGGTAATATGTGTGACTAACACTAGAAAATCTTGTTTTTAGATTGGCAAAGATCTCAACAATCTTAGTGGATCATATACAGATGCTCTTCTTACTCTTGCTCAAGGTCCTATTGACCAAGCCAGAAGGTTCACTGCATATAATGTTAATGGATACAAATTTCAAACCTTGGCACGAGATAAAGGACTAAAAACTCAGAATAGTGGAGTTTTTGGCATATTCGGAACAAGAAGTTACTTAAGCAATAGTGGTGCCCAAATGAGGATTGGAGGGGTCCCTTATTATGGAAAATTGATAGACATTGTTGAGCTTTGTTACAATGGCTTCACAGTACCTATATTTAAATATGAATGGGCTAATACCACTAATCCTAGAGGCATGAAAAGAGATAAGTTAGGCTTTGTCTCTATTAACTTTGAACGACTAATAGATACCGGTCAACATGAAGATGATGAGCCAGACTATTGAAGCAGAATATGACTACATGACTTTTCTATTTGGTTTTTATTTGGTGATTTTGCTCTTTGTTTGGGTGAAATTCGATGGACAAGGACTGAGGTCAATGGGAACCAAATTATTCTTGTTTGCATGATGACTTAAGAGTGTTGTTGTTCTCTTATTTTTTGGTTAAGGACAGCCCCATGAATTAGGCATTTTCTAAAGAAAAATCAACTTTTGAGTGATAAATTTGTATGGATAAAGATGTTATTTTAAAAACTAAGATCTTATAATTACTTTACTCAATAGGTAATGCTTACTTGATTTCTACTTAGATTTGCTTTAAAATATGCATCTAATTTTTTTTGTTTAATTTCAGGGCTACAGACTTAGGCTCACCAGTAGATGCAAGATGCTTTTCCGGCACTAGTCATCAACCACAAAGCCATGGACCTTTATCTTCTGCTTAGTTTTTTATTACTTAGTACTTTAGAGCAAGATATTGGACTTGCATTTTGTACATTGTTATTTTGACTAGGAATTTATGTTGGGATTAGTTGTTTTTATGCTACTTAGCACTTTTGAGCAAGATACTAAACTTGTATTTTGTGCATTGTTACTTTGACTATGAATTTATGTTGGGATGAGTTCTTATGCTACTTATCACTTTTGAGCAAAATATTATACTTGCATTTTTTGTATTGTTTTTATGTAATTTTTGTTTAAAGTAAATAAGGAATTTGATGCTTTAGATCAATTAATATTTTAATAGTGTAAAAAATTTTAAAACCAAATTAAAAATCATTAATCGTAAATAGAAAATATGCAAAAAAAAGTATTTAAGTTTCTTCAACTATCACAGGTACAAATGGCTAATTTTTTTTAAAAAAATAAAAAATATTGCAGCGGTTACTAAAACAGCTGCAAGTTTTCTCTGTGAAAATGTTTAAATAATAACGGCGGTTCACATCCGCTGCCAATTTAGGAAAGGTAAATTTTATTTTATTATTAGCGGCGGTTAAGAACTGCCGGTACTAAGAGTGAAGAAAATTTTTTAAAATTAATTACGGCGGTTTAAAATCGCTGCTAAAATAAAATACAAAATTATTTTAAGATTTATTACAGCGGTTACTATTCGCTGCAGATTTTAAAAACCAAATATCTAAAGATGTTAATTAACAGCAGTTGACAAACCGCCATAAAATCATTTATTATTTTGCGGCAGCTATGCCAGCGATTCATATAATCGCTGCAGATTCAATCTCCAGCTAGAAATAGCCACAATAACGTAACCATCGTGATTTACTTTTCGCGGTGGTTCAAACTGCTGCGGATTGCTCTTATAACCGTTGCCGTTAGCCTATTGTGTTGTAGTGTATCAGGTGCTATTCCAAAAACTCTTAGAGATGTGAGAGACTTTGAAACTTTGGATCTTTCCTTCATAAAAATTTAGCTTTTGAACCTTCTTATAATAATTCATTTAGTGGAGTTTTCTAAAATCTCTCTGCTGTCCATTTAAGAGGCAATAAAAAACTTTACTTACATTTTGCATGTGAGCCTTATGGCCATGGAAGAAGGCGTGTCAGACATTATATCATCATAACCATAATAGTAACACTGATATTGTGTCTAATAATTTGTTTGCTGTTATACATAAAGAATAAAAAAGTAAAGGTAACAGTAACAGCATTATCTGAACTTGGAAGCTTAGAAATGGTGAATTGACTTTAAAAACAATGAATTTCTGACTCTGATTTATGAGTACTTAAGTAATAAGAGCTTAGAAGATTGGATTAAGGGGAAGAGAAAGCATACAAATGAAAATGAGTTGAACCTTACGGAGAGACTGAATATAGGTATCGATGATGCTTATGCATTGGATTACCTGCACAATGATAGTGAAGTTCTATTATACATTGTGATTTGAAACCCAATAACATTCTCTTAGATGAATATATGACTGCAAAGGTTAAAAATTTTGGATTCTTTAAGTTGCTAATTCAAAGTTTAACTAATTAAGTCTCCATTAATTCTAATCATATCCTTAGGGGTTCAATTAGTTACATATATATATTTAGGTTAGTAGTCTTACAACTTCCTCTTTAATTAAATAGTAGTAGTATATAATTTACCAAGTTAAATCTCTCTTGAAATTTTTTTAACTTATTCAAGTATAATTTCTTAATACTAATATCAATATGTTTCTTTATTCCTTCTTTATGAACCTTTTAATACACATTTTGAAATATAAAATAATTATTAATGTGTTCAAATCAATAAATTTGATTCTATTTCTAGAAATTTTTTCATAAGTTTATTATGTATTTTTTTATTTATGGACAACTAATTATTTAGTTAATTTTTATGTTATAAAAAATAATCAACCTAATCACTTAAACTAAACCAATCCGTAAATGTTTAATTGGTTTGATTCGAATTTAGCTATCAAAAAATATAAAAATCAAACTAAATTACACTAATTAATTTTAATTAGTTTAAATTTATTTTCTTACAAGAGTTAAACCAAACCACTCACTTACATCCCTCTTTCCTACCTTTCTTTCTTTCACGTTTTCACTGGTCTTTCTTTCGCCAGGTAACTTTCTTGTTTTGGTTTTTATTTTTTTTGTCTCACGTGCAGGGGGCTGATTTTAATAGGGATAGAGACGCCACTGCCTCCTCATTTGTTGAGTTTTTCATAAATGCATGTAAGAAATTGGCAGGATTTTATATATAAACTTAAGAAAATGTTTATCTTATACTTTTTTTTTAAGCATGTAAAACTGTTTACACTTTTTTAAAAAAATATGATTGAGTAAGAAAAAATGATAAAAATATATATATAATGAATAATATTAGATGAGATATGAAAAAAAAATATACACTATTTAATATAAGAATATCATTATTGATAAACTTATATTGTTAATAAATATCTAGTTTTTTCAAAGCCTTAAGTAGTCAGTAATTTATTTTCTTGATTTTTATAAGCCAAAACTACTTTCATTTGTTTATTTATATATAAAAGCGTGTAGTTACGACTCCACTATTCTAATCTGCTTGTGGTCCATTGTTTTTTATTTATTTATCAAATTTCAACCAATAAACTGCATATGTGGGTTTTGAACGAAGAAAAATGTTAACAACACATTTTTTGAATATTTTTTAATATTTATTTTATTATTAATTTAAAAATAAGTATTGTTTATATTTATCTCTTAATAATCTTTTTAAATGTATAAAATAAATTAATAATAAAATAAATATAAAAAATATTTAAAATAATGTATTACTAACATTTCTGTTTTAAGAAAGCTTTTAATCGTTTTAGTTTCCTGTCTTTTTAGGATCTTTTAATCTTTTATCATTCTATTTGTGTTTAGTTCAAAAAATTGTTAAGCTTTGCGGCTGACCCTCACAATTTTTCTTTTCAAGCTCCAACACTGGTAGAAGAGATTTGTTATTTCTTTAGCTTGGATCTTGCATGCATGATTGAATCCTAAATCTTCCTCTCTTTTTTCCTTTTTCTATTTGTATTTTCTTACTTTGACTTTTTTTCCTTTTGTTTCTTAAACTCCTTTCAATTTAGCTTAGCACAAAATTAAAGCCAAATTAAATTTATAAGTTGTATTACTTTGATAATTTAGATCATGTTTTAATGTTTTTGCATTGTATGTTTAATGAATACATTAATATATATATATATATATATATATATATATATATATATATATATATATGAATAATTAAGTATGCATTTCTTATTGTTTAAACAAGGACTGTATTTTAAAAATAAAATTATTTGATATTTAATATTATACAAATATATGCATAAAATAAAATCATTTATTATATTTTTATTATTAAAGATGCTGCATCTAATTTCACATTTGAAATATTTATTTATCATTTGTATCAGTTTGATAATTTGATGAGCAGTAATTTATGATGAAATTTTTATAAATAGTTAATATTTTATCTTTAAATGTTTCTATGTTGCATGCTTAATGAATGTTAAAAAGACATATTTAGTTATGTCTTTTTTTTATTTTTATTTTAAAGAATGATTATGTTATAAAACCAAAAATATGTTAAAGAGATTACATAAATATGCATAAAAAATTAATATCAAAATTAAATTAAAATTATATTAGCATACTAACAAAGAAACAATAAAAAAATATCCGTGAAATTCACCACATTATCGTACAGGCATGGTATGAAGAACAAAAATCAAATTTGTTACGACAAAACCATGCATGCATATGGTTTGGACATAACAATATTGATGATAATGCAGCATGATTGGAATCTCTATTAGGACGTTAAGTGATTATTGTTCTTGCGGCATTCATATGGAAGACCATGAGCATAACGTCTGAAATCGCGGCAATAGTCGTAAACTACCCATCTTGAATGGATCTCTTTCAATTTCTTCCTTGTTTCAGCATTAAGACCTTTATTTCTTCCACTATTGAAGCCCCTGCAAGATGCTCCTGGCCTCACAATGCATGCATTGGCATTGAAATTCTTGAAACCTGCTATGAATGGAGCTTGCGACCAATCGATCTTCACCTGCCCCCATCTTGTTGCCCAGGAGTCTCCATTCCATAGTGTTGTGTAAACCCTCATGGGTTGTCTTGTAGGGAATGCAACACCAATTCTTTGCCTGTTGTGCATCACTCTGATGGGTATGTTATCCACCAAGATTCTGCAAACACAAAACACATATAGTCAAGCTATTCACACACACACACACACACACACACACACACATATATATATATATTCTCAGCAAAAAAGAAAAGTTATATACATATATTGTTCCATATTGATAGAATTATATTTATACATTGCAAAGTATCAGGTATCTCAACTGGTAAACCTTTACAGTTAAATGCAAGAACTTAAAATTAAATTCCCCTCACCCTTTCCACTAAGGATTTCCCAAAACAACTATAGATATATGAAAAAAATTTATATACTCATGCATATATATTTTGTTACTTACAATATGCGCTGAGAATTCCAATCAATAGAATAGGTGTGGAAGTCCTGCGTGGGATCAAACCAAAGATAGAACTGCATCTCGCGGCCTCCATTACCATTGGCATATATATTGGTTGAGAGCAGATATGGATCACCAGACAAGTTGCCTAAGAACTCTATATCAATCTCATCATGGTGTGGTCCTTGAGAGCTTAGCTGCATATAATTGGAACAATAATCTATGTAAATATATATGCAATATATATATATGTGTGTGTGTGTGTGTGTGGATACATGCATGGGAGAGAATAAGCAACTCAATTATGGGTTTAAAACAAAAGTCATACATAAAATGCAGTGACAGTGCCTGCAGAGTTCCCTGGTACAAGCTTGATTTGCATGTCAAACCGTCCAAACAAATACTCATTCTTGGATATTATGCCTGAGCCAGAATAATTGTCCATTGCTAGGGACATGCTTATTCCCCCATCTTCTATTTGAGCCCTCTTATCTCCAAAGAGAATGTCAAAATCAGTGTTGAAATTCCCACCCAAAGCAATTGTGCTAAAGGCTAAGCAGATAGAAAGCAGGAAAAAAATGGAACTAGCATATGATGAAGCCATGTTTCATTTGTGGAAATGCATATCAGATCAAGGATTTAAATTGCAGTTGCATTCACAGATTGCGATAATTATAGTAAAATGCACTAGATTCAGATCAATATAGCTGTCAAATAATGTGGTTGTGATAACTGTCTCAACCGCAATATTACTGTTACATTACAATTGCAGTTGTAATCTGTAACTCAAAACCTTGAAAAACGAAAAATGTTTTTTTTTTTAACTGAAAAATGTTCTGATGCGAGGAGAGTTAGTTTTGATGGCAAAAAGTTTTCTAGGGCTTTACATGGCTGTGTCTTGACATTGGACACAAGTCAAAGCCCAAAATAGGTTAATACTTAAAATAGAAATGCTAAATACGAAGGAAATCTTGCTGGATTACGACTTTTTCTTTTTAGAGACGAAGTGGAAAAATTAAAGTTATATATGATAGAACTGTAAGACTAATTAAATTCACTTCATTTTCTTTTTAAATAAATTGATTGATTGTTTTTGTGTGCGCACAAGAGAAGGGAAAAAATAAGAAAAAAAGAAAGAGAGAGAGACTAACTACTAGGGAGAAAACAGCAATACTATATCTTTTAACAAAGATGAGACATGTCATGGAAGGGGTTCAAGGCAACATTGACATCTCTCGCGCTTAACAAACAGGAAAAAGAGAAGGGGCAATACTAAAAATGTTTGAATAATATTAAGATTTTTGAATACGTGGAACTAAAATTTATGAAAATCTCATACTAGTATTAGTCTATTAGTGAGGGGTCTGTAATCAAAGTACTACATCTATTTACCTATTTTGTGTAAGAATGAAAAACTGCATAGTGCTGACTGCTGAGTGTGTGCTATGTCCACTCTGAGCTATTTAATTTAAACCCCAATAAATGTCCACACTCTTTTCAATTTGATCCCACTCCATTCATTGACTTGTAGATAGGGGAATAAATTTTGTACCTTTTTTTTTTAATCTATATTATTTTTTTTACATAAAACTTCTCTGTAATAGAATTGCTTCATGTGCAGCATCGATCAACACACACCAGCATCTCCTTTGTATAGAAATTGAAACAATATCTATGTAGGAATTAAACCAATATTTATATAGAAAAAATTGGAGTAATGTCAAAGTGATGTAAAGCAATATCATGTATCACAATCTGGTAGTTATTGTGCAATGCTGTCAACTACTGATGCTGCTCAGCTGGGCCCAGTTGCTGGCACCTCAGACCATCTTAACTTCCATCACGCTCAACAGAAGAAAAAACTGACCACTCTGTCATTTGCCAGTGCACATAGTCAAAACCCTATAAAAAACTTGTGCAGCCTAGGTCTTCCTCAGACCGCAAAGGACAAGGAAATAAGAGGCCTAGATACAATTCCAATTTACATCAGAATCACAAACACCCTTTGTGTCAGCAAAGAATTCAGCAGATAGCTTGTTTTACTATCTAAATTTTAGACACTTAAGAAGTTTTAACTTCGAGCATTTTTGAATTTGGTTCTTAGTACTTGTGATAAGACTAATGATCCGCCTGAAATATTTGTTCCATCATACTTTGGCCTTATCAGCGCATCTGTTTCTCTTCTCATTTGTGTTTTAATACTTATTATTTGATTGTGGTTAGGGACTTCATTTCTAAATTATTAGTACGTTATCTTTTGAAATACAAATCCATTAGCTGTTTAAATTCGTGGCCTGTCAAGCAACTGTGTTTATGTTAGGCATATTGTACAATATGTTAATGACCATGTGAGTTTGTGTGTGTTATAAGTAGTGTCCTTGTAACGTGTATCTTATAATAATGAATGATTGTGCCGACTTTAGTTTTAATTCCTTCTTTATACTTGTTTAAACTTATACGGTTCCTAAGATTCAGAATTTGATAAATTCAGAAGCATAATAAATCATCACTTTCCTTATCATTACCACAAAATTTTATGTCAGCCATTTAATTGAGTTAACTTCTTGGAAATGGAAACACCAATATCTTTTTTGTTTTTGACTTTTTGTGACATCAATCAATCAATGGATACATATCACATAACATTCGTTTTCTCTATTTTTTTTTTCTTGGCAAGAATATGTCATCTTCTATGGAAACAAAAATTGGTTTTGGTATATACATACAAAAGTTGATCTCAAAGTAACGGATGCTGCTCATGTGCTTCTTTTTTTATTTTTCCCTCAATTTACTTAGAAATCTAACATGTGCTTGCGTTTCAGTTCAAGGACAGCATAGGTGAGAGGAGACAGAATAATATTAATTATTATCTTATTGCTAATGTGTGCAAAGAGTACAATTTATTATGTGGAAAAACAATTTTGTTTAATTTGAAGTCGTCTCATGCATACTTGGGAGAAATTCTGATGGGCATTCCAAGGGAAGGGAAGGGCAGGGGATCCATTGTGACTGCCTCCTCTGGATGCAGTAAGAACCACTCATATTGAGTCACAACATAATGCACAAAGATGAGGATATTCAACTTAGCTAACTGGTACCCTGCACACACTCTTGGCCCTCCTCCAAAGGGAACAAATGCATATTGGGGTATTTCCTCCTCAAACCTACTTGGGTTGAAACTCAGAGGATCCTTAAAATACTCTTCATTGTAATGTGTCCCATATGTTGTCCACAGCACCTGAAGAACCCCAGAAAACCCCAAATTTCCAGTTATAAGATTTAATTCACAAATTGACAAATGTGGAGGTATACATGGAGTCAATTTGTGTAAGAAGGGAGAAAGAAAGTAGTATTCACCTTCCATCCTCTAGGTATAGTGAATCCTTCATATTCAATATCAGTAATTGCCTTCCTGAAAGAGCCAAAGATAGGAGGGAAAAGTCTCATGCTTTCCCTAGCAACTTGCCAGGTATACTTCATCTTCTTTATGTCCTCCACTGTTAGATTCTCACCCCATCTTTTGTTTCTCATTATGTCAACATGTTCTGCATAAAGTTAAGTACTTTCAAGTATCAACTCTAAAAACTTTGGATATTTTAAATATGGTGATTTTGAACTGCATGAAAGCTAAAATTATATTACCTTGAAGAAGTTTACTATAGCAATCAGGATGCTGAGCCAGCATCTTGAATGTCATGGCAACAGCAAAAGAAGTAGTATCATGAGCTGCAAAGACTAGCAGAACCACATTGTCTATGACCTCTTTTTCACTAATCTCCCCTTGGATCATCCCAGCTACCAATCTAGACAGAAGCATTCCTTCTTCTTCACTTTGCAAGCTTCCTTCCATTTCCTTTCTCTTCTCTCTCACCACTTTGACCAACATCTTTTCTATCTCCATCCTTGCTTTCTTTGCTCTCCAAAATTTAGAACCTGGAAACTGAATTGCTGGAGAAAACACTCCTTCCAACACTCTTTCAAAGGTATCTAGCATACCTGGCACCACATTGATCCCCAACAAGCACTCAAACACTACGCTGAATGTCATCACTTTTGTTGAACGGTAAAGACTAACCTTTTCTTGGCCATGCCAGTTTGTAGCTAAATACAACTGAACTAAGTTGCACAATTTTGGAACCAGTGCCTCAAGTCCAGCATACCCAAGGGTGGTGCCAATAACACCGCGGAGGGAGCGGTGCCTCTCCCCATCTTTCTCCATGATAGAGTCCCTTCCCATGAGCTGAACTGAGGAAGAAGGCCAAGAGCTTTTCACCAACTTGAACTCATTCGACAATAAAAATTTATTGGCCTCAGCTCCATTCACAACCACAGTTGGAGACCCCATTATCCTTGTTTTGAAGATCTTCCCATGTTTCAGAATTCTAGGTTGAACAAATTCCTCAAACATTTGGTTTCTCCGTTGAGCATTGAAGAATTCCATGGTCTCCCCAATCAATGGAAACCCCATTTCCCCTGGTGGCAGCTTTCTTTTGTCTCTGTTACAGTATTGCTTGTGCCTCAAGAAATTGAAAGAGACTAGTGCAAGCAGGGGAAACAAGGCCCATAAGAGAATATAGCTAATATCCACAGACATTGGTGAACTTGTAAGGATAAAGGGCTTTGAAAAATTTGAACTCATATCTATGAATTGTTGTTAAGGCTCAAATACTGGTTCACACATTTATAGGAACCTGTGGTTTGTGGATGAATATGAATGAAGTCAAACCAGTTGAATTTTATAAATAATGTTAATCATTCTAGAAGTCACTTCCTTCCTAATAAATTTCTTATATGAAAGCCTGTTATCTGTTCAAATTGACTAAAACAAAAGAATACTATAGAATCAGAGCTTGTGAAAAGAATACTATGGAGGATTCTTGACAACAATAGATTCATTGTCCCCAAAGAATGACATGTAATCATCATTGTGTACCTGAGAAATTCATAAGAAAAAAAAAAGAAAAGCATTCATCTCTTCGTGGGTCAACCTTAGAATCTTTTTTTAATTACCCAAAAATCCCTAAAGATCTGGTGAAGTCTCATTATTTTGTGTGACTTTGGAACTTCTTTCAGCCATCATGATTGCTCATTATTGCAGCAATATGAGTAGATATTAATGCTGCAGAATCAACCGACTCTAAATCTCAACTTCACAATATCTTCTTAAAGTAATTAGAAAGGTAGGCTGATCCATCTTGGAGATAATGTTGTTTGCAACCGCCTAAGCCTATTGGTTCCTGAATCATTTTAAAACAAGTTGTTTTCAGAGAGCAGAATGGAGATAAATCAGCATCATAGTCATGTTATAAAGCTGGATTTTGTGGATCAATTGCTTGTTGTGGACATTTAGCATAGAAGGTTCATTATATATGTCAAAGGAAATAAAAGCGAGGTGGGAATGGATTGTAACAATCATTGTATACAGTTGTTCTTTCACAAGTAATATTATGAGTAAATTAATAACTAAATTAATATTTGCTCTTATCTTAGAGACTACTAAATCTACACCTACATTTTTTTTTTATTATTGATTAATGTATCTACACAACTGTGAGACTAACTTTCAGACCAACTATAATAGTTAAATCCTCTTCAAATCAGAGACTCTAAAATTTAAATTCTTAACATTGCAAATAAAATTCACTTGGAGTTACATTTTACTTATACTGTGACCAACTACTATTAAATAAACCTACATTTTTATTAATAGAGTTACAATTAATTTATAATCTTAACTAGTTAAATTCATGTTTACATTATATAAAAATTTAAAAAAGGAAGTACAATATCATCAAATTTTATGACATATAATTATATTACAATAATCAACAACAAAATTATTTTTTAAGAGAATTACATCACTATTCTTTTTAATATGAATTCACTAAACTCAAGAGTAATATGATTTTGCTGAAATTAAAATAGAACCAAAAAGTAAAACTGGCTCAGTCATGGAAACTTGCGAGAGCGAGAAGGAAATGAGCTGGCTCCACATGAACTCCATTCATGAACCAATTGTATAATTTCATATTTAACAACCCTTTTTTATGGTAAATAAATTAACTAATTAAAAGAAGAAACTAACATATTTAACAACCCTTTTTTATGGTAACCAAGCTAATTAATTAAAAGAAGAAACTTAACAACTCTATGATCCTTCCACATCTGGTATTTTTTTATGGTAACTAAACTAATTTATTAAAAGAAGAAACTTAACAACTCCACGATCCTTCCAAATCTGGTATTTTAAACTCGTCGATTCTATCACAACCCCTTCCCATGGGAAAGTTTAGATTATGGTAACCACCGAAACCATATATAGTAAATTGGTTTGAGACTGTGGACTTTGAAGAAAGTAACAGCATATATATCAGGTGGCAAGCTTCGCAAAGAACACACATGAATGAGTTGCATGTGATAGACGTTAGACGGTTGCATTCAATGCAGTTAAGACATTATTATCAAAATAGTACTAGTAGTTAATATGGGGATGGCCAATGCAAATCAGACGAGTGCATTATTTTTTAGATGATTTCAGATACATTTTTTGGAGAAGTATATTTATTATTATCATCATTTTCATATGATTATTTCTTTAGTCATTAAAACAAAACGTTGTGTAAACTATAGAACCTTGTTATGAGTAGAAATTCTTACGTAAACTTGAAGTATTCAAATTAAGTACATTAGATTAATTATATCATTAATAATGATAAATTATAATTATTAACTAATAATAATTATTTATTAAATAATGATATGATTTGATTAATATATTTAACTTAAGTTCTCCCGTATTTATGCAAGAATTTTGTGTTATTAGACATATGTTTCCATTGTCATTTCATCTGGTGATTTGTCCATTATCACACTGAAATAACACCTGTAACCTATATTGCAAGTATCATTAATTATTTAAAAGGATGATCCTTATAAAATAAGTTATTTTCTAGGAAGTCCCTATGAAAAAACTTAAAATACATAATCATCTTTCCCAAGCCTAATGTAGTCAAATTTTTATGAAAGCCCTTTGCTCCTAGGCCAACGACCAGAAGACATTCTCTTCCTAAAATTCATACTCATACAAAGTTTCCGTTTGGTAAATATCTGTTTCGAAGGCTATCGAATAGAGAACATGCTCCTTTGATGCTTTCCAAACATTTCCAAGGCACCCAAAATCTAAATTGAAACCCAGAAAATGAAGTGTTGCAATGTTATCCAGATTGTCTGTGTTATCTTTTGAACTTTCTAATAGGTGCAAATAATTTTCCTCGGATTTCACAATCTTCTTCTCAGAAAGACCAAACATGAAACATTCTGTTTTTGGCAACTAAATTAACCAGCATAACATGAAAAACCAAAAGGAGGAAGCGCAATCAATATTATGTCGAGAAAAATCTGTTCTCAGCTCCTTTAAATTCGAAATACTATTGTCGTGTAATCTCCAAAAACACGTATGCTGTTATAAAGGAAGCACCTTTATACACAAGCAACTCAGGTAACTGATGTTCTCATGTAGTTTTTCACAAAGTCATGGGAAGAAAAGATACAGACACAGATTTTATTAGTGAGATTCATCTATTTCTCTCTTCCATATAATTTTGTTACGTGAAAAATCACATGAAAAAATTCATTCACTGCAACTCAAGAGCTTCCTATAAATTTTAGAAGACTTGATTTCAACATGACCTAGCTGCCCTGTTTGCTGCAAAAACTCACTAGCTCTCCAGATTTATTTTTTTAACAATAAGGGGCTTAAAAAATAAATAATTACCATATAGCGTAAGGACTTTTCTACTAACTGCTTTTTATTGGTAGTACCTAGTTAATTTTGAATAAGGCTCTTTTAAAAGTTTGCCTCAAAATTTGAAAAAGTCAGAGAAATCTCAACTTATCTAAAGATATATATACTTTTTTTACTTATTTATTTTAGAAATAAATTTAATTTTAAAATATTTAAATTTAAAAAAATCATATAAATCTCAACTTATCTAAAGATATATATACTTTTTTACTTATCTATTTTAGAGATAAATTTACTTTTTAAAAAAAATTTACATAAATTTTAGAGACTATGCACACACCTTTATAATTTAGTTGCATGGTAAAATCCTCCTTTAACCATATGAAAGATGACTTTCGAGGAAATGTTTAACATGAGATGCACCAAGCATTAAAATCGTTAATTTGGTATAAAATCAAATTAATGATTAATATTAATGATCTATAACTTGAAGTATAAGTCATATTTTATTTATTTATTTATTATCATAAATAATTATATATTCAAAAAAATTTATAAATTTTAATTAATAATATTTATACACATTTAGACTCTGTAAACTTTAACTAATAATATTTAAAAATTCATAAATTTTAACTAATAATATTTATATTTATACCTAAACTCAAAACAAGAATTTTAGATTTAAAAAAAAAAAAAATAAATAACTAGTTATAATAGATAAAATCCCACTTTGTGCACCGGGACACTCACGATAAACGCCATGGATTTTCGAAGCTTCAACGGAGGATCCCAGAAAAAGTAACAAAGCACCTTTCCCAAAGCAGTCACAATCCATGGATGCATGTGGAGGAAACTTCACAGCAAAACTAATGAGACTTTCTAGCTCTTAATTAGGGATGATGCTAATATCAACCAACAAGTTTGAATTTATCTATACATTTTATTTCACAGTATTTATATATAGTTTAAATATATATAAAAATTATTAATTTTATATTTATAATTATTTGTAAAAAATAATTTAATAAATTTTTTATACAAATCTGAATAATATTAATTAACTCTATAAAAAATTAAATTTTAATTTAAATCATTAATTTATTTTAATAATTTTGATCTAAAATTAATAGTCCATCTATCCAAAAATTTTGAGTCCATTTTAGAGCATATTTGAGACGAATTAAATTCATCTTGATTGAGTAAAAAAGTTGTTGCAAAAAAAAAAGTATATTTGAGTTTTTTTATCAAAAAACTGTTGATGTAAAAATTCATGTCATCAAAAGTGTTTTTTTTTAAAGTTAATTTTTTGGTTATATTTTAAAAAATTGTTGAGATTATTTTTAATTGTGATATGTAAATATTATTTTATTCTAATTAAATAATTTTTTTAATCAATTAAATAAATTTTTTAATTATTTTATATTTATTTTAGTAATTTAATATTATTATTTTATTCTTAATCAAATAAATTTTTTAATCAATTAAATAAATTTTTTAATCATTCTATATCTATTTTGATAATTTAATACATAAAAATAATTTTTTTTATATTATCTAAATAAAAAAATTAATTTAAAATCACTTTTTAACTAACATATTTAAACATAAATTAATTATAAATTTTTTTATATAATAATTAATTATTAAAATAATCTAATTTTTATACAACTATCTTAAATATACACTTAAACTTTCCCCCTACTTAGATTACCATTTTACTTCTGTGGTGCCGTTTAAGCTGCATCCATGTGTTTGGGTCCATCATAAACTCCTAAAGATGACCTGCTATTATAAGTTTGAAGTATTTATAATTGAATCCATTAATTTATGTATAATTTAGTTCAACAAATATTGAACAGGAACAAAGACACTGGTTCGATAGAAAGATACAGAACAGGGGTGCTCTGCCCCCGGCTACGCCACCAAGGCCAATGAAGATCAATATTATTCGTTTAATTAAAATATTTTAATTTTTATTTAATTTTTTATAAATTTATTTTATATCTCAAAAAAATTATAATAACATATAATTTAATTTAACATCTTTTTCACATAAATATACAATGAACATATGATGAAAATATTTGAGTTAGAAAAAAAATCATTTGCAAATGAAGATTACCATTTTACCTTCTCACAAATAAACAACTGTGCTTTCGTTTATAATAATAGTCTTCTTGCCCATCTGCGACAGCTCATAGCCAACTTGTTTTCTTCGTACACAGTCATTTCTTTATCTTTATATTAATACAAATTTGAGTTAGACCCCCTCCTCGTGTCTCTCTCTCTCTCAAATTGATAAATTACTCACAAATTTTAAAAAAACACGATATTCCATAAATACACAAATTAATAGTTGACGTATGCTCTTAAGTATGCACTATCTACCAAAGGGTATTCAACAGATAAATATAAAAATACTTTTAGAGAAAAATGATTTTCTAACATATATCATACATCATTACTTGTTAACTGCTGATTTGAGTCATGTAGTAAATAGTACTCCAAGATATTTTCCTAACAATGTCACCACATTTGCTACCCACGTAACCACTTGGTGTGACTCAATCAGTGGGCATGATCAAGCTCACGCGTCACGCCCAAGCAGTAATGAATCCTGCATCCTTTCGAATGTAAGGACACCTCAATGTATTACGAACAAATCCCAACATTTTTTTACAACCTCACCTACTCTCTGTCAATGTCATTAAGTTCGGAATAACTCACTCACACTTGTAATTTCAGATATTTGGGTCCCTTTTCTCCTTTTCTTATTTTTTATTTTTTGCCAATTGTCTTATTTCAATGCGTTTTTTAATGAAAAATTATAATTACTTAAATATTGAATTTGCATGCAAAAAATTGTTTAAAATAATTTTAAAATTGAATTTTAATTATTATTTATTGACTCAGATAAAAATGGGAGGAGTGTCTCAAAAAATACATTTGCGTAAATAACAGTAATATTTGTGTGTATATACTTGCCATAAAACAGAAAATAGTGAACATTGACCACTGTTAAGACTTTCTTTCAAATATGTAAGCACCAAAGTGAGAATAAGAAATAAAAAAGGAAGAAAAAAAAAGTGGAATGAAAATTAGTAGAGCATATTTATATAACTTCTCTCAGTTACACCAAGCTTGGATGTTTTATATTATTACTATCAGCTTTTGTATATCTATTATCTATTGTCTATATTTATGAAAAAAATTTAAATAGACATTGTCAATTACATTATCTCTTAAGCATTTAAATTATTATTCTAACATATGTAAAAATATTGTTAATAATATGTGCATTTTTATCATGAACCCCACATAATTTTACACATCTTAAATAATAATTTGAGTACATATAATATGCTATTTTTAACTAAGAATTACTCCTATATCTATATATGAATACATGGGTATATATACATCGTATACTGATGACTACAGTATGTAGATCAGCCACAGCAGTTTTTGAGAGTCATATTATGGATATTGACATACAACTCTGATTTTCTTATATTATTTTTTTCTCACATGACCTTTTTCTCTACTCCTCATACCATTGATTACGTCACTTTCTTCCCATCATCTTTTTTCACTTAAACATAATCATTCAAAAATAGTGTGAAAAAAAAAATGTATGAGAAAAAATGATGTATGAACATCATTTTTCATAGACAAATCTTTCCTGGGGCATGTATCCACAGTAGTGTGCTGGAGATTTCGCTGTCAAGTGTTTTATATTATGTTCAAGCGAGCTCATTAATATTATTGAAGGAGAAGGAGATGTTTAACACTAACTGAGCTTTCAGATCCTAAAATTTAGAGTAAGCATGGCAAATGGTGGGTACCTGCAATTAGTACCATAATAAACCACATGGGACGCTCAAAGCTAAAGAGAAATTTGCACCCAATCCAGCCAGCTTAAGCTTATGATCAACAGGAAACAAGGCCTGGGTTAAGAGGGACAGTATAGGTACATGTTCAACTCAATTCAAGATCTATG
Organism: Ormosia semicastrata; assembly: GCA_029884595.1. NCBI lineage: Eukaryota > Viridiplantae > Streptophyta > Magnoliopsida > Fabales > Fabaceae > Ormosia > Ormosia semicastrata. Next base: position 8,432,736 of record JAQQTO010000026.1, on the reverse strand, counting down.
TTTTAGAAAACTCATGCATTATTGCAGGAAGAAGTAGTAAATAGTAGTAAATGCACCCTGCAACAATCAACTAACCCGCAGTCCTCCACCTGCTAATATTTACTTCACTCTGTGAACCATTTTATATTCACTGTCCACTCCCCTCTCCAAAGCATTTCAAAATCCTCAAACCTCCTCTCTCTTCTTTCTCTGAGTGTTCTAAGCAGTCAGTCATAATGGAGAGGAAAAGAAGCAATCCTGCTTGTCTTACCATGTTCACATTGCTGGCTGGATTGCTTTCTCAGAACCTGGTCGTCCCTGTAATATCCACCACCTTTGAAGACCAGAAGAACTACCACTCTCCAAACCCACATGCAGGAAGTCCTCACACAGGTTTATCCAATTCTCTGTGTAATTCTCTAACTGAAGTATCTATTTTTACTTCATTGTTTATGCAAAATAGAGGATATTATTGACGGGTATTTGAACTTTCCTTGCTAGCTACAGTAGGCCAAGTACTTTCATTATGAAGTTTGAAGGATCAAAAGCTCATAAAGAAGCTATTTTGATATTTTACTTTCTCACCTGATAGTATACATTGTTTTCACTTCTTGAAGGCTCACACAGAAGTCCTCCATCGCATGGCTCCGGAGGTAGCTATGGAAGCACACCACCCTCTCATGGAATCCCATCACCACCCTCAGGTGGTGGAAGTTGCAATCCAACTCCATCACCACCCTCAGGTGGTGGAAGTTACAATCCAACTCCATCACCACCCTCAGGTGGTGGAAGCTATAATCCAACTCCATCAACTCCCCCAGGCGGTGGAAGTTATAATCCAACTCCACCAACTCCCCCAGACGGTGGAAGTTACAATCCAACTCCATCAACACCCCCAGGCGGTGGAAGTTACAATCCAACTCCATCACCACCCTCAGGTGGTGGAAGTTATAATCCAACTCCATCAACTCCCCCAGGCGGTGGAAGTTACGATCCAACCCCATCACCACCCTCAGGTGGTGGAAGTTACAATCCAACCCCACCAACACCCTCAGGTGGTGGAAGTTATAATCCAACCCCATCAACTCCCCCAGGCGGTGGAAGTTATGATCCAACACCATCACCACCCTCAGGTGGTGGAAGTTACAATCCAACCCCATCAACACCCTCAGGTGGCAACTGTGGATCACCACCACCAGAACCTTCTACTCCAACACCCTCAACGCCCTCAACCCCAGCAACACCATCAAACCCTCCCTCAGGAGGTGGTGGGTCCTATAACTCCCCACCAACTTATGGAGGTGGTAGCCCCCCAACACCAATCACTGTGAGCCCACCAACCACCCCAATTATTGATCCAGGGACCCCCACTATCCCCACACCCCCTTTCCTTCCTTCCCCATCTCCCTTCACTGGTACATGCAAGTAAGTTCCTTTCACTACATTATACTGTAATAAACTATCATATGATATATTGCCACACTGTTATGTAACCTTTGTGACCTTTTCCTCTAAACTGCAGCTACTGGAGGACTCACCCAGGAATTATCTGGGGATTGCTAGGCTGGTGGGGAACCTTAGGGAATACATTTGGTGTCTCTAGTATGCCAAGGTTTGGTGCCAGTCTCAGCTTGCCACAAGCACTTTCCAACACTAGAACTGATGGACTTGGAGCACTCTACAGAGAAGGGACAGCTTCCTTTCTCAACTCCTTGGTGAACAGCAGGTTCCCTTATACAACCCAGCAAGTCAGAGACAGATTTGCAGCATCACTTAGCTCAAATAAGGCCGCAGCAGCACAAGCCCACCTCTTCAGGATGGCCAACGAGGGGCGAATAAAGCCACGCGCGTGATATAGTTAATATAGTTTGTGTCAGTTTATTGAGTTAAGAACATTATGTCTAAGACTTCTGCTAAGTGTGTGCCATGTAAGTTCTTATCATGTGTTAATTTACCTTAAGATGGATATTGTGTTACTTTACAACTTAATGTAGGCTTTTATGATTTCTTATTTTCGAATAAAAATATATTGTTCCATCTTGATTCAGAAGATTCAAGTATAAAACCCTATATATGTAGCAATGTCAAATTCTTATTAAGAGTCCTTCTTTTAATTTTTAATTATATAACGATCACTTCAACTTCACTACAATGGCAAGCAAAATCAGAATCTGTGATATTATTCATCAAACAAAAACTGAGGATTGTTCTAAGTACACCATAGAAGGTGCCAAAACAAAAAGTTAGAGCAAGAGGAAGATGATGGGGTTATCCAAGTATTAATAATTATTAGTATTTGATAATTGAAAAATGATTAGTTACTTTTCTCATTAAATGAGGATTCACCACTAAGGGTGTGCATTATCTTTCAAAATGAATTGGTTATCCAGAAACTATGGAAATTTCTTTGGTACCGTTTGGTACTCAGGTGACAACAATTCATTAAATGCTGAATTCATAATAAATGTTTAAAAATAATCAATGCATGAAAATTCATTCTGGATATTAAATCTTGGAGAAAAAAAAAAGGATAATGTTCTTTTAAAGTAAGTTTGTCTCTAAAGTGAGCAAGTAAAGGTGTTTCTACCTTTAGATCATTTAGTGGGTTAAAATCTTGATACATTTTATCAAATCAAGAGTAGATATACCTTTACTTGTTCACTTTAGAGACAAATTTACTTTAGAGGAGATTTTTCTCAAAATAAAAATAAAAATGAGTACCATACAAATTCCCAAAAACAGTAATCCAGAAGTAGCCCTAGTCTAGAAATGTCAATTGTTCATGCCACATGAATTGCATTCAAGATGATTGGGTGAGCCTTGCAAACATGAGCAAGGTCCACACTGATAAACGTTGAAAAGTTGTCTAGTATTCTTTCCTAGTGAAATGCTAGGGAATGGCTTTGTTGTCAATGTAAATATAAACAAAGGCAACAGATGGTCCAAGATACTAGAGAGGGTGCCCTTATATGAAATGGGAAGTGCTGAGCTATATAGTGGCAGAGGAGGGATTGAAGAGCCATGGCATGGGTGGTCCAGTTACTGCCTATTTAAGTGCCCTGAACAGGAAGTGTACAAGGCTGTCGTTTGGTTCAGAACAATTATATTGGTAGTTAAACCCTATAAATAATCAAGAGTAGTCTTCACGAGTAAAGTTAAAAGATTCATTAAAGCTAAAAAGAAACCCACCAACTCACATCTTCAGCTTACCAAACTTTCCAAACACGAGTAAGATATTAACTGAGATGTAAGGAACCTCTAAAGATCTAAGGGACTGCTACCACTGCTAGTTCAGATGGCAATAAAGTAACATTTAGGAGAGCCACAAAAGGATTAAGGAAGAATCCAAGAGAAAAGAACTGTTTAACTGCAGTGGCATTTTGTGTTTTCTGCACCTCCTTTGCTGGGCTTCGTAGCTAGAATGGTACATTGGTTCAGCAAATATTCACTTGTGCAGTGGTAAGGATTAAATATATAACAAAGAACATGGAAACAAGAACATTTTTGTAATCAACAGTATTAATAGTTGAGAATCAGTTCTATTAACCAATTTATAGAATAAGTATTATATATATACAAATATAGCTTTGTAACCAACAATATGTATGTATAGAAATATCATTGGGGTATCACTTAATGAAAATAAGCAAATCTGGAGCCAGTTCTATTAACCAATTTAGTAAGATATTAAAATCAACAGTAGTTCTTCTGAGTTTATTAGATTCAAAACCACCTCGATCTTTAACATTGGAGAGAACATGATATAAAACTTTAATTTTAAGAATCCCTCTGACATTAAAATATGCATATAATTTTAAATTCCCAAAAGTTTTTAAATACTTCTGATGACAAACAAGGAATACAAAGTCACCCATATGTTGGCTTGTAAAATCATTTGGAATAATAAATGAATAGAATTGATGCTCAACTTTTAATAAATATATATCTACTTAGTTCAATTTCATGTATAATGGCTAGATTAACAGATTTTTACTTTATAAGTATGAATACTGTTAGATACCCAAGTATAGGGATTAGGACCTAATTCTGTTATTAATAACTGTCTAACTAACAGTTAACAAAATGCCAACTGTAATTGAGGGAAGCAGTTGAATATAAGTAGGAAGGGGTGTCAATTGAAAGGTTCAGGTCAGTTTTGGAGAAAGGAGAAAATTGAGAGCCACGGGACTCTCGAAGGTCAGGTCCTAGAAGAGTGTATTCACAGCAGTGTTCTGCTGCTGTCATTCTGTGTAGTTCTTGTATTCTTCCTCTTTGATTCTGTATCACTCTGATTCAGATTCAGGGAGAGGAGAGTTCCATCAATAAAACTTCATCTTTTACAATCTTTTCTAGTCCAGTTCTATTAACTGACAGTTATTTATAACAGATTTAGATCCTAATCCCTATGCTCAGGTATCCATAGTTGTTAGAATCGTACAATTCGATACGATTCGTCTTCAGAAACGACTTTGAATTGTAAATTGCTCTGAATCGTTGATGAATCGCCTGAATCATTCCAATTCGGAATTGGAAAACTGAATTGTGCGATTGTGCAATTCATGGACAAGAATTTTTGTGCCTTTTTTTCACAGATTCTGATTAGAATCTGAAGGAGTAGACGAGTTAAAATAATAATAATAATAAAAAAGAAACTGAAGGGTCACCCACGTTTCATTTTTCACGTCATGCTATGCGACCAGAACCAGAGTATCAGAGTCTGCATTCATTCTTCACGTCTCACTCTGCAACCATACTCTGTTTTCTGTCACAAGTCTGCAACTCCGTCGTGTCTGCTGCCTGCAACGTCATGCTATGCGCCCAGAACCAGAGTATCAGACTCTGCATTCATTCTTCACGTCTCACTCTACAATCATACTCTGTTTTCTGTCACAAGTCTGCAACTCTGTTGTGTCTGCTGCCTGCAACTCCATCGTGCTTCTGTTGGTAGCTCATCTTCATCATGTCTCAACTCCATAGTGCTTCTGTATGGCTTCTAAGGTGGTTCCTAAGGCTAAGAAGAAGGGGAAGAAGGATGTTACCTGAGAACATTGTACTATTCTTTATGTTTTAGGTATGTAATTATATATATTTAAGTTTTTTATTGATGTGTTTCTGAATCGTACGATTCGATATGACTCACGATTCACAATTCGAAAATTGATCAAACGATTCTCGATACGATTCACAATTTGACAACTATGCAGGTATCTAACAAATACTTTATGCTGAATAATTAATGGGTCAATTGGTGGTTGAAGATTTCAAGAATGTGGGTGATAAAAGCAGTCATTGAAATGTTGTTCCATGTTATAGGAGTTTAATTGTGAAAATTAAAAGATAAAAAATGTCAAGACTAAGGTTGTGTTTGTAAGTTTTAATATGAGCGGAATGGAATGGTATATAATGAAATGGATGGAATGGAAAATGATGAAATAAAGTTCCCATACCATTGGATGTTTAATGATGGAATGGAAGAAAGTTTCCATTCCCTTGTTTGGAAGTTCTAGTGAAAGTGAATGGAATGGCAAGAATTTTAAGTTTATTGTTCCCATATTTCCCTTATCTTATCTCAAACACACTAGATCTTTAGGGTTAATGACAAAAATGTAATAAGCTGTTTCATCCTTTTTCCCCCAAATTGAAGGGAAAGAAAAACAGGAGAATAGAGGGGTATGGAGTGGAGTGGAGTCCCCCCAATTCCATCCCTTTCCATCTCCTTTCTAAACATCCAAATAATGGCATCCTTTACCATCTCATTCCAGTGCATTCCTCTCCTTTCCATCCTTTACCATAAATCCAAACAAAGCTTGAAAAGCCAAGGAAGATTGTATGCATATGTATTAAAATACTGTCATAAATCATAATAAGACACTTTCAACCACTTACCTAAAATTTAATAGAGAAAATTATACATCCTCCACTGGAACTTGCTTAAATTATATTAATTTCTCCTTGTTTTAAAAATTATGTCAGTCTTTCTTATTTCAAACATATCAGACAAATATTTCTATCTAAATTTCATTTTTGAATATATACTCCCATTGCCTTCCATAAAAATTAAAAACAAAAAAATCAAAGACAAGAAGTGTTTGTGTAATTTCTGAAACAAGATTTGAGTACAATTTAGGCAAAATGCTCAAATTCAAAACAGAAATTTTTTTTCTCACCAAGTATAGCTATCAAAATGGGTTTAGAGCATTGGGCAAACTAATCTAACACTAACAGTCTAGCTTGCCTAGAATAGTAAGTGGGTTGGGCTCATAAGTTGACAGCCCATGTTACAAAAGGGTATTTTGAAACACTAGTCCACCAGGTTATTCGAATCTTAAAGTTTAAACAAGGATTCGTGCTTCAAATCTCAAAAGAAAAAAATGATAGAAAGATCAAAATTTTAACAAAATCTAGGATAAAATACAGCAGATTGATTGCTGAATCAAAAATGGCATTGGTGCAAAAGTTCAGAGGCATACCTTTTAAAAATTGAAAACTTCTAACAGTAATGCCAAGTAAGAAATTCCAGCCCTTGAAACTGGGTCTTTGCATGATAAAGTAACCACTATAGCAGTCTTTACATGTGAGTCACTGGATCTCTGACTGATTTTGAGGAAAAAAAGAGGAAGGATAGGTCCCCAATCTCTTTGAATACAAGTGGTTTCAATGACATACAAGTCATGTTGACTATAATTTTTTTACAGCAGATAGCTATTTAAACACCAGAGAGCATTGCAAGTAAGGTCTAATCAGCTCATATGAGATTCAAACCATTTAAAAATTTGGTCAGAATGCACACTAGTCATCTCATGGTAAGCATATGCAAGGTTTAGCTCCTCCTGGATATGAGGGACCAGATGCTTATCCAGCAGAAGAGTTTTCTTCTCCTCAAGAGCCTTTTTCCATTTTATTGCACGTCCATCTCTCCTCATATATCCATTTTGATCAATAAAGCCCTTTTCCTGAAAGAATTCAAATAACCTTCCAGAAAGATTCTGATCAAGACCTGGAATTCTATCAGCTAAAGTGTTTGGTGACAATGGGAACTCCATGCATTCAACAACACCAACAACAATCCCTCTATCTTTTAAAATCTCCACATACTCATCTATTTTCTGCTGCCTTTTAAAATCTTTGGGCATGTGAACAAAAAGGGTAGGCGGGTAGTTCCTTCCAATATCCATTTCCTCAAACATCCCCTCAGCAATCATAATCACAATACTATTAAACTTCAGAGTGGTAGCAAGCACAGATACAAAATGTCCACCAGAAGAAGCACCCAAAGCCACAAGAGGAAGTTTTTCAAGCTTCTTTCTACCAATCCACCATTGTATAATGTCTTTAACAACTAACACTTCCTTACCATATGTCCAGCATCTTCCTGCACTTGAAATAGTAATAACAGCAAAACCTTGGGCAAGACCATGAAGTACAAGTAATCGTTCTTCAGGCAAACCAATGCAATTAGGGCATTCAGGGGATTGGTCCCAAAAGTTTATGGCCCTGCCAAAGCATCCATGAGCAAGAAAGAGAACACCCTTAGGTGATTCAGGTACTTGCCATATTAAATCTGTTCCATTCCGGAACTCTTTTGTTGGATGCAATTGCACCAATGAGTTAAAGCTATTCCACTTTTGTTTAGCATTAGGAAGTTCATAAGCTAAACTGGGTTTTTTATCATCAGTCTGAAACAATAAATAAAGAATCACTAGCATTAGCATCAATGTAAGAGACATCACAAGCACCGGGACCCGGCAATTCTGAGCACCATTCCATGGCTTTGATTTGTATCCACGCTTCAACATGCTGCAAAGAACGGATATATAGTGCTTTACATTGAAGTCATAAAACAAAGCAACACAAAGTAGAACCCAATAATTTTTCTGGTTATGAGGTGTTTCATACAACCCTTTTTTTATATTGCAGGGGAAAAGAGATTAATTTTTACCAAAATTTCTTGACAGAAGATGAGTAAAGCATAAAGGGTTGATAGCACACAACCATTCAATTGCATCATTCAAATCAAAGGGAGATTAGCTACAGAATTGAAATCATACTCACATGGAATCATGAGGCGAAACTCCAAAAATTCCAAATTTGATCCCTGTTAAGTGTTGAAACTCGAGGTACAATCTGATGGGTTAATCTTAATCATCAAAATTTGTGAACTGATATAAACGGCTTTGCACTTCAGTTACTGGATTTGATGTCATGTGACTTTCATGGAAGTCTCTAGAAAAAAAAAATCAATTTTTTTGTGTGGGTGGTGCATGTTGGGTCTATTACTGGATCAAAATTTGGGCTCTTCATCTCACTTTTGCTTTTTTTTGTCAACCATGCTAGGCCTAATGTGGATTAGGTCACATTACGAAATGGACGAGTTCGATCTCTGGGCTCCCACACCCACTTCCCCGCAATCCACCCTCTCCGATCAAGAGAAAAAAAAAATAGAAATGGATGAAGGGATGAAAAAAATAAAAATAAAGAGAATATCATCATCAATCATCTTCATATTCATATTCTTAAATTAATCTTCATAAGTGAATTTTCATTCCTCTCCACCATCATATTTACTGCATCATCTATTACTCGTAACTTCGTAAGTATCATTATAAGTCTTTATTAGGACTTGTATATTTTTTATTTTTTTTATTATGATTAAGTGGTGTATGGTAAGTTTATACACATTTTGACTAATTCACTTTTCTGATCCAATTAAAGACAAGTCATCCACGTTAGAGTTAAGAGATTTATAAAAATATTATATGCGGCCTAACTTTAAGAAATTGGCAGAGTTATGATTTAAACTCGTGACCATATACTTATTCACATGTCATATACTCGTCTACCATTAAGTCAATCTCTTAGGTTTACTTGCTATATACTCTAATTCTAAGACGAGACAATTTCTACTCACCTTTTTTTTTTACTTAAAATAAATTATCATATCTTTCATTTACTCTCACTTGAAATTCACATTAGATCTCCACTTATTATCTTGAAAATGAGCAAAAACATTGCATTGGAGTTGAAAATGAGTATAAAGAAATATGAAAGCAACATTTTTTAATTTAAATATTATGAGTAATGTTACTTACACACATTTTCAGTTATAACATCTCACATCTCTATAGTTTTCACCATTAATTATAATTAGGTCCATATCATTTTTTGCACACATTTACTCTAATGTTGTCATATATATAGATGTGTGTGAGATATGAGTCTAACTACATATGTCACTAGCATTAATCAAATATTATTAATAGCATTAAGATATATTAGATATTAATTAATGTAAAATGAGCTTCTTCTGTCATACCAAAAAACTTTTCTAGAAACAGGTGCTGACTTTAGAATGATACTACTAGCCACGGGGAACACAAGACGGGAAAAAGGATGGTACTGCTTTAGAACGCTATGGTGTTTCAATTAATAAATTTTTTCTCGATTCTTTGATGATAAAAAATAGGGCTGCACACGAGTCGAGTTAGGTTGGATTGGGTTTGAAAAAAAAATTGGGTAACCTGAACCGAACCAACTCGATTACAATCGAGTTAGTTTGAGTTGGGTAATCGAGTTGTTCAACTTGTTTCTTTCTCTCTCTCTCTTATTCTCTCTCAGATTCATTGTAATTTTTTTTCAACAAACAAATAATATAATTAGAAAAAAAAAGATAATAATTGCAGATTGAAGAACAACAAAAAAATGAACGATGTAGTCAAATAAGAAGAAACAAGCACCTGGAGATAGTGGACGCCACAGCTCGCCATTGACAGATGGGAAGAGGAGAAGAGGACGGTCATAACTGATCTCAACGATTTTATCACTTCCCTAGCCGACATCGACGACAGAGCCGCCACCAGCGAGCCCTTTTGGTACAACGTTCAGTGTTTCCTCAACAACTACGCCCGCCTCACCTTTCCGTCGTCGTTGTTCCCCTCCCTGATGACGTGGCAGATCTTGTTCCAGGTTCCAACCTTTGTCAGCAGGCTAGATCTGTCACCGACAACGGTGGCCCTCGACATTGTAGAGGAAGACGTGACTCGATCTCGAAGGTCAGTCTACTGTGACCAGTGTTGAGTCGTTGGTGAGTCGATTCACTGAGTTAGTAGCAACACAACGTTCCCAAAGCACAAAAATGGGAGGCATGAGATGGAGCATCGCCTTCGGTGGACAAGAGAGGTTAAGGTGAAGCTTCCATGGTGGCGACAGATCTGATGACGGCAAAGCCATTGGAGACGACGTCATTCCTAAACAGTCTTGGAGCCTCAAACGGAGGGAAAGATATCATCGAAGGAGAGACCGAAAGCAACAGAGAATACACGAATGATGGAGTACGAGACACACAGTGGAGAGCTCGTGCCAGAGGTAGGAGATGGAGCGTCTCCTTAGGTGGTGGCTGGGCTGAGAGGGGAGGAAGAATTCTGGTGAAAGAGGGTTGGGATTGAGAAAGGTGGTGCTTAGGATTTCTAATTTAGGATTTTGTAGAAGAGAAATCAGGAGAAATAAGGATGTCATTGTAAAATGACGTCGTTTTAATCAGGTCATTGGGTCGGGTCATCGGGTTGGTTTCTTGAACTCGTCACCCGAGCCAATAAGTGGACGGGTTGATCAGGTTCTACCCGAACTAACCTGATGACCCAAACTAACACAAATATTTTATATTGGGTTTGGTCGGGTCGAACCCATGTGCAGCCTTAATAAAAAACTATAATGGACTTTTTCTTTTTCTTATAAACAACCTAGAATGGATTTTGTTTTTTCTATAAAGAACCTTGGATTTTGATCAAGGATGTTAATGTGATGTGAGCGTGTTAGAATCTATTAGGATATTTGATTGATTTGATTTGTGTATAGTTAGAGCGATACTATTTTAATTATATTTATTTTATTTCTTTTCTTGTATATTCCTTTTTTTGTATAAATAGAGAACCCCTTTGTACTTTAAACACATTAAAAAATATACAGACCATTCAGTGTCTTTGTATTCTCCATCTCCGTTTCTAACATGGTATTAGAGCTTAGGTTCTTAATCTTTGTCAGAAATCCTCTTATTGCTTCTTATGTTTTCTACCTTTCTCCTTATCGTACTCCATTGCTATACTCCCACTGTCGTAGTCCACCACTATGGTCCTATACTCCACCATTGCCATACTTTGTTGTCATACTCTGCGACTGTGCTCCCGTACTCCACCGTACTCCATCATTGTGCTCCCATATTTTGTCATTGTACTCCCATATTTTGTCATTGTACTCCTGCTTACGCAACCATTGTACCCCTATTTCACATCGTCGTACTCTAGTTGGTATTTGCTCATAGTTACTGTGCTCTTACTCGTTGTTGTTGTACTCCTCTCGACATCGCCATACTTGTGGTACTATGGCTCAGATGTTATCCACCATACATCAAGATTCATTATTTTGTCATCACCATCGTCAATCTAGACATTTACTCACTAATTGTCTAACCATAGAATGTTATAACTACATGAGAAACGGTCACATTGCCTCTAATTGTTGTCGATATTGTAAGAAACTAGGTCACTTGATTCAAAATTGTCCCACATGCCCTCCTTAGTCTGATCAGAACAAGTTTCAACATCATTTCAATTTTTCTAAGTTTATGTTTATTGTTACTACTGCTAATGGATCCCTAGTTTCTTCAATCACATCCCAGGTTGTCTTTTCTACTAATTATCTTGTGTCCCTCCTTAAGCGTCTACTATTCAATTCTGGTAATATCTCTTATGTTTTATCAACCACACTAGGTAATACTAGATAGCATTTTGATTCTACTTGTTGTAACCATATGATGTCCACATCTCAATCTTTACTATCCCTATCTGTTAATGACATTGCACATTCCAAACATATAGTTGATAGATCTCTTATAAATGTTAGTCATAATTGTTCTTTCTCTCTGTCCACTCTTAACTTACCTGATGCATATCTCATTCCTAAATTAAACTCCAATCTCATTTCTATTAGTCAATTGTGTAACCTTGGTTATGAAATCACATTTTCTTTTTCTGGTTGCTGTGTGTAAGATCACGAACATGACAAGTCATATGGACTGGATGTAAAGTCAAAATTGTTTAAGCTCACCAACCTTCATGTTCCTCATACCTCAAATCTTTATGTAGCATCCACCTCGTTCTCCATTCAACTGTGGCATCAACATCTTGCTCATAGTTCTCTAGGAAAACTGTATATCTCTTAATGGGTTCTAAGTTCGGTTAATATATAATGAGTCTTTTCGCTGCACTTCTTGTTAAACTGTTAAACAACCTACACTTTCATTCAATAAAAATACTTATATTTCTAAATCTCCTTTTGACCTTGTGCATTATGATGTTTAGGGGCCCGCTCTCACACTAACTATGGGAGGTAATTGATATTTTGTAATATTTATTTATGGTTTTTCTTATTTTATTTGAATATATTTAATGAAAAGTCATTCAGAACTTCCTCAAGTTTACATTAATTTTGCTATTATGATCAAAACTCAATTCTAAAAAATAATTAAAGTTTTTCGTCGTTATAATGCTTATGAATATCGTGATTCCAAACTTCTCGCCTTTCTTGCTGAACAAGGCACACTCTCTAATTTTTCTTGTCCTGGTACCTCTCAGTAAAATGGTTGTGTTGAAAGGAAACGCCATCATATCCTTGACTTTGTCTGAGCCATGCTCATCTCCTCCTTTTGTCCTGAACGTGCTTGGGGTGAAGTCGCTCTCACCGATGTCTATGTCATCAACCGTCTTCCTTCTTCGGCTTTGGGTAATGTGTCTCTCTTTGAACGTCTCTCATTTTGTCCTAAACATGCTTGGGTTGAAACTGCTCTCACCGATGTCTATGCCATCAACCATCTTCCTTCTTCTGCTCTGAGTCATGTGTCTCCCTTTGAATGTCTCCACCATACTTTTCCATATTACAACTTTCATAAAGTTTTTGGTTGTGCTTGTTTTGTTCTCCTTCAATCCCATTAGTACACTAAACTTGAGCCCCGAGCACATCTCTGTTGCTTTCTTGGTTATGACACTAAACATAAGGGCTATCGCTGTTGGGATCCAATCTCTCAACGCATTTGTATCTCCTGTCATGTCGTCTTCTGAGAAGACACCATGTTCTCCTCACTCTCCTAGTTCAAGTTCATCCTTTCTACTTTGACTCATCTTTTCACTAACCTCTCTATTGATATCTTTCTTAGTGATTCTGATGCAGGTTCCTTCAGTTAACTCCCAGTCACTTTTGATATTCTAGCCACTCTCGATGATGCTGTTCCAAACGTAGATCCTGCACCAGTCATTGCACCCCCTCTTCTTTCTAAGCTTCTAACTAGGATAAGGACGTTAATGCTTCTAAAGAAGGAGTGGGTCCATTTTAGCGGGTCCATTTTTTGACCTTTATTTGTTATGTGTGTGTAAAAAAATTATAATAAAAAAAGTGAAGAAAAGAGTCAAAGTTTTATTACTAACAAAATTATATTTGTTTATTATATTTATTATCCTAATTTTATTTATTCTTACCAGAATTAAGTTGATAAGAGTACTTTAAAAACTTCAGTTTTAAAAAAGAAAAAGAAAAAGAAATACTTTAAAAACTTAGAGAAAAAAGGATACTTTAGTTGTTGGATGAAATAAAGTGATAAGAATCATTCACTCATCTAATAATTTATAAACATGTCATGATCACATCATTTTAGCAAGTAAATTCTGTCAAAACATTTGACTTTCTAGCATTTTTCTATACAAAATCAATCTCCCCAAAATCAAATCAAATTAATAAATATTGCAAAATAAAAAAAGAACCTGACAAAAATTAAAATGGTCAATAACAATATTGTCAAACATATTTCATATTTCAAGTACTTTAATACAATTATATTACGAATATAAGTATATTAAATAAAAATAACATTTTCTACTAGATCAATGTCTCTCGTTGAAATCAATTTATTATCTTACATATCCACAAAATTGACTCTACCCCTTGCATTTAACTTTAATATTGAGAGTTTTGAGTAGACTAATAAGAGAAAAAATATAAAATTAGAAGGAAAAAAATATAAAATTAGAAGGACTGTTGAAAATGCATTTAACTTTAATATTGAGAGTTTTGAGTAGACTAATAAGAGAAAAAATATAAAATTAGAAGGAAAAAATATAAAATTAGAAGAACTCTTGAAAATCCAAAAATATAAGAGAGTAAGTGAGTGACTGTTGAAAATCCAAAAATATAAGAGAGAGAGAGAGAGAGTGTGTGTGTGTGCTAATTTTATTTTTTCTTACCATAATTAAGTTGATAAGAGTACTTTAAAAGCTTCAGTTTTAAAAAAGAAAAAGAAAAAGAATACTTTAAAAACTTAGAGAAAAAAAGGATACTTTAGTTGTTGGATGAAATAAAGTGATAAGAATCATTCACTCATCTAATAATTTATAAACATATCATGATCACATCATTTTAGCAAGTAAATTCTGTCAAAAAATTTGAATTTCTAGCATTTTTCTATACAAAATCAATCTCCCAAAAATCAAATGAAATTAATAAACATTGCAAAAAAAAAAACCTGGCAAAAATTAAAATGGTCAATAACAATATTGTCAAACACATTTCATGTTTCAAGTACTTTAATACAATTATATTACGAAATATAAGTATATTAAATAAAAATAACATTTTCTACTGGATCAATGTCTCTCGTTGAAATCAATTTATTATCTTATATACCCACAAAATTGACTCAACCCCTTGCATTTAACTTTAATATTGAGAGTTTTGAGTAGAGTAATAAGAGAAAAAAATATAAAATTAGAAGGAAAAAATATAAAATTAGAAGGACTGTATATTGAGAGTTTTGAGTAGACTAATAAGAGAAAAAAATATAAAATTAGAAGGAAAAAAAATATAAAATTAGAAGGACTGTTGGAAATCCAAAAATATAAGAGAGTGAGTGAGTGAGTGTGTGTGTGTGAAAGAAAGTGGCTAGCAATAAGATTGATATGAGCACATGAGATTAAAAGAAAGCCATGGGAAATAGAATGAGGTGGAACCGATTGATGATTATGGCTGTAAGAAACTCAAGGTATTTCTCCATATTTTATAAAAATTTATAAAAGTCACGTGAAGGAAAAATTTAATGATTTTAAAACGAATGAATTAACATTTTGAAGTTTGTTATTTACTTAAGGCATTAGAAATGTACAAAATTTTCAACAAATAACAAGACCCATACCATGACTTCTGCTAGGATCCAAACCATCCAAATATGAATTATTATCCTTTCAATTTTGTGTGTGCGTATAAAATTTTTAACAAATAACAAGACTCGTACCACGACTTCTGCTAGGATCCAAACCATCCAAATATGAATTATTATCCTTTCAATTGTGTGTGTGTGTGTGAAAGTGGCTAACAATAAGATTGATATGAGCACATGAGATAAAAAGAAAGTCATGGGAAATAGAATGAGGTGGGCAACAATCGATTGATGATTATGGCTGTAAGAGAAACTCAAGGTATTTCTCCACATCTTATAAAAATTTATAAAAGTCACGTGAAGGAAAATTTAATGTTTTTAAAATGAATGAATTAATATTTTGAAGTTTGTTATTTACTTAAGGCATTAGAAATGTACAAAATTTTCAACAAATAACAAGACCCGTACCACGACTTCTGCTAGGATCCAAACCATCCAAATATGAATCCTTTCAATTTTTTGTGTGTGTACAAAATTTTCAACAAATAACAAGACCCATACCACGACTTCTGCTAGGATCCAAACCATCCAAATATGAATTATTATCCTTTCAATTTTGTTTTTGTGTGTGTGTGTTAAAGTCACGTGAAGGAAAAATTTAATGATTTTAAAACGAATGAATTAACATTTTGAAGTTTGTTATTTACTTAAGGCATTAGAAATGTACAAAATTTTCAACAAATAACAAGACCCGTACCACGGCTTCTGTGTGTTAAAGTCACGTGAAGGAAAATTTTAATGATTTTAAAACGAATGAATTAATATTTTGAAGTTTGTTATTTACTTAAGGCATTAGAAATGTACAAAATTTTCAACAAATAACAAGACTTGTACCACGACTTCTACTAGGATCCAAACTATCCAAATATGAATCCTTTCAATTTTGTGTGTGTACAAAATTTTCAACAAATAACAAGACCCGTACCACAACTTCTGCTAGGATTCAAAATTTTGTGTGTGTGTGTGTGCGTGTGTGCGTGTGTGTGCGCGTGTGTGTGTGCGTGCATCTTCATGTGTGGGTGCGCGTGCGTGTGTGTGTGAGTGTATGTGCGTGTGTGTGTGTTAAAATCACGTGAAGGAAAAATTTAATGATTTTAAAACGAATGAATTAACATTTTGAAGTTTGTTATTTACTTAAGGCATTAGAAATGTACAAAATTTTCAACAAATAACAAGACCCGTACCACGACTTCTGCTAGGATCCAAACTATCCAAATATGAATCCTTTCAATTTTGTGTGTGTGTACAAAATTTTCAACAAATAACAAGACCCGTACCACAACTTCTGCTAGGATCCAAAATTTTGTGTGCGTGCGTGTGTGTGTGCGTGCGTGCGTGTGCGTGTGCATGCGTGCGCTTGCGTGCGTGCGTGTGCGTGCGTGGGTGCATGTGCGCGCTTGCATGCTAGCGTGCTGGATTGCGTGTGCATGCACGCGCGCGCGTGCATGCGTATATGTGTGTGTGTTAAAGTCACGTGAAGGAAAAATTTAATGATTTTAAAACGAATGAATTAACATTTTGAAGTTTGTTATTTACTTAAGGCATTAGAAAAGTACAAAATTTTCAACAAATAACAAGACTCGTACCACGACTTTTGCTAGGATCCAAACCATCCAAATATGAATTATTATCCTTTCAATTTTTTTTGAAGTGATTAATTATAAGAGAGAAAAAAATATAAAAAAGTTAAGCGTAAGACCTTATTGAAATTTGTAAAATTTCTTTTATAATCTTGTATATTTTTCTTTCTTATAATTGACTACTTTAAAAAAATTAAGAGAATCCTAATTCACCTAAAAACTAATAGGATATTGCAAAAATCTTAAAAAGAAACTTTACCAAATCAAAGCAATCCATCAAACAGATTGCATGCATTATTTTCATTACTAAAAGTATAAGAAAAATATATAATAAAAGATATTAATGAAGGGAATAAAAAAAATCAAGCATATTTCCTTCCACGACACCGTTCTTTCTATAAAAAAAAACGAAATTTTGAAAATATATGACACCATTTGGACTCAAGCTTATCTTGTATAAGTAGGCATAAGCAAGTGGCGTCTTTTTGTATGACTCCATTAAAATTAAAACTAAAACTCTATGAAGCACCGATATGAGTCTCAGGCCATCATTTATTTCATTTCAAATATAAATTTTTATTATTTGTTTACGTTTTTTTAGTTTTATTGAGTTCCTTTTTTATAAGAAAATTTTAAAGTTTAATGATATAATTTTCAATTTGAGTTATTTCAAATGACAAGTTTTATAATTTATTATAATAATCTTATAATGGATTTATATGTTTTTATTATATTTTATAAAATTATATATATGTGTTGTATTGTATCTTGCCATACTTTTTTTTTATCTGTATCTTGCCATACTTATATCGTATTGTATCCAATATTTATATATGTATCCGTGCATGAAACATAGCTAAAACCCCAGTGTAAAGAAAATTGCAAGGCTTTGGGTTTTCCCTTCCACCACGAAAATGGAAATCCAATTTGGTGGAAAATCAATATCTGCCATTTACATTTGTTCCAGAATAGCTTTTTCTGTTTGGATGAAGAAGACAATGAAGAAAAATGTTTCAAATAAAGAAAAAATAAAAATTACATTCATTTGGTTACGGTAGAGATGCAGAATTAGTATGATTTTTTCTTCTCTGCAATTCTCTTCCTTTGGCATGCTGTCAATTCTTGCTTTGCGTCTTTAATTCTTTACTGTCGTCTGCTCTATGTGTCAAAGAGATGGAGCGAGCACGAGAAAAAGTGGAAAGAATGATTCGGTTAACAAAATAGAGAGGCCTTATTAATCTGCCTAATAAAACTGGGGAAGTGGACGGTCTAATGCCTTAGTGGGATAATTATTAGGGGTAGAAACCCGAAGAAGAAGAGAGAAAATGTTCTCTGTATATTGAATCAAATTGCATCATAATTATAAGGGGATGCTCTATTTATAAGAGAGCTAAGCACGCAATAAAATAATAACTGACTAACAGAAATCTAACAAACTAACTAACAGTTAACAGCAAGGCTTAACTGTAATACTCCCCCTCAAGTTGGGAGATAAATGTCTAAAACTCCTAACTTGGAAATTAGTTCAGAAAACTTAGACATAGGGAGAGCCTTGGTTAAGACATCTGCAAGTTGTTGATTGGAAGGAAGGTGAATCAGATTCAGGAAACCAGAGCTGACATGTTGTCTAATGAAATGACAATCTATGTCAACATGTTTAGTTCTTTCATTAGCTGTAGGGTTTGTGGCAAGCTGGATGGCAGATTTGTTGTCACAGAACACCATTACTGAAGGAACTGCTACTTCAAAACATTTGAGTAATTGCTGCAGCCAAAGTAACTCACTGGCAAGGCATGCTAATGATCTGTTATTTGTTAAAATAATCTTTTAATTGGTATCAGAGCCAAATAGATATAAATTATGACTATTATATTCTTTTTCATAATTAAATCAAAAATTCATATATCCTAATTTATGAGCCTTAATTTCAATTGAATCTTTTTTTTTGCTCGAATTGATGAAATTAGTTTTGGGGTTTTTTGTTTGATTCATATACCCTTGTATTGAATATAGTAATACTGTTTGTTTTAATACGTAGATATTGTTCCTTTTCTCTGAACGTATATAACTCATTTTTTTTTCTGGACGAACATGGCCGGTTTCATGAATCAATTGGCATTATTGAAATAGTGATTGTACTCGTTTGTCATTTTGTGGCTGGCAGCCACCACGAGATCAATTTACTTGTGAATTGCCAATTTAACATGTACTGATGGTATCATTCCAATTGCACTTTAATTCCAAATTGTCTTCAATTCGTTTAATTGCCACTTAATTTGGAATTGTCACTTCTTTGGTAATTCATGAATGATCCTTAAAGTATATATAATAATGTATTGAAATATACTTAATGGTATCATTTTAGTGGCAGGCCAATTAACATTCGTGAATTGCTATACTTAATATATATATATATATATATATATATATATATATATATATATATATATTTTTTTTTTTTTTTTCTTTCATGACAGTAGTTCTTTGGTATATAATACTCTTCTTGTTAATGTGTTATAGTCATGAAATTTTTTTTTTTTAATCTATATGAAAATTGAATTTTTTATTATTATACATAATATGATTTTATCATATTCTATTAAGCATAATTATCGATAATTTGTATAATTGTGAGCTCACCTATCGTAGGTACAATTATGTAAAATATGTGAGTTGAATGATTAAATTTTTTTAATCATATTTTATTGCATTAATAGTAATTACACCCTATTGGTGTGTTGTTATTAATGTAATTTGTTATTGTACAATGTTCTATTAGATTTATGCTTATGTCAATTATCTTTTGAGTACCTTATCGGTATTAGAAATTTTGGTGATATAAGATTTGTGCATTGTATTATTATATTTCTTATTTATTATGATTCGGGATCCTTAGGCGGGATCATGATAAGTAAGAAATTTTCTAAATGGCTTGTTTGATTGAGCATACGGAACCATTTAATTCTCTTGTTGCATGATAACATTGTGCATATTAAATGTTTCCTTTCGTTATTTTCATGACAGCCTCTTTGCCTATGCAATTGACTTCTGTCAAAACTTTGAATGAGACTAATTTTGAGGATTGGAAAGAATCTCTGGATCTTTATTTGGCTATCACTAATATGGACTTGGCTTTGAGAGAAGAAGAGCCTGCTGTTCTTACTACTGAGTCCACTGTTGCTGAAAAGGCTTCTCGTGAAAAATGGGAGCACTCAAACAGGGTGTGCCTTAAGGTGATGAAATACACTATGGAGAAGTCAATTAGACAGAGCATTTCGGACAGCGAGAATGCTAAGGAATTTCTGAAATCTGTTGGTGAGAAATTCACAACTTTTGATAAAGCTCAGAAGGGTCAATATCTTTCTTTGATTGAGAAGACTAAGTATGATGGTATTAGTGGAGTTTGTGAGCACATCATGAAGTTAGTGCACTATTTTAATAAACTGTTGTCTCTCAAGAAGAGGATTTGATAAATGTCTAATTTGTATACCTTTATAGGTGTCCATTGAGGTTGTTTATCTTTCTTTTAAGACTTGAGATGTCGTTTTAGTCCATGTTTTATGTGTTTTATTTAGTCTTTAAGAATATTTTCTTAATTGATTTTTTTTAGATTAGTTAATGATGTTTTGATGTGTTTTATGTAGGTTGGGTGCAAATCATGGAAGCCCATTGAAGCCTAATTGGAAGTTGAAGCCCAAGTTCACGTATGGAAGCCAGCGCTTAGCCCCAAGGTTGTGGCGCTTAGCCTGAAGAAGCCAGAAGATTGACTGATGCGTGATACACTTCAGCACATGTGGCGCTAAGCGCCGGTAAGAGCGCGCTAAGCGCAACTGCTTATGATGCAACAACATAGTCACTTAAGTTGCGCTCAGCGTGGATAATTTTGCGCTAAGCGCTGCTGCGTCTGGAAGAAATCCTAAAAATAGGATATTACGCACTTGTTGGGCATTCATTCACATACATTATGGAAGGAGATTCTTGAGAAAAGATTGAGAGCTTCTGGACGTGGCTTGGAGCCAAGAGCATCAATGGAGTTTTCATCTCTTATCTCTATTTCTTTTTATTGTATCACCTTGATCATGTCTAGCTAAACTTCCACTTGTTGGGGTTAGATGTATATTTTTCTGAATCTCTTATGTATTTGATTTGATCATTCAATATATTTCTCTACTTCTTAATGAGTGCTTAATTTCTATGCTTAATGCTTGTTGTGACTTGATTATCCATGACCTGATGCTTGATTTAGTAAACAATTGGAAAGTTGATGCTAGGTCTAAATCTGAAATTAATCACCTAATAGGTCTTGAATCTAGGAATAGGTTTTGATCTATTAGTAATCTTTTAATCCTTAATCTTAATGCAAATTCACTCTTTAAGTCACCTAAGGAATTAGGACTTAATTAGGGGATTTAGGCTCTTTTCATCTAAGGAATTAGGATTTGAGTAATTAGTGGATTGATTTTCATAAATGAAGTTAGAGATTATATTGTTTGTCATGTCCTTGCATTTGGGAAAGAATTAGTAAGTCTAACCCCAGCGTTTTATCTTAATCGAATTCAATTTCATTCGTGCACACCAAGTGTTTGTGAAAATTACAAAAAGATTTATTTCCTTTAATTTCTGATTTCATCATCTTTTGTTTGAGCTCCCTTCTTTCCAAACCCATCGTTTAGCATAGTGATTGTTGTGTTATGTGCTAGTATTTGTCACGGTCCTCATTGGGAACGATAACCTACTCATCTCTTTATTACTTGCACGATTTGGTATACTTGCCAAAGCCATCTCAACAAGTTTTTGGCGCCGTTGCCGGGGATCAGTGTTTCAATATTAGCATAACCATTTCAGTTACTAATCTAGACACAAATTTATTTTTCTTTTCTATTCTTTTTGCTTTTGATAATCTCCTTGTGTGCTAATCAATTTTTTCTAGCTTGTGTTGTTTATGCGAGGTAAAACTCCAGCCGATCAACTTCTTTACGATCCAGAAGTGGAGAAAACAGCTAGGAAGAATCGGGGTCAGACAAGGAAGAACAAGTTGTTAGCTAAGACTACACAACAACAACAACAAGAAGCTCCATCTTCCACTTTGGTCTAACAAGTGGAGGAAGAGATGGCTGGCAAGGGTGATAGAGCTCGGAGGACACTTGGGGATTATGCCAACACGAATGCAAACCGACATACCTCTAGCATAGTACCTCCTCCGGTCACTGCCAATAATTTTGAGATCAAGCCTGCTCTCTTGAACATTATGCAGCAAAATCAGTTTGCAGGGATGGAAAAGGAAAATCCAAATACTCATATCTCCAATTTCATTGAGCTGTGTGATACGGTGAAGATCAATGGTGCCACTGAGGATGCAATCCGCCTAAGGTTGTTCCCTTTCTCTCTTAGAGATAGAGCTAGAGCTTGGCTCCAATCTCAACCAAGATGGGGCATTGCTACATGGGATGATTTAGAAACCAAGTTTCTAGCAAGATTCTTTCCTCGCATCCAGTTTTGAAGACACGAGGTGATATCACAAGCTATGTTCAACAAGAGGGAGAGACTCTTCATGACACATGGGAGAGGTTTAAAGAATTACTCAGAAGATGCCCAAATCATGGGTTTGATGATCTTATCCAAATGCAAACATTTTGCAATGGATTGAGACCATCAACCAAGCTCATGTTGGATGCCTCAGCTGGAGGTTCTATGAACACCAAGACACCAGAGGAAGCATTGAGATTGATAGAAGCTATGGCATCTAATGATTACTTGATGCACTATGATCGAGGCACCAACTCAAAAAAGGGAATATTGGAGTTGGATTCAAAGGATGCTATTTTGGCTCAAAATAAGTTGTTGACTCAGCAACTTGAGGCCATTAACAAGTAACTTATGCAGCTCCCACAGCAAATTCAAGCCATGCAAAGCACCAATATGCCGCAACAACAAGTAATGAAATGTGATTTTTGTGGAGGTGATCATGACAATGGCAATTGTGAGGCTACCCCAAATTCTTTTGAGGAAGCCAATTATATGGGGAACTATGGGAGGCAAGGAAACTTTCCTTATTCCAACACCTACAATCAAGGGTGGAGGAATCACCCGAATTTTGGGTGGAAACAAGATGTTGGGTCACCAAGTAAACCTCCAACCACACAACCACCTCAGAACCGAACTTCTGCTTTGGAAAACACTCTCAATCAATTCATGCAAATGTCTATGTCCAATCAGAAGAACACAGATGCTTCCATCAAGAACTTGGAGATTCAAGTTGGACAAATTGCAAAGCAATTGCGTAACAATCATGAGGAGTTTTTCGGGTAACACTTAAAACAATCCCAAAGAGCATTGTAAAGCTATTATATTGAGGAGTGATAAAATCCTTGAGAATGTGTGTGGTGAGCCTTTGACTGAAAAAGAGAGAGATATTGAAAAAAATGAGTTCAGTGATAAAACAAAAAGCAAGACAAATGAGAAAAATGGCAAAGAGGTTGAGAGGAAGAAACGAAAAAGAAAAAGAAAATGAGAAGAGAGAAAAATTAGTGGATGAGGAGTCTATATTGAGGAAGAGCAAAAGTCAACTTTTGAAAGATGGAGGTGCACCTCAAGAGATTCCATCATATGTTAAATTGCCATACCCGCACCCAACCAAGAAAAAAGAGAAGGAAGAACAATTTGCTCGCTTTCTTGACATATTCAAGCGGTTGCAAATCAACATTCCTTTTGCTGAGGCCCTTGAGCAAATGTCAATCTATGCCAAGTTCATGAAGGAACTTCTCACAAAGAAGAGAAAGTTTAAAGAGGATGAGACCGTTGCCTTGACGGAAGAATGTAATGCAATCCTTCAAAGGAAGCTGCCTCCAAAACTTAAAGACCCTGGAAGCTTTACAATTCCTTACACAATTGGAAGCATTTCTATTGGTAAGGCTTTATGTGATTTGGGGGCAAGTATCAATTTGATGCCACTCTCAATCTTGAACAAACTTGGTGATGGTGAGGTGAAACCAACAAGGATGGCACTACAACTTGCGGATAGATCAATCAAGCACCCTTATGGCATCATGGAAGATGTTCTTGTGAAGGTTGATAAGTTCATCTTCCCGGCAAATTTTGTGATCTTAGACATGGAAGAGGATGTTGAAGTACCTCTTATCTTGGGGAGACAATTTTTAGCGACTGGCCGGGCTTTAATTGATGTGCAACAAGGGCAGCTTATGTTGAGAGTGCAAGATGAAAAGGTGACTTTTAATGTCTTTGAAGCAATGCAACACCCGGATGATAAGGAAACTTCTTATCGGGTAGATTTGATTGATACTACAGTTGCAGAATCTATTCAGCATAATACTCCACCTACACCTCTTGAAAAAGTGATTGTGAATGCTATTGAGAATCACGATGAGGTAGATGAGGAAATCATTGAGGAATGCTTGCAGTATCTAGAAGCAAATCAAGTAAAGAGTGCCATCAGCAAGATGAAAGAAGAGCTGAGGAATGACAAGGTGGAGGAAAAAGCAAAACTAGAGTTGAAACCCTTGCCATCTCACTTGAAATATGCCTTCCTTGACGATCAAGATGCAAATCCAGTGATAATTAGCAGTTCTTTGTCAAAACTTGAAGAAGAGAAGCTTGTAAGGGTACTCCGAGAGCATTAAACTGCAATTGGATGGACTATTTCTGATTTAAAAGGAATAAGTCCAGCTTTTTGTATGCATAAAATCAAACTCGAGGAGGAATTCAAGCCGGTGGTGCAGCCGCAGAGAAGGTTAAATCCCACAATGAAAGAGGTAGTGAGAAAGGAGATGCTGAAACTCCTTGAAGCCGGAATGATTTATCCCATTTCAGATAGTGCTTGGGTGAGTCCGGTTCAGGTTGTCCCTAAAAAGGGAGGTATGACTGTGGTGATGAATGACAAGAATGAATTAATTCTCACTAGAACAGTCACCGGTTGGCGTATGTGCATCGACTACCTAAGCTCAACCAAGCTACCCTAAGGATCATTTTCCTCTTCCATTCATGGACCAGATGCTTGAGAGATTATCCTGGACAAGCCTATTATTGCTTCCTTGATGGCTACTCCGATTATAATCAAATTACAAATCATCCTCGAAGACCAAGAGAAGACAGCATTTACCTGTCCCTATGGAGTTTTTGCATATAGACGGATGCCCTTCGATCTTTGCAATGCTCCCGCTACTTTCCAGAGGTGTATGCTTTCTATCTTTGCTGATATTATTGAAAAGTATATAGAGGTCTTTATGGATGATTTCTCTGTTTTTGGTACTTCGTTTGATCATTGTTTGTCTAACATTGCTAATGTTCTTAGAAGATGCATGGAAACCAATTTAGTCTTAAATTGGGAGAAATGTCACTTCATGGTGCAGGAAGGCATTGTACTTGGCCACAAGATTTCAAATTGGCGGTATGGAGGTAGATCAGGCTAAGATTGAAGTGATAGCAAAACTACCTCCACCATTGAATGTGAAGGGCGTGAGAAGTTTTCTAGGCCATGCTGGCTTCTACAGAAGATTCATCAAGGATTTTTCAAAAATTACAAAACCATTGTGCAATTTTCTCATTAAGAGTTCTTCTTTTGATTTTGATAATGAGTGTTTGCATGCTTTTAATTATTTGAAAGATAAATTGATTTCTGCTCCTGTTATTGTAGCCCCTAATTGGGAGTTACCCTTTGAACTTATATGTGATGCAAGTGATTATGCAGTAGGAGCTGTATTAGGGCAAAGAAGGGATAAAATTTTCCATGCAATATATTATGCAAGCAAGGTCCTTAATGAGAATCAAATTCATTATGCTACAACTGAAAAGGAATTGCTTGCCATAGTATTTGCATTGGAGAAATTTCGTTCCTATTTGATTGGATCTAAGATTACTGTGTTCACTGATCATGCAGCAATTAAATATTTGCTAACTAAGGGAGAATCAAAACCTAGACTGATTAGGTGGATTTTATTGTTGCAGGAATTTGATCTTGAAATTAAAGACAAGAAGGGAAGTGAAAATGTGGTGGCAGACCATCTTTCAAGGCTAGTGAATGAGGAAATCACAGCCAAAGAACAAGAGCTTAGGGATGAATTTCCAGATGAAGCACTACTGATGGTGCAAGAAAGGCCATGGTTTGCTGATATGGCTAACTTTAAAGCTGCAAAGGTTATACCAGAAGATTTCACATGGCAGCAGAAAAAGAAATTCTTTCGGGATGCCCAATATTACATTTGGGATTGTAACACCTTCCTCAGGGTATCACATGTCTGACTCTCGACTCATAATCTGAAAATAAGTTCGCATAAAGTTTGAGTTATAAAAGATGGGTTTCAAAATTTCTTCTTTACTGAAATGTAAATTTACTGAAAATATTAGGTAATATTGAAAAATCATGTTTTAACTATTCATTATGCAATATTGACACCAATTAATATCACAATTTAAAGAGAAATATAAAATTAACAGACTTATTTTTTTTTTACAGTAGCAAACCCCATGACGGGTCCTACTTAATAGCATGGTACAACACTAACGGAAAACTTTAACATACTTATTCCTTTTTCTGTCCATCTTGATGCATCAGACATCTGTTCCTTTGTAACACTGCACACCTTCGAGTCCTAAATGTCCACTCTTTATTGTTGTCACCAATATCAGAGTATCCATCGCCCGTTATGTCTAAGACAACTCGATCTTTCTATAAGTTGATTTTAACAGTACAAACACAGCAAAACAGCATAACAAAGAGGTGAGATCACCTACACCAATACCAACATGGCAGCACAGAGATAACACAAATAGCAATATCATACAGATAGATCATACCATAATCATGCTATCAGCATTAATCAACTATCATCATCTAATCATTTATCAGTTCAATCATCATCCAAGTACTCAAAACAATTGTCATAACCAATAACCAATATTCCTCAATTAATATATCACACGATATAAATGCTCGATTTATGCATATGCACAAAGACTCAATTTATCAAAAACAACTCCATGGAGGTTTTCACAATTTCGAGAAGAATGCTCGATTAATTGTCGGCCTTAGCCCAAAGACAATCTCCCGGTCGTTGAAAAGAATCGTGTTCTTGTCGGGTATCATCAATGCGTTGCAACGGATCAGCATCGCCAAGTGGCACAGGTACTCGCCAACCGTCCACCGGTCGACCGCCGCGCTTCTCGATGCCCCAAGATCCATCATAGACCTCACTATCAATTCTCATTCCCTCTTCAACCACAAGGGCCATAATAGCTATTAGCTATATTTTATACAATGCACGAATATATCAATGCAAGTCCAACCCCAAAGGGCCAAATCTTTTCAATTTCATTTGTTCAATGTAATCATATGCTTCAACGCATATTTTTCCAATGCACGTATAATGCACCAAATCAAATCACAGACATATCTTTCCAATACATGTATAATGCACCAAATGGCAGTCATAGGTAAAACATGTCATTTTCTCACACAGCATCCATATACTGGTTCTACAATATTTATACTGTATTTTCAACAGGAAAATCATATTATCATATTTTCATAGTTATAAAATTCTTTCATCGTGTTTTCACAAAATTGCACAACATTTTCATTTCGTTTTCACAATTTCAAAACATTTCTGTTACGTTTTCACAATACTGTAACTCTTCTGTTGCACCTTTAAATCACGTATTAAATTTTTTAACATTTTTCTCAATCGCATAAAAATATACGTTTCTCAAATCGCGTAATGATTTTTCATCATTTTCAAAATTGTGTAACTTAAAAATCATTCTTTTAAGTTGCATAAATCATTTTTCATCATTCTCAAAATATTTAAAACACTTTCCAAATCATATAAGATTTTCTCATTTTCACAATTACATAAAAATATTCTATCATTATTTAATCAATGTAGTGATTTTTCAATAATATTTTCAATAGTGTAAAATATTTAAACGCTTTCCAAATCGCGTAGAAATATTTTAACATTTTTCAAATTATGTAGAAATATTTTTCTGTATTTCAAATCATTTTTAAGATATGTAAAATATTTTTCAACATTTTACAATTACGTAAAATATTCCTCAATATTCTAAACATTATTTTGGACTTAAATAAATCAATCTTAATTCAAGAAATCCTTTTCCAAAATATAATTCACAAAATCACTTTTCCATTGATATAAATCAACGTTTTAAAACTTAGCATTTTCTAACGTATTTCAAAACTCAAAAATAAGTTATACGTTAGTAAATTTTCAAAATACCATTATATTCTCCATTTTTTCCAAATCATTTCCAAATCAACCTTCCTCAAAATAATATAACTTTCTACTTCATTTAATATATCTTCTTATTCAAGAAAATCCTTTTTCATAGCATATTTCACAAATTCACAATTTCATTGAATTAAATCAATGTTTCCAACTTTAAAAATTACTAACGCTTTCTAAAATCTAACGGGATTTTAATAAATTCTTTTTAAAACAAATTGAGACTCACTTGCAGCCTCTCTTTTTCATTTACATAAAAATTCATTTCTCAAGTGTTAAAATATTCTGATTCCCTTTTCAATTTCTTTGTATTAAATTAATTATATTTTCACTTGGAAAATCACTTTGTTTCATCAAAATCAATGCATTACAAGCCTTCGAAAATGTGGACATGACTATTGAAACCATCAAATATTTTTCCTTCTAAATTGATATGGTTTTACACAAACAAAACCATTAAAAATTTTGTTTTCAAAACCGTAAGACTCATGGTTATAAAACCAAACCCATTTGTTCAAATCCCTTTTCACTTTCTTTGCAAATCCTTTTTCACTTTCTTTACAAATTCTTAAAATCATCATTGCTATTTTCATTTAAATCTCATGTTTTGTAAAACACTTAGAAATTTTTTACACAAAATAAATCAATAAAAATTCCTAAAAAACCATGTTCTTGTACTCTTTGAAAAATAAACTCTTTGTTTATTTTTCTTATTTTTCTAAACATCCATTTTCATCATTCATGAAAATATTCATTTATGAACACCTATCTTGAGGTGTCTTAACCGATATTCACCATGTTTCTAGGGATCAAAAATTAATTCCCTTGTTCTTGAAATTTTTTAATATGAACCCTAATCAAGGGCATCAAAACCATAGTCTTTCCTTGGCCATTGGGACCAAAAATTAATTTTCTTTCCATCATCAAATCATGGCATACACATACATACACATCATATATATATATTAAAAGCATGCCATATTATCATCATGCATAGTATAAGCATACCATCAAAACCATAAAATCATACAAAGCATATCTAGCATAAGCAAATAAATCAAAGCTCATAAAACACACATAAATTATTACATGACTATGGATTGGAATCCTCACATGGATTCACCATCCATCAAATTTAAGACCATCTCTCACCACCATACTTGGTTGGTGAGATGGATCTCCCTCTTACCTCTTGAAGATCCTCAAAGCTTCTTGATTTTGCTTCTCTTTCCAAGTCCTTCACCACCAAGGGCTTCTCAAATTCAAAACAAAATACATAGAAATTAGTATACTAAACTTGATTAAGAGAAGCCATGGATCAAACATGATTTAGATCATGAAAATTGAAGTCTTCTTACACTTCACCTTAAAAACTCAATAACTTGGCTCTTGAAGAAAGTTCATGAAGATGAATAATTTTGAGAAAATCTCCAACATGAAAGTTTCTTAGAATATCATGTAGATTCAAGATCTATGGTTGGATGAAATTAAAAGTGATGGGTGGTGCTTTTGGTGGTCATGGCCGAACCATTTGGTGAAAAAATGAAGGAAAATGGTTGTTTTGTGTTCTTGGCTTGGTTGAGTGATGAAGATGAATGATTTAGAGAAAGTCTCCAACATGAAAGTGTTTTGAATTGATGAGAGGATTCAAGATATGTAATTAGATAAAATTATAAAAGATTGGAAGTGGTTCCATGGGTGGTGACTGAATGCTTAAGGAAGGAAAGAAAATGGTGTTGTTCTTGGTGTTCTTGACAAATTGGAAGAGAGAGAAGAGAGAGAATGAGTTAAGTGTTATAAAATGTGATACAAATGAAATCAAATGGCTGAATTGAAGTGGGTAGCCGTAGCATTGCATGGAGAGAAAGAAGAAAATAATTTTGCTTTAGGAAAATGACCAATAATTGGTCAAGACATCTAATTAATGTCTTCAAGTTTTTTTCTTTGGCCTAAAAAGGCTACTCCAACATGTCTCAACATGTCTCTTCTTCTTTCTTGCTTCTCCAACCGCCCCCCTTCATCATGCAATCCAAAGGAAGCAAACAAAATAATAATGGTCATATTGACCATAACAAACAATAATGGTCATTAATTTAGTTTGCATGGCTATTATTGGTGGTTCAAGAACCATGTAAAAGTCTCCCCAAGCTGCATGAAAACCGTGTGGCTCCTTGAGTATTTTAGGGAATTAATTGTTCTCAATTTACACTTAATTGCATGCTAATTAATTAGGTAATTAGTTAGGTTAAATTTCCTAACCAATCTTAACTAACATTCTAACTATATAACTAATTAATTAAACATATTATTTCATATATTATAATCTCTAATTAAAATTAGGATATCTAATTAAGAATTAGATTATAACAATTTAACATTTAATTTAGTTTACTTAACTTATTAATTAGGCCATTAGATTAATCAAATTAGGCTTAATTAGTTACTAATCAAATCATTGTTGACTTCATCTTTTCTTTAGCCTAAAAAGGCTACTAAAAAAATTGTCTCCTCCTTGTCCAAGCACTCCAAAACTGTCCCCCCTTCCATAATGCATGAAGTTGTCATCTTTTTTATACAATTATTTGAAGCATTCCTAGCCATTGATTAATTCAATGGTTAGGATTTAAGTAGACTTTTAATTTAGAAGACTAAATCTAAGCCATTGGATCTTTCTCCTTTAAATGCTAGCCATTAGATGTGTCTCCAAAATAAAGGGTCAATATTACTTCTTCTTACTTTTAATCAAAGGGTCATAATTAGTCTTTACTACTTTTTAAGACCAAATCTCCACCCTTGATTAATTCTTCATCCAATGGTCATAAATGGTCTTTGTCACTTTTTAAGACCAAATCTCCACCCTTGATCAACTCTAAATCCAATGGTTGTAAATGGTCACTTTATATAATCAAATTTACACCGTTGATTAAATCTACTATGATATTGAAGCTTGCCTAATTGAGTTTATTCTCACACCATTGATTAAATCAATGATGATTATCTTATGTTTCTTTATTAAATTTATTTATTACCCGTTAATTGAATCAATAGTGGATATTCAAACCACCAATATTGACTTAAGTAATATAATTTCTATTTTTATCTACTAAAAATCTCTACGAAAGAATATATTTATTATTTTTATCTTCCGATAAATAATTACAAGACAAAATAAATTTTCTAAAATTTATTTCCGGATTCAGGTTTAGTAAGATCCCCTGTCTCCGTCTAAACAATACAAATTTTTCTATGCGTAGAAATTTTTTTCACTTTGCGGGACCCACCTGGGCTCACGTAAGGTCACCTGGGCCCACCTAAGACCACCGGGGCTCACATACAGTCAAAAATTTCATAATCATCCACAAAATCACAAATATTAGAAAACGTATGAAAATCAAGTCAGATTGTTAAAAATAATTAACAGTCAAGAGAAATAAATACAGAAAGATTTTTTCGGACCCAAAATT
Source organism: Ormosia semicastrata (assembly GCA_029884595.1). Taxonomy (NCBI): domain Eukaryota; kingdom Viridiplantae; phylum Streptophyta; class Magnoliopsida; order Fabales; family Fabaceae; genus Ormosia; species Ormosia semicastrata. The sequence goes on along the minus strand of JAQQTO010000026.1, from coordinate 8,401,205 downwards.
ATTATTTTTCTGACACGGAGTAAATCACTCAAAACAATCAAATACGCTGACAGAATAAACAAAATAATTTTACAGTATCCAGAAATTACTAAATAGTAAAATTACATTGTTATCAAAAAATTACTTGTTTATAAGATAGAAAATTTTGGGGTGTTACAATTCTCCCCCTCTAAAAAGAAATTTCGTCCTCGAAATTTGAGAAACATGATTTCACACCCTCAGAATAAATATGGATATGGAGCTTTCATCTTATTTTCCAATTCTCATGAAGCTTCCTCTCTTACATCTTACTATACTATTCTAATCCCACAAAATCTCTTTGCTGATGTTCAACTTCTCCTGATCAAACAGATATCTCAGACTCCTATCATAGAGATTTTGTTGGTTATTACTGAAGATGTTGAATGTTACTCCAGAAAGAAAGAATTTTCATATCTCTGATATCAACATAACAACAATCGATCTTCATTCATGCCTAGAATAGTTTTTCTCAGATAACTTCTAACTAATGTAATGTAATGTTCAGCTAATGTAATGTATTACTTAAAATTTCCTTATCTTCGTATCACTACATATTCTAGATTTTTGCTTTTAACAAGAAATGTCTCACTAACCGAGTTCTCCTTTCCACAGCACTATACCGGATACTTCCGTAAAAAAAAAAAATTTCTACGGTTTTCCATTACCATCTTAAATTTTCCCATAGAAGAATTGTTCCAATCTTTGGAAGAATTCACCACGCTTCTGCTGCGTTACTCAGGTACGTTAACACGGATACAAATATAAAAATATTCTTTCTTGCAAGATATTCCTTCAAATGCAGGAGATGAAAGAAAACATCATAGAAGATAACAAAACGAATCGAACCTGTTATCGAACATATCCAGCAAAGAATTGGATGTAATCCGATTTTCAAAATTGAATTTTCTCTGGATTACTCACAGTCTGTTGAAATAATCTCATTGGATATGGTTAGAAAATAACCAATCCATTTTCAAAGATCACATCTGTTTATGAAACAGATCAAACTAACACAAAAATTTTGAACAACAGATCAAACTAACACAAAGATTTGATCTATAACAACAATTTGAATAACTTGAATAGCTCAATTAGCTAAGAATAGAAACAGAAGTAAAAAAATCAGAGGATAACGAATAACTCTAACATATAATTGATCTACTCAATCATATGTTATAAAGAATAGGTTATTCACAGAAATATTCAGTATTGTTTATAGGATTAGCTCCAATGACGCAATCTTCATTTTTTAAATCTTCCGCTCAGAAAACTCCCGTTCCATTCAGAGTAACAACTTCCCTTACTATCAAAATTTTTTTACTAATAGAAAACTCTATTTTCAAAGAACACATCAGAGATTATACTCTTTGGAAATGTGTCCAACTTTTTCACAAATTGTTTTCTTGATGTACATTCCTTCTTTTAAGTACTTTCTTTCACATCACTTACTGCTTTTGATTTCCTCAATGGTTGTAAATTCATCTTCCGTCGAAATCAATTACTTTCTCAATATCCTAAAAAATACCAGGTTCTAAAATTATGAAATCTTATATTCCAAGACTGATTCTCTTCCATCAGATCCTAAACTTCAACTTCCAGTTTCCACTGAATAGCGGTCCTTTGTTCGTGCAGTCGTCTTTCCACATTGTTCCCGTTGCTCCCGTAGCTGCAACTGCATTACTAGTAACATGTTCCACTTCCATACAAGTATAACTATCCCGAGCCATTCCTTTTTTTTTTCGAGGCGTGTGGATCCAAATACAATGGATCTAATACCCATTATTAACAGCATTATTTTCTTTCAAAAAACAAACACAGAGAACATAACACAAGCAAAATAGACCTAACCACAAACCCCAAAAGACTCAAACCGTGCTCTGATACCAACTAATGTAACACCCTAGCTCTGATACCAACTAATGTAACACACTCCTCAGGGTATCACATGTCTGACTCTCGACTCATAATCTGAAAATAAGTTCGCACAAAGTTTGAGTTATAAAAGATGGGTTTCAAAATTTCTTCTTTACTGAAACGTAAATTTACTGAAAATATTAGGTAATATTGAAAAATCATGTTTTAACTATTCATTATGCAATATTGACACCAATTAATATCACAATTTAAAGAGAAATATAAAATTAACAGACTTATTTTTTTTTACAGTAGCAAACCCCATGACGGGTCCTACTTAATAGCACGGTACAACACTAACGGAAAACTTTAACATACTTATTCCTTTTTCTGTCCATCTTGATGCATCAGACATCTGTTCCTTTGTCAACACTGCACACCTTCGAGTCCTAAATGTCCACTCTTTATTGTTGTCACCAATCTCAGAGTATCCATCGTCCGTTATGTCTAAGACAACTCGATCTTTCTATAATTTGATTTTAACAGTACAGACACATCAAAACAGCATAACAAAGAGGTGAGATCACCTATACCAATACCAACATGACAGCACAGAGATAACATAAATAGCAATATCATACAGATAGATCATACCATAATCATGCTATCAGCATTAATCAACTATCATCATCTAATCATTTATCAGTTCAATCATCATCTAAGTACTCAAAACAATTGTCATAACCAATAACCAATATTCTCAATTAATATATCACACAGATATAAATGCTCGATTTATGCATATGCACAAAGACTCGGTTATCAAAAACAACTCCATGGAGGTTTTCACAATTTTGAGAAGAATGCTCGATTAATTATCGGCCTTAGCCAAAGACAATCTCCCGGTCGTTGAAAAGAATCGTGTTCTTGTCGGGTATCGTCAATGCGTTGCAACGGATCATCGCTAAGTTGCACAGTGGTACTCGCTAACCGTCCACTGGTCGACCAGTGATCGCGCGCCTCGCGCCCCAAGATCCATCATAGACCTCACTATCAATTCTCATTCCTCTTCAACCACAAGGGCCATAATAGCTATTAGCTATATTTTATACAATGCACGAATATATCAGTGCAAATCCAACCCCAAAAGGCCAAATCTTTTCAATTTCATTTGTTCAATGTAATCATATGCTTCAACGCATACTTTTCCTGCACGTATAATGCACCAAATCAAATCACAGACATATCTTTCCAATGTATGTATAATGCACCAAATGCCAGTCATAGGCAAAATATGTCATTTTCTCACACAACATCCATATACTGGTTCTACAATATTTATACTATATTTTCAACAAGAAAATCATATTATCACATTTTCATAGTTATAAAATTCTTTTGTCGTATTTTCACAAAATTGCGCAATATTTTCATTTCATTTTCACAATTCCAAAACATTTACATTGCGTTTTCACAATCTTTGTAACTCTTCATTTGCACCTTTAAATCACGTATTAAATTTTTTAACATTTTTCCAATCGCATAAAAATATACGTTTCTCAAATCACGTAATGATTTTTCATCATTTTCAAAATCGCGTAACTTAAAAATCATTCTTTTAAGTTGCGTAAATCATTTTTCATCATTCTCAAAATATTTAAAACACTTTCCAAATCACATAAGATTTTCTATCATTTTCACAATTACGTAAAAATATTCTATCATTATTTAATCAATGTAGTGATTTTTCAATAATATTTTTAATAGTGTAAAATATTTAAACGCTTTCCAAATCGCATAGAAATATTTTAACATTTTTCAAATTACGTAGAAATATTTTTTGTATTTCAAATCATTTTTAAGATACGTAAAATATTTTTCAACATTTTACAATTACATAAAATATTCCTCAATATTCCAAACATTATTTTGGACTTAAATAAATCAATCTTAATTCAAGAAATTCTTTTTCAAAATATAATTCACAAAATCACTTTTTCATTGATATAAATCAACGTTTCAAAACTTAGCATTTTCTAACATACTTCAAAACTCAAAAATAAGTTATACGTTAGTAAATTTTCAAAATATCATTATATTCTCTTTTTCCAAATCATTTCCAAATCAACCTTCCTCAAAATAATATAACTTTCTACTTCATTTAATATATCTTCTTATTCAAGAAAATCCTTTTTCATAGTATATTTCACAAATTCACAATTCCATTGAATTAAATCAATGTTTCTAACTTTAAAAATTACTAACGCTTTCCAAAATTCAACGGGATTTTAATAAATTCTTTTTAAAACAAATTGAGGCTCACTTGCAACCTCTCTTTTCCATTTACATAAAAATTCATTTCTCAAGTGCTAAAATACTCTGATTCCCTTTTCAATTTTCTTGTATTAAATTAATTATATTTTCACTTAAAAAATCACTTTGTTTCATCAAAATCAATGCATTACAAGCCTTTGAAAACGTGGACATGACTATTAAAACCATCAAATATTTTTCCTTCTAAATTGATATGGTTTTACACAAACAAAACCATTAAAAATTTTGTTTTCAAAACCGTAAGACTTATGGTTATAAAACCAAACCCATTTGTTCAAATCTCTTTTCACTTTCTTTACAAATTCTTAAAATCATCATTGCTATTTTCATTTAAATCTCATATTTTGTAAAACACTTAAAAACTTTTTACACAAAATAAATCAATAAAAATTCCTAAAAAACCATGTTCTTGTACTCTTTGAAAAATAAACTCTTTGTTTATTTTCTTTATTTTTCTAAACATCCATTTTCATCATTCATGAAAATATTCATTTTTGAACACCTATCTTGAGGTGTCTTAACCGATATTCACCATGTTTTTAGGGATCAAAAATTAATTCCCTTATTCTTGAAAATTTTTAATATGAACCCTAATTAAGGGCATCAAAACCGTAGTCTTTCCTTGGTCATTGGGACCAAAAATTAATTTTTTTTCCATCATCAAATCATGACATACACATACATACACATCATATATATATATCGAAAGCATGTCATATTATCATCATGCATAGTATAAGCATACCATCAAAACCATAAAATCATACAAAGCATATCTATCATAAGCAAATAAATCAAAGCTCATAAAACACACATAAATTATTACATGACTATGGATTGGAATCCTCACATGGATTCACCATCCATCAAATTTAAGACCATCTCTCACCACCATACTTGGTTGGTGAGATGGATCTCCCTCTTACCTCTTGAAGATCCTCAAAGCTTCTTGATTTTGCTTCTCTTTCCAAGTCCTTCACCACCAAGGGCTTCTCAAATTCAAAACAAAATACATAGAAATTAATATACTAAGCTTGATTAAGAGGAACCATGGATCAAACATGGTTTAGATCATGAAAAAGAGATAAGAATTGAAGTCTTCTTACACTTCACCTTAAAAACTCAATAACTTGGCTCTTGAAGAAAGTCCATGAAGATGAATAATTTTGAGAAAATCTCTAACATGAAAGTTTCTTAGAATATCATGTAGATTCAAGATCTATGATTGGATGAAATTAAAAGTGATGGGTGGTGCTTTTGGTGGTCATGGCCGAACCATTTGGTGAGAAAATGAAGGAAAATGGTTGTTTTGTGTTCTTGGCTTGGTTGAGTGATGAAGATGAATGATTTAGAGAAAGTCTCCAACATGAAAGTGTTTTGAATTGATGAGAGAATTCAAGATATGTAGCTAGATAAAATATGGAAGATTGGAAGTGGTTCCATGGGTGGTGACCGAATGCTTAAGGAAGGAAAGAAAATGGTGTTGTTCTTGGTGTTCTTGACAAATTGGAAGAGAGAGAATGAGTTAAGTGTTATAAAATGTGATACAAATGAAATCAAATAGCTGAATTGAAGTGGGCAGCCGTAGCATTGCATGGAGAGAAAGAAAAAAATAATTTTGCTTTAGGAAAATGACCAATAATTGGTCAAGACATCTAATTAATGTCTTCAAGTTTTTTTCTTTGACCTAAAAAGGCTACTCCAACATGTCTCAACATGTCTCTTCTTCTTTCTTACTTCTCCAACCGTCCCCCCTTCATCATGCAATCCAAAGGAAGCAAACAAAATAATAATGGTCATATTGACCATGACAAACAATAATGGTCATTAATTTAGTTTGCATGGCTATTATTGGTGGTTCAAGAACCATGTAAAAGTCTCCCCAAGCTGCATGAAAACCGTGTGGCTCCTTGAGTATTTTAGGGAATTAATTGTTCTCAATTTACACCTAATTGCATGCTAATTAATTAGGTAATTAGTTAGGTTAAATTTCCTAACTAATCTTAACTAACATTCTAACTATATAACTAATTAATTAAACATATTATTTCATATATTATAATCTCTAATTAAAATTAGGATATCTAATTAAGAATTAAATTATAATAATTTAACATTTAATTTAATTTACTTAACTTGTTAATTAGGCCATTAGATTAATTAAATTAGGCTTAATTAGTTACTTAATCAAATCATTGTTGACTTCATCTTTTCTTTAGCCTAAAAAGGCTACTAAAAAAATTATCTCCTCCTTGTCCAAGCACTCCAAAATCGTCCCCCTTCCATAATGCATGAAGTTGTCATCTTTTTTATACAATTATTTGAAGTATTCCTAGCCATTTGATTAATTCAATGGTTAGGATTTAGCTATGAACTTTTAATTTAGAAGACTAAATCTAAGCCATTTGGATCCTTCTCCTTTAAATGCTAGCCATTAGATGTATCTCCAAAATAAAGGGTTAAGATTACTTCTTCTTACTTTTAATCCAAGGGTCATAATTAGTTTTTGCTACTTTTTAAGACCAAATCTCCACCTTGATTAATTCTTCATCCAATGGTCATAAATGGTCTTTGTCACTTTTTAAGACCAAATCTCCACCCTTGATCAACTCTAAATCCAATGGTTGTAAATGGTCACTTTATATAATCAAATTTACACCGTTGATTAAATCTACGGTTGATATTGAAGCTTCCTAATTGAGTTTATTCTCACACCATTGATTAAATCAATGATGATTATCTTATGTTTCTTTATTAAATTTTCTTTAATCGTTAATTGAATCAATAGTGGATATTCAAACCACCAATGTTGACTTAAGAAATATAATTTTTATTTTTATCTACTAAAAATCTCACGAAAGAATATATTTACTGTATTTTTATCTTCCGATAAATAATTATAGTACAAAACAAATTTTCTAAAACTATTTCTGGATTCAAGTTTAGTAAGATCTCTCTGTCTCCGTCTAAACAAGTACAAATTTTTCTATGCATAAATTTTTTTTTCACTTCTTGGGACCCACCTGGGCCCACGTAAGGTCACCTGGACCCACCTAGGACCACCGGAGCCCACATACAGTCAAAAATTTCATAATCATCCACAAAATCACAAATATTAGAAAACGTATAAAAATCAAGTCAGATTGTTAAAAATAATTAACAGTCAAGAGAAATAAATACAAAAATTTTTCCTACCAAAAATTATTATTTTTCTGACACGGAGTAAATCACTCAAAACGATCAAATACGCTGACGGAATAAACAAAATAATTTTACAGTATCCAAAAATTACTAAACAGTAAAATTTTGTTAGCTGTCAAAATTACTGTTTATAGGATAGGAAATTTTGGGGTGTTACAGGGATGACCCCTTTCTTTTCAAAATTGGCCCTGATGGACTTCTCAGGAGGTATGTGTCACAAGATGAGGGGCAGAAGATACTTTGGCATTGCCATGATTCAACTATGTGAAGGGTGTGACAAATGCCAAAGGACTGGCAATATCTCAAAGAGAAGTGAAATGCCTTTGAATCCCATTCTGGAGGTTAAATTGTTTGACTGCTGGGGCATTGATTTTATAGGGCCATTCCCTTCGTCTTATTCAAACCAGTACATATTGGTGGCTGTTAATTATGTCTCAAAATGGGTTGAAGCCATGGCCACTCCTGCAAATGATTCTCAAACAGTGCTTAAATTCATCAAAAATAACATCTTCTTTAGATTTGGAGTTCCCAGAGTGTTGATCAATGATGGGGGCACTCACTTCTGTAACAATCAATTAAAATGTTCTCTCCAAGTATGATGTCCGACACAAAGTGGCAACTCCTTATCACCCGCAATGCAATGGCCAAGTGGAGGTATCAAATAGGGAGATTAAAAGAATCTTGGAGAAAACAGTTGGTCATTCAAGGAAGGATTGGGCAAAGAAGTTGGATGATGCTCTTTGGGCATATAGGACAGCCTACAAAACTCCCTTAGGTTTGTCACCATATCAGCTGGTTTATGGTAAGTCTTCCCATTTGCCAGTTGAGCTGGAGCACAAGGCGTTTTGGGCCTTAAAATTCTTGAATTTTGATCCTACTTTGAGTGGAGAAAAAAGAGTTAATCAATTGCATGAACTTGATGAAATGCGTGTGCACGCATATGAGAATATGGGGATATACAAACAGAAGATGAAGATCTACCATGACAAGTACATTTCACAGAGATAATTTTATCCGGGACAACAAGTGTTGTTGTTTAATTCCAGGCTGAAGTTATTCCCGGGAAAATTGAAGTCTAAATGGTCAGGACCATTCACTGTTAAGGAGGTGACATCCTACGGAGCAATAGAAGTAGAGGATCTAGCTTCTAAAAGGACTTTCAGGGTCAATGGACAGAGACTGAAACCGTATCTTGGTGGGAAAGTAGAAAGAGCAAATGTTGCTCTTATCTTGCATGAACCATAAAATTTACAAGGCGTCGAGCTAACGACGTTAAACTAGGGCTTACTGGGAGGCAACCCAGGATTTCTATCCCTTTTTGTGTTATTTTTGTTGTTTAGATAGGTTGCTTTATTTTAGTTTTGCATGCTTTCTCTAGGAGCTTTCATGATTGAATTACCATGTTCAAGTGTTATTTTGGGGTTTTGGGTGAATTTGAGAGAAATGCATGAGTTTGGGGGGTTATTCTGATGGTTTTAAAATACTGTTGTTTTTGCATGTGGCGCTCAGCGCCAAAATAGGGGGCTTAGCGCCACCTACGAGCTGGAATAAGTTAGCTCTCTGTTGCGCTGGGGCTTAGCCCCATTTTCTTGCGCTTAGCCCCATTTCTTAGTGTTCTTTCTGCTAAACTGGCGCTCAGCGCCAAAATAGGGGGCTTAGCGCAACTCACGAGCTGGAATCAGTCAGCTCTCTGTTTCTCTCAAGCTTAGCCCCATTTGAAGGCGCTTAGCGCCATTTCTCAGTGCTCTGTCTGTTGCACTTGCGCTTAGCTCCAAGAATGTGCGCTTAGCCCTACTTGCGAGCCAAATTTACCCCATTCTCTGTTGCTATAGCGCTTAGCCCCATTTTAAGGCGCTTAGCGCCATTTCTCAGTGGCTTGGCTGAAGCATTCAGGCTTAGCCTCAATCATGTTGCGCTTAGCTCCACATTTCAAAAAAAAAAAATTACTAAGTGGCGCTAAGTGCAAGTTTCTTTGCGCTAAGCGCGAGTCCCTCGTACAGAGGCGCGTCAGTTTTTTCCCACTTCCCCATTTCTTCCCCACCGCCCCTCCACCCCTCTCTGCTACCCTCGTTTCTCTCACCCTTTTCACTTCTTTTCCCCATTCTCAATCCTTCCTCTCATCTCCATGCCTCCCTCTTCTCTATTCATCTCCCCATTCTCCATTCCTCCTTCCTCTTTGCACGTTTCTTTCTCTCTCTCTATACCCATATCTTCTTCTTCACTTTCCTCCACCTACCTCCATTTTTCCTCCTCTGCGTTTTCACTCCCACAGTATTCTTCTTTCTTTCTTTCATTTCATTTTCTTTTCTTTTATTTTACTTTTTTTTTTGTTGTTATTTGTTTCAACCGTATGGTGTTCCCCGCTTATTGACATTGGTCCTTCGTCTATCGATTTTTTTTTTTTTCTTTTTTATTTTTTTTTTCTTTATGTTCTTTTATTTTTCTTTCTTTTATTTCATTTTTTTTTTTTTCTTTCTTTGTTTTTGTTATTTGATTCCAACCGTATTCTCTCGCCTATTGCTTGGACCTTGGACTTTCATTGGATTTTGGGGGTTACGTTTGTCCTATGGATTTGGGGGTTTAGGGCTTTTAACTGCATTTGTGATATTTCTCTGTTGGTGGCATTAACCCTGTATATTTTGAGCACTGTTTATCACATTTGTCTTATTCTTTGTGCTTATGTGTGCAAATGCTTCTCTGATGATTTTGGATTTTGGAAATTATGCCTGGGGAGCATGGTTTTGCCTGTTTACATATATGTCTATGGCTCTATAAGTTGCTTAAATCATGTGAGCACGGATTTGTGCATGCTGTATTCTGCATTGGTGCTTGAAGCATTTGTGACTTGCAATTTCCCCTGTATATTTGAAGCTTTTGTATTTGAGATTTTGTGGTGTTTTGTGTTTCTGGATTTTCCAAGTGGTACAGCGCTGAGCCTAGCTCTTTCCTTTATTTCAGTCATGGCTCCACCTTCCAAGCTTACCTCAAAGAAAAGAAAAGGATCTTCCTCGTATGATGCTGACAGGTTTCTATCTCTCGAGCACCAACAGAGATATAAGGACATTGAGAATCGAAACCTTCTGACTGAGCGCAAAGTTGTACTTGCTCCTAGTGAATATGAGGAATTTCAAGTTGAGTTGCGGAGGCGCGGTTGGCTTAAGCTGTCCACTTACCCTGAATCCACCAATGTGGCCATTGTAAGGGAGCTCTATGCAAATGCCATTACTGTGGAGGAAGGTTTCCCACCGCACAGGAGTTATGTCCGTGGCAAGGCTATTCCCTTTGATGCACAGGCCATAAATCAGTTTTTGGATACTCCCACTCCTTGGGCCCCATTGCATTGTGGGTACACAGATTGAAAAAGTCGGAACAAGGATTACCAACAGGTTTTAGCCACTGTTTGCAAGCCTGGGGCTTACTATGTCACTAGTAGATCAGGGCAAAGGCAGAAGATCCTCCGAGGTGACTTAACTTAGTTGGCCCAGATTTGGATGACGTTCCTGCACTCTAACATTTCACCATGCTCCTATACTTATGATATTATTGAAAGAAGATCTCTCATGCTCTCATGCTCTCTATCATGGTGGTCTAACCATGGACTTGGGGGAGATCATTTCTTTTGAGATTCAGAAGGCTGCTGATATTGTGGGGGTTGGCCAGCTGGGTCATCCATCTCTGATTACTGAATTGTGTCGAGCTGCTGGTGTGGATGTCTCTCAGGGTGCCAAGATTAAGCCCAGGCTCCCCATTACTGCCAAGTTCATCCAGAAAAATTGTATGGGCAGTGATGCACCAGCTTCATCTAGACCGACTCCTCCTGCTCCCCGATCACTCTCCACACGGGTAGATGCCTTGGAATCATCTCATAGCCTGCTTCACCACAAGCTCGATGCTCTTCACAGATCAGACATGATGATATGGAATATGATGCGAGACTTATCTGCTCATTTGCCCAGTCCACCTGAGGGGTCATTCCACTTTCCATCTGCTAGTGAGGTGGATTCTTATGTTGCATGGCCAGAACATCCTAGGGACCAGGATGCTTTTCAAGAGGGGGATGAGCTAGCAGATGAGGAGGATGAAGAGGAGTAGAGCTTTGAGGAGTAGAGCTTGAAGAACTTTAATTTGATTTTGAAAATAATTGTTAATGTTTGACTTTGTGACTTTGTTATCATTATATTGTGGACCTGGTTATTTTGTTTAGTTTTTGTTATTCTGTGTTTGGACATCATTATGGGTTAAACTTTGTTTATTTGAATTTTTGTTTGTGTTTTTGAATTTTTATGTGCTGTTTGGTGTTTTAGTTATGATAGAATAATTCAGTGTGTTTGGTTGAGTTAAAAAAATAAAAAAAAATTAATATTTGAGTGTGATTTTAATTGGTTCATTTTCATTCATGGATTTCCACAAGATGCCACCTAAGAGGACCACACCGAATCCTCCAGTTCATTATATGAACGAAGACATGGTGAAAGAAAGTCTTGAAAGTGCAAGAACTTATCCAAATCAGAATTGGACTTTGGAAGGTCAGGAAATTGATGATGATTACAAAGAGTTTTTGCAACCACTGATGGACAAAAGGAGAAGGAGCGGGTGTTTCCTCCTCAAGAGGTGGAAGAAGAAGAGCAAACTTCCCAAGTGCAGAAAGAGGAAGAAGAAGACACAAAGAAGAGGAAGAAAATGAAGGGGTGCAAGAAGATTGGAGAGGGTTCCTCTAGGAACCCTTGAGCTAAATTTCTCTTCACTTTGCTTGAATTTAATTTTGAATGAATAAATGTACCATGTTCTTTCTGTTATTTTTGTCAAAGTGTCTTGTGCTTATGTGGTTTTTTTTAAAAAAAAGAAAGTTTTGAGATTATCACTCTTAACAATTTCATTGTAGTACATTTCTTTCATGTTGTTTCTCTTCCATTGAAGTTGACATTTGTGGTTGCTGTGCTTCTGTGATTTTGTTTTCATAAGAATATCATAGCTTTGATGTTTGGTTTGAATTCTTGTGAATAATGACTATGGCAAGGAAATCTGGAAAATTCAATGAAAATTTTTAGCTTTACTTGTGTGAGTTCTTTGGACCATTAATGATAAATTCTTTGTGAGTGGCACCATTGGAACTTATACTCTTGATTTTGCTTGAATCTGATTTGAATTCAAAATTCACTTGCATGTCATAGAAATGATCAGGGCACTTCTTTTCTACTAGCCATTTTGACAAAAATGCTTGCCTAATTTTTTTTTATCCTTTGTGATACCCCTTGAGCTGAAAGACAATGATTAATTTTTATGGATAACCCATATGCCAAAAAAATGAAAAACAATGTTCTACCTACACCTTTTTGGATAAGAGAGCATTTTCTTGTGTTTGGGTTTAACATAAGTTTGGGGAAGTAAAAAAAAATGGCAAAGAATAAATTCAAAAAAAAAAGAAAAAAAATTGGTGCAGTTTTAAAAAGTAAAAAAAAAAAGTAAATAAATAGAATGTCAAAAAAATAAAAAATTTCTCTTATCCTCTTTGGTGATTAGCTTGCCTATCCTTCATCATTTTTCCTTTGACCAAACCAAGTTACATCCTAAGTAAAGACCCTTGTGACTATGCATGCATGTGAGTTGTGTAAGGAGAATTAAGATGAAAAGTAAAATTGAAGTTGTAGGGTTTTAATGTGTGATTTTGAGAGGAACACACACTCCATACACTAGAGTGATTGAGAGAAACAGCTACATCTTGTGAGGAGCTGATTTTCCATTGTTTTGACTGTATTGCTAATGCCATGATTATTGTTCTGTCAAGAGTGAAAATAACGTACATTTTTACTATGACTTCTTCTTTTTGAGCAAAGTCTGGATGCAAGTTCGCTATGGATGGAATCTTCTTTGTGAGTTTCTCATCAGTGGAGTTTGTATTACTTTGTCTTGTTGAGTAGTGATGGATCTCATTTCCTTTTGAATTTTGTTCTTTTGTTAGTTAACTTGTGTGTTGAGTTGTTTTTCTTTATTTTTTAGTTTACTTTTGCTTGGGGACAAACAAAGTCTTAAGTTTGGGGGAATTTGATAAATGTCTAATTTGTATACCTTTATAGGTGTACATTGAGGTTGTTTATCTTTCTTTTAAGACTTGAGATGTCGTTTTAGTCCATGTTTTATGTGTTTTATTTAGTCTTTAAGAATATTTTCTTAATTGATTTTTTTTAGATTAGTTAATGATGTTTTGATGTGTTTTATGTAGTTTGGGTGCAAATCATGGAAGCCCATTGAAGCCCAATTAGAAGCTGAAGCCCAAGTTCACGTATGGAAGTCAGCGCTTAGCCCCAAGGTTGTGGCGCTTAGCCTGAATAAGCCAGAAGATTGACTGATGCGTGATACACTTCAGCACATGTGGCGCTAAGCGCCAGTAAGAGCGCGCTAAGCGCAACTGCTTATGATGCAACAGCATAGTCACTTAAGTTGCGCTCAGCGTGGATAATTTTGCGCTAAGCGCTGTTGCGTCTGGAAGAAATCCTAAAAATAGGATATTACACACTTGTTGGGCATTCATTCACATACATTATGGAAGGAGATTCTTGAGAAAAGATTGAGAGCTTCTGGACGTGGCTTGGAGCCAAGAGCATCAATGGAGTTTTCATCTCTTATCTCTATTTCTTTTTATTGTATCACCTTGATCATGTCTAGCAAAACTTCCACTTGTTGGGGTTAGATGTATCTTTTTCTGAATCTCTTATGTATTTGATTTGATCATTCAATATATTTCTCTACTTCTTAATGAGTGCTTAATTTCTATGCTTAATGCTTGTTGTGACTTAATTATCCATGACCTGATGCTTGATTTAGTAAACAATTAGAAAGTTGATGCTAGGTCTAAATCTGAAATTAATCACCTAATAGGTCTTGAATCTAGGAATAGGTTTTGATCTATTAGTAATCTTTTAATCCTTAATCTTAATGCAAATTCACTCTTTAAGTCACCTAAGGAATTAGGACTTAATTAGGGGATTTAGGCTCTTTTCATCTAAGGAATTAGGATTTGAGTAATTAGTGGATTGATTTTCATAAATGAAGTTAGAGATTATATTGTTTGTCATGTCCTTGCATTTGGGAAAGAATTAGTAAGTCCAACCCCAGCGTTTTATCTTAATCGAATTCAATTTCATTCGTGCACACCAAGTGTTTGTGAAAATTACAAAAAGACTTATTTCTTTTAATTTCTGATTTCATCATCTTTTGTTTGAGCTCCCTTCTTTCCAAACCCATCGTTTAGCAGAGTGATTGTTGTGTTATGTGCTAGTATTTGTCACGATCCTCATTGGGAACGATAACCCACTCATCTCTTTATTACTTGCACGATTTGGTATACTTGCCAAAGCCGTCTCAACAGGATTCTATAAGGAAAGGGAAATCACACAGTGTTCATTTTGTTGCTTTTACTTCTGGTACTAAAAATGAGAAAAGGAAAGGTTACAAAGCTAAGTTTCAACATGATAAGAAGAAAATGGGGAAAATATCTCAGCACCTAGAACCTAAGAAAAATTTCTTCAAACCTAACAAGAATTTCTTCAAGGGAAACTGTAAGTATTGCAAGAAGTATGATTATAAAGTGGATGATTGTTACATTCTCAAGAAGAAACTTGAAAAACAAGGTATACTCCTAGCTCTAGTTTGTTTTGAATCAAATATGATTGATGTTGCTCCCAATACTTGGTGGTTTGACTCAGGTGCAACTATTCACGTTGTGAATTCTTTACAGGGGTTCACAAGTCTGAGGAAGCCAAGTAATGCTGAATCCAAGATCATTGTGGGAGATGGAACTAGAGTATCAGTGGAAGAAATAGGAGTAGTTACCTTACATTTACCTTCTGGTTATACTTTATTTTTGAAAGATGCTGTTTATGTACCTTCCATGAGGAGAAATTTAATTTCAGTTTCAGCTTTGGATAGATGTGGCTACAATTTTGAATTTGGTAATGGAAAAGTTGTTGTTTGTTTTGATTCTGTTGCTGTTGGTTTAGGAGTTTTGTGTGATGGGTTATATATGCTGAATTTGAATGATATGTCTGTTAACTCTGTTGTTGGAAGTAAGTGTAATAGGACTAATGAGAGTTCTTCTATGCTATGACATAGACATTTAGGGCATATCTCTAGGCCCCGAATTGAAAGACTGATTAGGGAAGGTATTCTTCATAACCTTAATTTCTCTGATTTTGACACTTGCATTGATTGTGTTAAAGGCAAGTTCACTGCCAAAACTAAGAATAAAGGACCAGACAGGTGTGATGATGTGCTACAGTTGATTCACACAGACATGTGTGGACCCATTACACCCACTGCCATGGGTGGATATAGGTATTTTATTACCTTTATAGATGACTTCTCCAGATTTGGTTGGATAGATCTTTTTCAAGAGAAATTTGATTCTTTGAGTGCCTTCAGATCCTTCAAAGCTACTGTTGAATTGACAACATTTATGGAACCCATGTCCTCCTAGAAGCCTGCAAAGTCACTGGTGGTCAAGTGAAGACGTTTATCCATGTGAGCACAGATGAAGTCTATGGGGAGACAGATGAGGATGCAGTGGTAGGGAACCATGAGGCTTGTCAGCTCCTTCCAGCTAACCCATATTCTGCAACCAAAGCTGGAGCTGAAATGCTTGTCATGGCATATGGTAGATCATATGGATTGCCTGTGATAACCACCAGAGGGAACAATGTTTATGGGCCTAATCAATTTCCTGAAAAGCTGATTCCAAAGATTTTGCTCTTGGCCATGAAAGGAAAGACTCTTCCAATTCATGGGGATGGATCAAATGTCAGGAGTTATCTTTACTGTGAAGAAGTTGCTGAGGCTTTTGAGGTCATTCTCCACAGAGGTGAGGTAGGACATGTTTATAATATTGGGACAAAGAAAAAAAGGAGAGTGATTGATGTGGCAAGGAACGTATGCAGTCTGTTCTCTTTGGATCCAGATACACATATTAAGTTTGTCGAGAATAGGCCTTTCAATGATCAGAGATACTATTTGGATGATCAAAAGCTGAAGAATTTAGGATTGTTTGAGCTCACTACTTGGGAGGAGGGTTTAAGGAAGACCATGGATTGGTATGTTAAGAATCCTGATTGGTGGGGAGATGTTTCTGGAGCTTTGCTTCCTCATCCAAGAATGCTAACCATGCCAGGAATTGAGAAAAATAATGGGCAGGATGTGAGCAAAATAGCTTCTTCTGTTGCTGTAAACAATTCTAGTCAGAATAGAATGGTGGTCCCAGTTGCAAGGAACAATATTCTGTCTGCTCAGAAGCCACCTCTGAAGTTCTTGATATATGGTGGTGGAGGGTGGATTGGAGGCCTTCTGGGAAATATTTGTCAGAAGCAAGGGATACCCTTTGAGTATGGAAGGGGGCGTTTAGAAGAAAGATCACAGCTCTTGGTTGATATTCAGACCACTAAACCAACTCATGTTTTCAATGCATCTGGAGTCACTGGTGCATTAAATGTGAAATGGTTTGAACTTTGAAGCTCATGAAAATGAAACAATCCGTGCCATTGTTGTTGGTGTGTTGACATTGGCAGATGTCTGTAGGGAGCATGGTCTCCCCATAATGAATTATTCCTTTGGTAGCAATTTTGAAGACAGAACAAATTCTAGTGATTCTTTCTATTCTATAACCCAAGACAAGGTATGTTCCAAAAAAAAATGTGCATTTTACTTTCTAGTTCATAATTTTTACATGAGGTTTTTATATAGCCAGAGTTTGTCTCTTTCAAAATTTGGTGTCAGGTTGAAGAGCTTCTAAAGGACTATGAAAATGTATGCACCCTCAGAATCCAATTGCCGGTGTCCTCTGATCTCAGCAATCCACACAACTTTATCATTAAGATGACAAGATCTGATAAAGTGGCTAACATTCCAATCAGCATTACTGTTTTGGATGAACTTCTGCCAATTTCAGTTGAGATGGCCCAAAGAAATTGCAGGGGTATTTGGAACTTCACAAATCCTAATACAGTGACCTGCAATGAGGATCTTGAGATGTACAAGAATTACATTGACCCTAGTTTTAAGTGGGTCAATTTTACACTTGAACAACAGGCTCAATTCCCTTCTCGAAGCCTTAAGGAAATGGATGCATCAAAATTGAAGAAGGAATTTCCTAAGCTGCTGCCTATCAAGGACTCATTGATTAAATACGTCTTTGAACCAAAAAAGCAAAGCTTTGCGCATTGAGTAGCATAATTAAGCATGTATAAATGTATAGATGGTGGTCTATCTATGCATTGTCCCCTTTTGGTACTATGGTCTACTTTGGTATTTTTCTGCATTAATTTTTCATTCTTAGGTTTTATTTTGTCAATATCAAAATGTCTTGTAAGCTGTTGTATTCTCATAATGTTGTTCTACTCTTTTATGTTCATGGAAATAAAGTCTGATTTCTTAATAGAAGTTAATGAATGTTAGGAATATCTTGTTATATTTTGCGTTTCTTATGTTCTCTCCTTTTTATCTTTTTGCTTTTGTGTTTGTTTTTATTAGTATATGCCAATTCATATCTCAATTCATATTGTCTTAAAAAAATGTTGTTAATCACATTAGACAACATTAGAATTCATTGTTACATCAGAACCGATCTTAACTCCTCCATTGATTGTAATTCTGAATGCATTGAGATGGCCAAGATTGCATTGCAATGAGTATGTGTTAGGTAGGTGTGGGTTTATTTGTTATGGAGCAAACCTTGGAGTTAGGATACAGTTAACATTAGTTGAAGATGTACCTAGGGTGCAAGATGATGCTATTATTATCAAAGAATGTACAAAGGCAACGGAGAAGGTGACCTTATTTTAAATTTTTGCAATAAAAAAGAACTTAGTTCTATAAATTGCATACTCCCAATAAGATCTTACCCTTAAGTTTGCCATGGAAACGCCAAATATGGAAACTGTAAAATCCCGGAAAAAATGTTAGACTTTTATTGGTATAAAAGTAGCATACGACTTGTTTAACATGTCAGTGAAATTTTGTGACGAATTAAGTTAATTTAGATTTTATTGTAATATAAAATATGATAAATGACTTAAAATGACTTTAAAAATAGTATAAATTGTTATTTGAAGGAGAAAAAATGTAGATAATTTGTTTATAGGTCACAAGTGAACTAAGTAAGGTGTTGTTAAAGTTTTAAGGTGATCGGAGTTAGTTTGACATTTTTAAGTATACTGATTATGTGTTTTAATGTCAGATTGACTCTCAGCAGATATAATAAAATAGAAAAATGATGAAACAAGATTTTTAGTAAATTTTAAGATTTATTTTAAATTTATTGAAGATGAAAAATTAAATTCAGTAAAATTTAAGTGTTTTTAATATATTAAGAGTTGTAGTGCTTATCTTATAAAAAGTAAAGTTAGACTTTACTTCTTTTGTTTCTTGCTTATCCACGGCAGAAAGGAGAAAAAGAAAACAAAAGAAAGGAAAAAGAAAAAAGAAAGAAGGAACTGAAGAAAAGAAAGAGAGGAAGAAGTGGCAGCAGCCATTGGAGAGAAAGAGGAAACGAGAGTGACATTGGGTGAATATTTTCCAGAGCCTAACACAAGCATTTCTTTTTTTTTCCCAGTAAAAAGGAAAAAAAAAAAGAAAAGAAGAACAAGACTAAAAAGACATCAATTTTAGGAAAAAAATTAAAAAGAACATAATTTAATATATCCTTAAAAAATCATATTTTTACGTCATAGTTGGTATAAATAAATAAATAATAAATTGCAATGTATGAAGAAGGAAGCAACTTTTACGGGAAATAAATTGTTTTTCCTTCAGAACTGGGATTACCCAATGGGGTAAAATAATATCACTTCATATTTTCCGTATCATTTATATAATTTTGTTTCCTTTTTCCTCTTCTAAGTTCTCAATAACAACTCACTATGTGTAAATTTGATGCAAAATTCAATCTTTAAATAAAAAATAAAAAATCAATATGCAAAGGTAAAATAAGAAAAAAAAATTGTCAAAAATTATTTTTCTTTTATCTAAATGTAAAAGAAAGCTTGCTTCACTTTGTGACCAGGGTAGGCTAATGTTCGAGCAGGGATTAAATCGGCATGAAAACACATCTTAAAAATAAATAAATAAATAAATAAAACGTGAAGCCTGCTTATTGATTATGATTTGAGACGCATACGCTGTGGCTATGGCACATGTCCTCTTGGCCCCAGCCTGCTACACGTTCCAGCCTCATTTTGGGCCGATAGGTCAAGAAGTAACTATTAAATGGGCCATTAGTAGGCCCACTTGGACGTTACATGTTCTCTCTTCTGTAACAGAAGCAGCAACAAGAACAAACCTCAACCATGTGCATTCTGGCTTCATTCGGCCACCTTCACCTTTGCTCCGTATATTTAGCTTTTGACTTTATGCCCCCGCCTCGATCATGTTTCCCCTTTTCATGTGTGGCTTTCGTAAAACTAAGAAGCAGATTTCATTAACTATCTTTGGTTTTGGAAATTGAGTATGAAATTAAAATTAGATTTTTTAATTTTAATTTTTATGTTTGAAATATTATTTAAAATTAAAATTATAATTTTATAAAATTAAAAAATAATTAAATTAAGTATTTTTTAATTGTTAGTTTATATCTTAAGAATTATTAATTTTATAATTTAAAAATTAAACTATTTCTCTTTCTATATTTATTTATAAATAATCATATTTATTGAGATTCTATATTTATATAAAAAATTATTTGTATATTTATATAAAAATTATTATAATAGCTGCTTATTTTTTTAAAAAATATAACAAATTTCTTTATGAAAAAATATAACTATTATATTATAAAAATATTATTGTATGAATATTTTTATTAATTTTAATTTTGTAAATAATTTTTTAATATTTTATATCATACCTTTAAATAATAAAATTCTAACTGAATTTAAATAATAAAATTTTGTTACAATTGTAATGAATAGTTTTGTAGAGAAAAATGTGGTTAAGTTACATTTTTATCCTGTTTGATTTATGTTTAAAACTTAAAATGAATAAATGTTAATGGCATTATAAGAAAACTAAATTTTGAGACCCAAACAAGGGAATTTCCTTTATTAGTAGTATATGTGTGTGTGGATTTTATCTAGTAAGAATAATGATTTGTTGTTAGAAGTGAGAATAATAAATTTTAACTATTAAAATTATATATGAATTATCAAAATTAAAAGTTAGTTAATGGTCATATATATGATCACTTTAAAAAGTTATATAACTTTATATTTTAATATTAATGATTTATATAATATTTAACAATTAAAATTTTTTCTCTCACTCTTACAATAAATAATTCCTCTCAAGATTTGAATAAGAGTAACAAACTAGATTTAGTTTCATTAATTCTTGCACATTATTGTAAAAAAGTAGACTAATATTAAAAATAATTTAGAGAAATGTAAGATGTACATATCGTAATCCATGTAAGAATTATTAAACATTATTAATATATCATAAAATAGGTTATAGTAAAAAGGCTTCGAGTGTATTTAGATTAACGTTGAAAAATAATTATTTCAATAATCAATTATATATATATTTAATTTTTTTAATAATCTTTTATAAAAAAAGTCATGAGATTTTGTGTTTAGATATGTTAATTAAAAAATAATTTTTTATATATAACTGAGAAATAATTTTAAGATAATATATTTTATTTAATTGTATAAAAATTATGTATTAAATTACTAAAAAATATAAAATAATTAAAAAATTTATTTAATTGAAAGTAAAATAATAATAATTTCTTATAGATGTGAAATAATCACAAGTGCTTATAAGCAAAATGTTCAAATTAGAGCTTTTGGAAAAAAGTTATTTTTAGTGTAAAAATTTAATCAACAACTTTTAATTTAATTACCCAAACATGTTTCCAAATGATAAAAATAGCTTTTATGAGAAAAAAAGAAGAAGAAGCTATTTTCCTAAATAATCAAGTTCAACCGAACATGATCTTCGTGAACATATGGAATCAACAAGACATATAGCACATGACTAGTCACACTGTCAGTGTCACCTGAAAATAAATAGTTTAAAATAATTAATGCAAATGGTGACATAATTTCCCTTATTGTAAAGCCATATAGTTAGTTAACTCAAAAGTCAAGCAATACTGATGGTGAAAGACAATATGTGTCAAAGCACCAAATAGTGGTAAGGATATTGCTGACTTTCAATGTGAACAGTGAATATGACATGTAGTATGATATATATCATTTACGGTAAATATAGCTGCACGCACGGGATTATACAAAATTACAAATTCCTCACATATACAGGAATCGGTGGCTGAATTTTGTTTGTAATATGTATAAGATAAGAATTTCGCTAATAAGTGTTATGATGATATCGATTAAGGATTTAAATAGTATTTTTTTATAGAAAATAAAATATTTAATGTATTAAAAGTTAAAAATATTTTTTATATAAATTTTTATTTTAAATTTTTAATAAATATCTTAATGACACTTATTTAAAAAACCCATAAAATAATACTTGAAATATTTGTCACACAAGATAAAAAAAAATATTTGTCACATTTTAATGTCTGTGTGGTTTCTATGTAAAAAAAAATAGTGTATGTAACATTACTTTATCATTTACATTGAATGAAATAATCTTTAGTAAAAATATGGACATAAAGTCATTTAATCTAGAGCTTTAATTTAATTATCCAAACATGTTGCCAGATGGTAAAAACAGCTTTTATGAGAAAAAAAAAGCTATTTTTCTAAATAATCAAGCTCAACCGACCATGCTCTTCATGAACATTAAAAAAAAAAGTCATTCGATTTTAACGGGCTCGATATTTTCTTGCTTTTTTTTTATCAAACGGAAAAGAAGAGAAAAAAAAACAAAGCAAAACAACACTACAGCCTAATATGCAAAATTCCCATCGCATCAGGTAGCAGAGTGTTAGATAATTGGGGGGACAAGAACTTCAATTTGGGAAATCTTGATCCGTTCTAGCTCTATATTTAACAAGCCAATTAGCACAAACATTCTCTTCTGTTAAGGTGTGTTGAAAAATCAATTGTAAAAAATAATGTTTGTATATTTTGATATGGTCAATAAACCGAGCATAGCAGTAGTGTTGTACTCTATAAGGAAATTTTGGTAGAAATACAAAGTAGGAGAAAAAATAAGTACAATAAAATTAATAATATTCCTGAGGTGTGTGTATATATATATAAAAATTTAATCAATAAATAAATGTATTATACATGTCCAATTATTGTCTTGTCGGCAGCCATAGAGTATTAAACAGTTGCGATAACCAAAAGCTAAGTACGAGAGTGTGTTTAGAATGTAAAAAAATAAGAAATAATTTTATTTATAAATTAAATTTAATTAAATTTTGTATTTGAAATGTTAAAAAATAGAAAATAATTTGATTTTTAAAATCTCATAGATTTTATTTTTTTATTTTTTAAATTCTATCAAATTTGATAGGATTTATTAGAAATTGATTTGATTTGAAATAAATATATTATTTTATCCTTAATAACTATCTCTAACAACCTCTCATAAGGGTTAAAAAATATAAAATAATAAAATCAAATTAAATCAATTCTTATTTTAATAAATTTTAAACAAAAAATTTGATTTTTAAATCAATTCAAATCCTATTTTTTTAAAAATTTTAAATACAAAATTTGATTTTTAAATTAAATCAAATCAATTCAAATTGAATCAAATCAAATCATTTCTCATTTTTATTCATTCCAAACATACTTGGAGACAACCGAAAGATAATACATGTCAAAGCATTGAAGTTACAAAGACATTGAA
This sequence comes from Ormosia semicastrata, assembly GCA_029884595.1. NCBI lineage: Eukaryota > Viridiplantae > Streptophyta > Magnoliopsida > Fabales > Fabaceae > Ormosia > Ormosia semicastrata. Next base: position 8,377,982 of record JAQQTO010000026.1, on the reverse strand, counting down.
ATGAAGGATCTCCGCGTGTGTATTATAGGCTATAGCACAAGGGTACAATACTACAATATAATAATGATTCTACATATCAATAAAGCATACATTTTCTCACATTAAAATATATAATAAAATTAAAGTATAAGTACATAAAAAATAATATAAAATTAATTATAACTAAATAATAAAAATTATATAAATATAAAATGATATGATGGGCATTATTCGATACAATATTCATATTATCTATTGAAAGTGGATCCATCTTTTTTTTCCTTAGTTATTCAAATGAAGACTTTCATATTATAGGGGGAGCTAGATTCACTGAGGGGTGATAAAAAAAGAAATAATACTATTATTGAGGCCAAGCTTAAGAATTTTTTTTAGAAAAAAGATTACATGTAAATTTTTTTTTTTTTTAAGTTTTGGGGTGGCCATATCTCCTCAACACTCAGGGTAGCTCCTCCCAATCATATTATAAGGACATATTTAGTTGAAGAGTTATTTTAATTATACATGATTCGCAACTTGTAAGTAAGAGTGATAGTTAGTTAATATAGTTTAATAACGACTATTAGTTATTGGCAGCTAAGCAACAAGTAATAAGTTGTTATTCTGTTATGATCACTAACTGATATAAATCAGATTGTCATGATGCGTAAAGGAAATGAATAATTGATCTCAAGTTTCAGATTCATTTCTTCTCTTTCTTTCGTTTCTTTCTCTTCTCCACCTAGCCCTGATACCTTTGACCAAAGCTCAGTTTTCATTCATGGCGTTAAAATAAGATTCTTCTACAGCAACAACAAACATCACAAACTCGTTCGTGTTGCACACATTTTCAAATATTGTTTCAAAGAAGCTTGATAAAGATAATTTCTTGACATTGAAGCAGCAAGCATTGGCAATGATTAAAGGGCATAAACTTTATCTGTACATTGCAGGAGAATCAATTCTAAAAAAATTCAATTCACATGAAGATGCAGCTAGGAATCAAATCAGTGAAGCTTACCTCAATTAGGAGCAACATGATCAGCTGTTATTATCCTAGTTACTCTCTTCGATGAGTAGCTCCTTCACAACAAGAATGGTTGGTTGTGAGTATTCATTTCAAGTATGAAAAAAGCTTGTCGTGACCGGAATCGCGATGAAAAATAGCAACTCGTAGTGATTTTAAAATATGACAATGGAAAATAGAGTCGCCACCAATTTTATTTTACTTAGGAAAAATTGGAAAACCTTTTTTTGAAAACGGTCTTTGAAACCAGATTGGATTCGGGAGTCGGTTATGCTTAGGGAATGGTGGAAACTTAATCCCACTGCACCCCTAACACACCCGTCCTAAGACGGTACCTTAGGTTAATTGTGTAAATTTTTAATAATCTTTGAAAATATTTATTTTACCCATTTTTTCAAAACATTGTAACTATTTATAAAAGAAAAACCACAAAATTATGAAAAATTAAATTTGGGCTTGACAGAAATAAAATTCTGCTCCTACGTATCCCCTGGTGCAATGAAGAACTCAAAGTTACGTAGTTCTTTATAAAATAAGTGTGGGTTAATTGATTTTAATTAAAAAAAGATTTATTTGAAAGCGAATCCATTCTTGCACAGGATTCAAGTTAGCACTAGGCTACTCAATAAACCCTTATGATTCAAAAGATAATAAAGATAGCATTCGCTATTCAATCATCATCATCGGTCATTGCATGGATTAAAAGATTTTTATTTTATTTTTATGTTTTTTTTTTTGCACAGGATTCAAGTTAGCATTAGGTTACTCAATAAATCCTTATGATCCAAGAGATAATGAAGATAGCATTCACTATTCAATCATCATCATTAGTCATTGCATGAATTAAAGATTTTTTTTATGTTTTTTTTTTTGCACAGGATTCAAGTTAGCACTAGGCTACTCAATAAATCCTTATGATCCAAGAGATAATGAAGATAACATTCACTATTCAATCATCATCATTGGTCATTGCATGAATTAAAAGATATTTTTTTATTATATTTTTGTATTCTTTCTCATTTCATATATGATTCATCCTTTTGGAAGAATGCAAAAGGCAAAAAAAAAAAAAAACTAAACACAATTTGTATAAGCAAAAATAAAAATAAAAACAGAAAAAAAAAACAAACAAAATTAAGTATATACATCACAACACCACTTAAGACAAATTTTATATATATATATATATATATATATATATATATAACAAATTTCTGACTTTCTTTTTTTATATTTTTTTTTGTGAAAACTTAACAAGTTGCTTTCAAACCATTTAGATAACATCTTAACCCAAACAAAATCTAGCCCATAAAAAAATGAAAAGCCCAAAACAACCTTCAGCCCAAAAGGAAATAATCTTAAGCAAACACAAAAAAAAAAATCAAAACTGTAATGCTTTACAGCAGATCCGTTTTCAAACCAAATGCATATTCCAAGCAATAGATTGTGAGACTCAGAGACGAACCGGAGAGGAGAGTTAAGTTGGGGCTTGGGTGGCGGAGCAGCGGCATGGCCGGATCTGGTGTGGGGTGACCCGGATCTGGTTCGGTTGTACGGGGTCGGTGCGGCGTCGAGGAGCTCGGGTTGCGGTTCGGTTCGGTCGAGAGAGAGACAATGGTGCGGCGTGGAAGAGCTCGGGTTCTGGGACGGTTCGGTCGAGAGAGAGGCAGCGGTGCCGGCGTGGAGGAAGCGGCGGAGAGCTTGAAGACGGCGAGGGAGAAGGCGACGCGGTCGAGGTGGGAGCCAGGGGCTTGGGTGGCGGAGCAGCGGCGTGGCCGGATCTGGTGTGGGGTGACCGGATCTGGTTCGGTTGTACGGGGTCGGTGCCGGCGTGGAGGAGCTCGGGTTGCCGGTTCTGGTTCGGTCAGAGAGAGACAACGGTGCCGGCGTGGAAGAGCTCGGGTTGCCGGTTCTGGTTCGGTCAGAGAGAGGCAGCGGTGCCGGCGTGGAGGAAGCGGCGGAGAGCTTGAAGACGGCGAGGGAGAAGGCGACGCGGTCGAGGTGGGAGCCAGGGGTGAGGGAGGCGGCGCGGCAGATTTCGAGGATGCGCTCCGAGTTCTTCTCGGTCTTGAGGAGATGGAGGGCGTAGTGCTGAGGAAGGTTGGGGTTTGGGTGTTTATGGGTGGTGGTTTGATAGTTCTAAGTGAAGAAGCTGGAGTGGTAGAGATGGAGGTTGAAGAAGATGAATAGTGAAGGGGTGAGTTGACTCAGTTGAAGGTGATGGAAGAAGGAGGTTGAGGTTGTGTCACGGTTTGGGAGGGCAGCAGGATGATGGTTCTGTGGTGGCTTCAAGTTGAATGATGTGTGAAGAGGAGAGTTCTGCTTTGGTGAGGATGGTGATAGTGAATGGTGGAGTGGAGGTTGAAGGTTGAAGATGAAGTGTTTGTGGGTTGAAGATGGCTCAACCATGGAAAATGGCAGCCAGCCGTCTCCTTCGTCTCTCTCCCCCTTCTGTAAAATCCTCTCTGTAAAATATCAATCCTCTCCCCCATCTTTTCATGCTACTCCTCTTGTAAGCAGAAAAACCAATCTGCAACCCCAAAGAGATCAGTGTAGGTTGCAGATAGAGTGGTCTAGCTCAGTTTCCATTTTTATGTTTTTTTCTCTTGGGCTGTGTCACCTTCTCATGCCTACTCATCACTGAAAACTTTCCATTTTTGCTTCTCTTGAGCCTTGGGCCTTTGGAGCTGCTGCAGCATTGCAGCAGACATGACATGGTGTAGTTGCATTTCAACCAAATTGAGAGTAACCGAAAGAAAGCAACTAGCTAGCAACAAATGTGAAAAAAAAAGACCACCCCTTCCCTCTTTTTAAAAAAAAAAAAAGTAGGCTCACAATTGGGCCTTAAAAAAAACAAAAAAGGACCTTAATTAGTTCAAAAATTTTTTGTCACTTTTCATTTTTTATTTTTTTTTATTGGAAGCCCAGTCAAAATTGAGTGTTCACAGTTGCCCCTCTTTACTTGCTTCTTACTAGATAATAAGAAGATTGTGGTCTTCTTATTATCGTCGTAAGAAACGAATAAAGACATGAACTCCAATTTTGTCCGGTGATGCATAATATGTAAAACAAATGCGAGAAATAACATGCGAAGCGCCAGTGCATTCAAAAGAATTGACAGAAAATTAAAATGCATGGAGCTGATACGCTCAAAAGAAATTAAAATGCATGGAATGCATAGAGCCGATGCGCTAAATAGAATTAACATAAATTAAAATGCATGGAGCCGATACGTTCAAAAGAATTTAAAATGCATGGAATGCATGGAGCCAATGCGCTCAACAGAATTAACAGAAATTAAAATGCATGGAGCCGATGCGCTCAAAAGAATTGACAGAAATTAAAATGCAATGAGCCGATGCGCTCAACAGAAAGTAAAATGCAAGGAGCCGATGCGCTCAAAAGAAATGACAAAAATTAAAATGCAAGGAGTCGATGCGCTCAAAAGAAATAACAAAAATTAAAATGCAAGGAGTCGATGCGCTCAAAAGAAAACAAAATACAAGGAGCCGATGCGCTCAATAGAATAGACAGAAATTAAAATGCATGGAGCCGATGCGCTCAAAAGAATTAACGAAAATTAAAATGCATGGAGCCGATGCGCTCAAAAGAATTTAAAATGCATGGAATGCATGGAGCCGATGCACTCAACAGAATTAACAGAAATTAAAATGCATGGAGCCGATGCGCTCAAAAGAATTGACAGAAATTAAAATGCAATGAGCCGATGCGCTCAACAGAAAGTAAAATGAAAGGAGCCGATGCGCTCAAAAGAAATGACAAAAATTAAAATGCAAGGAGCCGATGCGCTCAAAATAAAACAAAATACAAGGAGCCGATGCGCTCAATAAAATAGACAGATATTAAAATGCATGGAGCCGATGCGCTCAAAAGAATTAACGGAAATTAAAATGCATGGAGCCGATGCGCTCAAAAGAATAGACAGAAATTAAAAAGCATGGAGCCGATGCGCTCAACAGAAATTAAAATGATAATGGGCAACTGAGTCCCGGAATTTAAATGACAATGGGCAACTGAGTCCCGAAAATTTAAAAGACAATGGACAACTGTGCTCCCAAATTTAAAAGACAATGGGCAACTGTGCTCCCAAATTTAAAAGACAACGGGCAACTGTGCTCCCGCAAATTTAAAAGACAATGGGCAACTGAGTCCCAGAAATTTAAAAGACAATGGGCAACTGAGTCCCAGAAATTTAAAAGACAATGAGCAACTGTGCTCCCAAATTTAAAAGACAACGGGCAATTGTGCTCCAGCAAATTTAAAAGACAACGGGCAACTGTGCCCGCAAATTTAAAAGACAATAAGCATCTTGATCCAAAAGATTTTTTTCTCTTTTTTTTTCATTTTTCTCATTTTCTTTTCTTTGTTTTCCCTTTGTTTTTCTTTTTTTTTTCTTTTTTATTAAAAGTCCTTTGAACCAACGGCGACTTTTGGGAAAGCTTTGACCAATCAAAACCCTTATTCACGTGCCTTTCTTCCTTAGGTCCTTCGGTTCTTTCCTTCTTCTTCTCCTTTCTTTTTTTTTTTTACTTTTCGCTCTCAGTTCTCTCTTTTGAGAAATGAGATGAACCCTTACTTGACTGATTCCTTGAGAGAAAATTTTGCCTTAGTGTTTAACTTTGTCCCTCATCTAATTGACTCCCTGCAACTACTTGATAACTCAAACACGGTCTCTGTTGCTACTTCCTTCAACACATCTCACTTTAATCCTTCAAAAATTTTGCCCCAGTATGGCCAACTAAAATACAAATGAGATTGCCCCTGTGTAGCTGATCAAATGCAATTCCAAAATTGCCCCAGTTTGGTAACTTTCTCTGAGATTTTGCCTATTTATTTGCCCTAACTTTTATTTAGGCCGCCCTTTCAGGTTTTCATCCTAACGAGCTTTTCCTCTATCTTTCTTTTTTTTTTCAGGTACCTTCTCTTCCATCAAATGGGATTTCCAAGATCTATTCAATCTGAATTGTTTATCAGGAGATTATCATTAGATGGTCAAATCATAATGTTGTACTCATGTTCACCTTACTTGAAGCATTACGCAACAGACACTTATGAATTCAACAAGTACAACAGAGAAGAAGCGAACAACTTCTAGATTGTTCTTGGAAGCTTGACTACAGAAAGGGTATTATTTACAAAGGGTAAAGATACAAGAAGTAGAATAGAAAGAAAGTCAAAAGATTTTTTTTTTTGCCCCAGTATGGACGTGATTGATCTAGACTCGACAACTGGACATCATGACTATTGTTTTATCAAGTATATACAAAAATCTGCCCTCATGTAGGGTATCAAATGAATTTGGCTCAAAGTATGTCATTTGTGAACAAAATTGCCCCAGTTTGAGTCACAAAGCTATCCTAATGTAGGTCAAATTGAACCAAGAGAAATTTGCCCCAGTTTGGGGTCAAATCGAGCAGAGTAGAAACTTGTTCTAGTGTAAGAACAAATTGAACTAAGAAGAAGAATGCCCTAGTGTGGGACCAGCTCGGACAGGGTAGAAATTTACTCTGGCGCAAGTCTCCCTTTTTTTTTTTTTAGGTGCAATGAATTAGATACTTAGATGAGCATAACATTTGTCTCACAATTAAAGTTAATGAAAATGACAAACCCTTCATTGATCAGAATGGACTTTTTGAGATTTGTAACATGGCCAAGGGTAGCGGTTATGAAAGAAAAGATATAAGGCTCAAACAATTGTTTTAAGGTTTGAATGGGACCAAGGATCCTTGTTCAAAGTTAAACTTTGTCAATTGCCTTTGTACTTTCAAGCACACTTTTCTCTTACTGCTCTTCATTTCTTCCTTTTCTTTTCACTTTATTTCATTAGCCCTTGTCATGACTTATTTCTTCTCATTTTTTTTTCTTTTTTATATCTCCTTTTTGGTTTTTTTTCTTTTTATGCTTCAAAATAGCCACCATGACAATCAACCTTTACTTTGTGTCATCTCCCAGTGTAAGGGTGATCCTTGTCCAGGGTTTATTGAAGAAAACTTCAAGCTCAAAAGGACAACGAGAGATAATGAAAAGATGAATTCTCATGAAGGATAGAGAAACAAGGCCAATCTTCATTTCAAATCTTGATTGCTCATTTTCAAAAATTTTAATTTAGAAACAAAAGGCCCATGCACACCAGGTGATTACTTCTTTGCTCCCTTTTTTTCTTCTTTTTTTTTATTTTTTTGTTTTTTTGTTTTTTTTTTGTGAAAAGGATACTTGCACACGTGAACTTTATTGAGATCTACCAAAATGAGAATTACCAAGAATTGGAGTCCGATGGGCCCCAAATACGAGGAAGACACTTTGAAAAAGTGAAAGAGAAATAAATGTCAAGAAAGACGCTAAAAATGAAAGGAAACAAGATATCCATATAAATTTATTACATTAATGCTTCAAGAAAGTTAACATAAGTTTAACATCACAAGAGTCTAAGATGGCAAGCACATCAATTAACGCCTCAGATCGCCAATTGTTCAGAGGTTTCCAGTTGATGGAGGGCAAACAGTGTAGGCAGGGTAATATGATGGGTTTTCAATTTTGGTTTTGCATGTAGTTCACTTTTGATTCTTTTTCCCTTAGAGGAAAAAACTCATTCTTGAAACTACTTTCATCATTGCCAGTTGGCAATTTATCTGCTTTTACCAAAATTCCAATCCTCTCCCCGGCAGCTATCAACTCAGCAAAGTTTAGATAAACGGCGCCTGCCATTGTCTCAATATAAGGAGCTCCCAAAGTCCCTAGAAAATATGAGCACATTTCTGTCAACGTCAACGGTGGTTGCACTTGTGCTGCGAGAGCTCTCCATCTCTGGACATACTGCTTGAAGGCTTCCTCATCTTCCTTTTGTATTGAGCTCAAATGTTCCCGGGTAGGAGCTGTATCTAGGTTGAACTTGTATTGATCCATGAATAGATCAGCCAATTCCGTCCAACGAGAAATCTTAAAGCGGTCTAATTGAATATACCACTCTAAAGCAGGGCCTGTAAGACTCTCGTGGAAAAAGCTAACAAGGAACTTATCATCCCTGGACCAAATAGCCATCTTGGTTCCATAACTAATCAAATGGAACCGAGGGTTACCACTCCCGTCATACTTGGTAAAATGAGGAATCTTGAAGTCTTTAGGGATTACGACCTCCATGGTAGGACACAGTTCTTCTATTCTAAACGATCCATAAGCGCTGGGGCCCTTGATCGCTTTGATTTGCTCTTCCATCCTTTCCTTCCATTCTTCTTCCATCCTATTCTTCTGAATTGCCGCATGACCACTCCTAGTAGGAAATCCCGTTGTCACTGGGATGGACATACATCGTTGTTCCCATGTAAATTCAGCATTACCATGAACCTCATTTCGAGTATCCTCTGGAGAACGATACCCTTCTCCAATAAGAATTCCTAGCGGTGCAGTATTCGAGGTCCTCCTCTCAACAGGAATCTCAGTGGCGATCCCGGGGCTTGTCCTCATGGAAGTGATAGTTGGCAGGTGCAGATGTGCCCCAATCACTTTTGTGCTTCTGACTGCCCCAATCAAGGCGAGAGTCTCTCTCATGGACAACACTATTTCCTCCATTCTTCTCATAGACTCTGTTATTCCATCCATCCTCCTTTTAATCTCATCAACTTCTATACTCAGGTTTCTCCCTTCCTCAGGGTTATCAGCAGTCATTCTGGTCTGAGATCTAGGATTGTGAATTTGGGTTTGATTGGTCTCTTTTTTTCTAGGCTGCATAATGGTTCAAACCAATTTGATTTATTAAAACAAAATAACATTCACAAAGAATGAGCTGAAATGCATGAAATGCATAAAATGAATGAGCTTTGAAAACATTTTTTCATTTTTCTTCTTTCTTTCTTTTAAAATGCCATGTTATGAAAATGCAAGATGTTTCTTTTTTCTTTTTTTTTTAATGCTAAGGATGCTATGAAGATGCATGATTTTTTTTTTAATGTTAAGGATGCCGTGAAAACATATGATGATTTTTTTGAAATGCAATGTCATGAAAATGCAAGTTTTTTTTTCTTTTTTAGAATGTTATGAAAACGCAAGCAATGAATAACTTTTTTTTCTCTTCTTTTTTGATTTTTTTCTTTTTTTTATGTAAAAATGAATGATATGAGAAACAGATAAATAAAGAAGAAGAAGTACGCTCCCTTTTGTGCCCTAGTCAGGTGGAACCTAAGATTTGACAGTCATTATGTTCAATCTATCAGTGCAAGATTTTTTTAGGACAGGTCTAAACTTCTAAAAAGTCATGGTTCCCAGATTGCCCTTATCTTGAAAGATAAAGACCCAAATCATGAATTAATCACAAGTAGGGATAAACCCTCTCAATATAATTAGTTCATGATATTAGTAACAATCTGAGTGGTGTCTCAACAAATGTCAAGTGAGCATAAAGTCCCTCAATAACAAAAGTCGAGACTCCTCCTATTCCTTGGCTTCGCACAGACTCGGTTATAGAGCCCAAAAAGTGTGTGAGGTAAGTGATAGTGATGTGTGTGAGACAGCATACAAACCTGTACAAAAATTTAAAAAGAAACTACCCCCAACCTGCAACAATATATATACAATAGCCAGGCTGCAATCATCTATCCTAAGGTTTCAACAATTATGCACAATTAAGTACAAAATATATACAAGTATATCATGTTAACACAAACACAGGAATAACGCTATCAGATATTTACATAGAACAAACTAAATAAAATCCATTTACAAACAAAAAGAAAACAAAAACAAGGATAAAAAGGGTAAAATAAATAAATAAAAATTATTAACAATTTGCATAACTAACAACAACAGGCTTGACTCTCCATCAGATCCCCAGTGGAGTCGCCATCTGTCGCGACCGAAATCGCGGTGAAAAATAGCAACTTGTAGTGATTTTAAAATATGACAATGGAAAATGGAGTCACCACCAATTTTATTTTACTTAGGAAAAATTAGAAAACCTTTTTTTGAAAACGGTCTTTGAAACCAGATTGGATTCGGGAGTCGGTTATGCTTAGGGAAGGGTGGAAACTTAATCCTACTGCACCCCTAACACACCCGTCCTAAGACAGTACCTTAGGTTAATTGTGCAAATTTTTAACAATCTTTGAAAATATTTATTTTACCCATTTTTGCAAAACATTGTAACTATTTATAAAAGGAAAACCACAAAATTATGAAAATTTAAATTTGGGCTTGACAGAAATAAAATTCTGCTCCTACGTATCCCCTGGTGCAATGGAGAACTCAAAGTTACGTAGTTCTTTATAAAATAAGTGTGGGTTAATTGATTTTAATTAAAAAAAATTTATTTGAAAGCGAATCCATTCTTGCACAGGATTCAAGTTAGCACTAGGCTACTCAATAAACCCTTATGATCCAAAAGATAATGAAGATAGCATTCGCTATTCAATCATCATCATCGGTCATTGCATGGATTAAAAGATTTTTATTTTATTTTTATGTTTTTTTTTTGCACAGGATTCAAGTTAGCATTAGGCTACTCAATAAATCCTTATGATCCAAGAGATAATGAAGATAGCATTCACTATTCAATCATCATCATTGGTCATTGCATGAATTAAAGATTTTTTTTTATGTTTTTTTTTTTTGCACAGGATTCAAGTTAGCACTAGGTTACTCAATAAATCCTTATGATCCAAGAGATAATGAAGATAGCATTCACTATTCAATCATTATCATTGGTCATTGCATGAATTAAAAGATTTTTTTTATTATATTTTTGTATTCTTTCTCATTTCATATATGATTCATCCTTTTGGAAGAATGCAAAAGGCAAAAAAAACTAAACACAATTTGTATGAGCAAAAATAAAAATAAAAACAGAAAAAAAAAACAAACAAAATTAAGTATATACATCACAACACCACTTAAGACAATATATATATATATATATATATATATATATATATATATATATAACAAATTTCTGACTTTTTTTTTTTATATTTTTTTTTGGAAAACTTAACAAATTGCTTTCAAACCATTTAGATAACATCTTAACCCAAACAAAATCTAGCCCACAAAAAAAAAATGAAAAGCCCAAAACAACCTTCAGCCCAAAAGGAAATAATCTTAAGCAAACACAAAAAAAAAAAAATCAAAGCGTAATGCTTTACAAAGAGATCCGTTTTCAAACCAAATGTATATTCCAAGCAATAGATTGTGAGACTCAGAGACGAACCGGAGAGGGAGAGTTAAGTTGGGGCTTGGGTGGCAGAGCAGCGGCGTGGCTGGATCTGGTGTGGGGTGACCGGATCTGGTTCGGTTGTACGGGGTCGGTGCCGGCGTGGAGGAGCTCGGGTTACCGGTTCTGGTTCAGTCAGAGAGAGACAGCGGTGCCGGCGTGGAAAAGCTCGGGTTGCCGGTTCTGGTTCGGTCAGAGAGAGGCAGCGGTGCCGGCGTGGAGGAAGTGGCGGAGAGCTTGAAGACGGCGAGGTAGAAGGCGACGCGGTCGAGGTGGGAGCCAGGGGTGAGGGAGGCGGCGCGGCAGATTTCGATGATGCGCTCCGAGTTCTTCTCGGTCTTGAGGAGATGGAGGGCGTGGTCTTTGAGAGAGGTTGGGGTTTGGGTGTTTATGGGTGGTGGTTTGATAGTTCTAAGTGAAGCTGGAGTGGTGGAGATGGAGGTTGAAGAAGATGAATAGTGAAGGGGTGAGTTGACTCGGTTGAAGGTGATGGAAGAAGGAGGTTGAGGTTATGTCACGATTTGGGAGGGCAGCAGGGTGATGGTTCTGTGGTGGCTTCAAGTTGAATGGTGTGTGAAGAGGAGAGTTCTGCTTTGGTGAGGATGATGATAGTGAATGGTGGAGTGGAGGTTGAAGGTTGAAGATGAAGTGTTTGTGGGTTGAAGATGGCTCAACCATGGAAAATGGCAGCCAGCCGTCTCCTTCGTCTCCCTCTCCCCTCTGTAAAATCCTCTCTGTAAAATATCAATCCTCTCCCCCTATCTTTTCACGCTACTCCCTTTGTAAGCAGAAAAACCAATCTGCAACCCCAAAGAGATCAGTGTAGGTTGCAGATAGAGTGGTCTAGCTCAGTTTCCATTTTTATGTTTTTTTCTCTTAGGCTGTGTCACCTTCTCATGCCTGCTCATCACTAAAAACTTTCCATTTTTGCTTCTCTTGAGCCTTGGGCCTTTGGAGCTGCTGTAGCATTGCAGCAGACATGACATGGTGTAGTTACATTTCAACCAAATTGAGAGTAACCGAAAGAAAGCAACTAGCTAGCAGCAAATGTGAAAAAAAAAGACCACCCCTTCCTTCTTTTTTTTTTTTTAAAAAAGTAGGCTCACAATTGGGCCTTAAAAAAAACAAAAAAGGACCTTAATTAGTTCAAAAATTTTTTGTCACTTTTCATTTTTTATTTTTTTTTATTGGGAGCCCGGTCAAAATTGAGTGTTCACAAAGCTAGAGACATTTTTTGTATCTCAAATTATAGCAAGGGAAAGACAACTCAAAGACCAGTTACGAAATATAAAGAAAGACTCTTCTATAGATTCTTACTTACTTGCAATTAAGAAGGTAGTTGATACATTGGGGTCAATAGGATCTCCAATTGATGAATCTAAGTATGTGGAAGCAATTCTTGATGGATTAGCATAAGAGTATGAAGGTTTTGTTACTGTCATCATTTCAAGGAGTGAATCTTGCAGTATTGGAGAACTTGAAGCACTTCTTATGACTCAAGAAGAAAGGATAGAACAATTTAGGAAAACTAAATTGAATACAATTCAAGGAAATTTAGTTCAGTCACAAATTGGAAAGAATCAGGGCTATGGTGGTAGTTTCAATTTCAGAGGTGGTTTCAATCAGAGACAGAACTTTGGTAATTTTGGTGTTAGTCAAGGTTGTGGTTTCATCATGAATCAAGGAAGAGGATCCTTCAATGGCAAAGGACAACAGAATTTTAGAGGCCATTTTGGCAAATTTTTGTGGCAGAAATTTCTCTGGTGAGAGACCTCAATGTCAACTTTGCAAGAAAGTTGGTCACACTGCAACAAACTGTTGGTACAAATTTAATCAATCTTTCACATATTCTGGTTCTCAATTGAATCAAGTTTCCAGGAATTTCAACAACGGTAATTCCTCCATGAATGCCAAGATGGCTGTTCAAAGTCATGATCATAATTTTTCCAATGGCAGTGTCAATTATTCTATGAATGCTATGTTAGCTACTCCATGAACACTGTATGATCCAGCTTGGTATCCTGATTTTGGTGCCACACATCATCTCATACCAGATTCAACTAATTTGCAACACAAGATAGAGTATGATGGCTTAGAAAAAGTATTTGTTGATAATGGTGTAGGTTTGTCAATATCACATATTGGGCACTCAAAATTTTCTTCTAATTCTATCAATACTTCTTTTGTCATGAATAATCTCTTGCATGTCCCTAAAATCACTAAAAATCTATTAAGTGTTGCTTAATTTGCTAAAAATAATCATGCATTTTTTGAATTTCACTCTAACTAATGTTTTGTAAAATTTTAGGATACTAAGGAGATCCTCCTTCAAGGCACCCTTAGAAATGGACTATATGTCTTTCCTCAATTCCTTCTCACAAAGTCCTCTCCTTCTATTCTGTCAAATGTTGCTTCAGCATCTTCTGCAACTGATTTGTCACTTTGGCATTCAAGACTTGGTCATGCCTCTAATCAAGTTATGACTAGAGTATTGAAGTCACGTAATTTTCCTATTTTTTTTTTGTAATTCTCAATTTTCCAGTATATGTGAGGCTTACTGTATGGGGAAGTCTCATTAGCAACCATTTTCAAATTCACATTATGTATATTCTACTCCCCTACAACTTGTGTATACTGATATTTAGGGTCCAGGCCCCTATGAATGCAATAAATGGTGCTAGATACTATATTTTGTTTGTTGATGCTTACTCTAAGTATTCTTGGATCTATTTGTTACACACTAAGTCTCAGGAATTTTTTGTTTTTCTTCAATTTAAACAAATGGCTAAGTTACAATTAGGCTCTAAACTTAAAGCATTACAAACTGAAAATGCTAAGGAGTTCTTAGTTTTTTCCAAATATTTAGAGTCAAATGATATTTCTCACAGATTAACATATCCTTATGTCCATCAACAGAATGAGAGTGTAGAGAGAAAGCATAGGTGTGTCATAGAAATGGGATTGACATTACTTGCAGCCTCCTTTCTTCCTCTCAAATTTTGGGGAGATGTGCTTATTCATGCTGTTTCTATCATTAATTCCTTACCAACTCTAGTACTTCACAATGTCTCTCCATTTGCAGTTTTGTTCCACAAACAACCTTCATATCATAGCTTCAAAGTATTTGGTTGTGTTTATTATCCTTTCACTAGACCCTATAATAAAAATAAAATTGATTTCAGCTCTTTTCAATGTGTGTTCTTAGGCTTTGCTCCCTCTTACAAGGGATTCAAGTGCTTATCTCCTTTAAGGAAGTTCTATTTCATACCTCGTGTCATTTTTTATGAGTTCTTTTTCCCTTTAAATTAAAATCCAGTCATTTTTTGTCATAATCATCTTTCATTTCCTCTTCACCAATTTATGTTCCTTCTATTCCTTTGGTGTCTAGGTGTGCCTCGACTGTATATAGACAACATTGTGTTAATACTGCATTAAATCATAATTTTGTGCCTAATCATCTCTCTGTCCAGAATTCTAGTGCCTCCACAATACTTTCAGCTCCAGTTCAAATCTCTCCTATTTAGCAACAGCCCTCTACTGTACCTGTCATTCAGAATATAACTAGAGCTAAGGCTGGTGTCCATAAACCAAAGGTGTTCTCTACTGCTTTAGAGTCAACTTCTGTAGCTCAAGCTCTTGATCAACCACACTGGAAGAAAGCTATGTCTGATGAATATGATGCTTTAATAAGAAATAAAACTTGGTCTCTAGCTGAACTTCCTCCTGATAGAATTGCCATTGGTAGTAAATGGGTATTTCGAGTCAAATACAAGTCTAATGCCTCTATAGACAAATATAAGGCAATGTTAGTTGCAAAAGGCTTTAATCAAAGGCCTATCTTTGATTATATTGAGACATTGAGTCCAGTGGTCAAGCTTACAATTATTAGAATAGTGCTTACTTTGGCTTTGAGTAGAAATTGACCTATTCACCAACTTGACATCAATAATGCCTTTTTGAATGGAGATATCCAAAAAGAAGCTTATATGCTACAGCCATAGGGTTTTACAGTTAGTAACTCTCAGTTGGTCTACAAACTTCACAAGGCTCTTTATGACCTCAAGCAAGCACCTAGAGCTTGGTTTCACAAGCTATCCACTGCTTTATGTCATCTTGGCTTCAATGCAACGAAATCATATGCTTCTTTGTTCACCAGATTCTCTCCTACATCTACCATTCTTATTTTAGTTTATGTGGATGACATTTTAATAACTGGTTCCTCTACTTCTGATATTTTGTCTTTAGTCAGCACCTTAAATTCTACTTTTGCTATCAAAGATATGGGGAAATTGCATTACTTCCTAGGGATTGAAGTCCAGCAAACTACCACTAGAGGACTACACTTATCTTAGGCTAAATATATTCATGATCTTCTCAAAAAAGCTAATATGCTTCATTGCAAGTCTTATCCTACTCTAATGACATCTCACCTAAAACTTTCTGTTAAAGGGGTGTTCCATTTTCTGATCCTTCTTTATATAGATCAATTATGGGTACCCTATAATATGTTACAGTCATTAGGCCTGAAATATCATTTGTTGTAAACAAAGTTTGTCAGTTCATGCAGTCTCCAATGGTTCCCATTGGAAAGAAGTAAAAAAAATATTGAGATATTTACATGGAACTGTCTCTGGTGGTTTGCATCTTCAACAATCCATTAATTTAACTCTTTATGGTTTTAGTGACTCTGATTGGGGCTCTGACATAGATGACAAGAAATCTACAAGTGGTTATTGTGTATATTTTGGGAAGAATTTAGTCTTCTGGTCCAGTAGAAAACAACATGTAGTGTCACAAAGTAGCACTGAAGCAGAGTATAGAAGTCTTGCTGCCTTAGCTGCTGAGCTTATTTGGATGCAATCTCTGCTATCTGAACTCAGAGTACCACTACCCTGTCCTCCCAAAGTGTTTTGTGACAACTAAAATGCTATTCTATTACCTGCTAATCCTATTCTCCACTCTCGTACCAAACATTTTGAGCTTGATCTATATTTTTTTAAAGATCAAGTTTTATCTAACAAGCTCCAAGTCAGTCACATTCCAGCATAGGAACAGGTGGTTGATATCCTAACCAAAGCTGTTTCAAGTTCATTATTCTCCACATTTAGAGACAAACTCAGAGTTGAACCACTTCAACTGCTAAGTTTGAGGGGGATGTGATGCGTGTGGATGTAGTGATTAAAAATCAGTTGTTAGGCTCACCAGAAAATAAAAAAAACCTTACAACTAGTTGTAGTTAGTAAGGGTCGATCCACAGAGAACCAAGTCAATTAACACTATCAAGTAATTCCCAATTTAAACTCTAATTAACAATAAACAGTAAAAAGGGGGGTTTTGGAGTTTTGATGAATAATGAACAGTTTCAAAGACAATAACAATAAATAAACTGAAAACAACAATATAAGAAAATTGGTTAAGAGATTGAATCCACCACTAGATTTATATGATGATGTAAATCCACATATTATTTTATTCCAACATGCTCAATTATGTTTTTATGCAATTGTGAGAGTAAACCTCTGTTTTCCTTACGTGTTGGCCAATTTAGCAACCGCTCAAATCAACTTCTAATCACCGATTAATCATAAAGCAACCGCTTTACAATTATTCAACAATTGCATTAAGATTTAGAAAATCAATTACACTAAGATCTAATCACACACCTAGGGATTAAATTACTTAGAACATATATTTCTCTAGATCTATTACCACAACCGTGCATAATAAACCCAAATCTACCACTTTTATAACTGGCAAATAGCACAAAGATAATTATACCCACATGAACATCATACATCCCATTAGATCTATTACCACAACCGTGCATAATAAACCCAACTCTATCTCATAGAAAGTGGAAACAAGTATAAAAACCTTCATACCAACAATAGATTCGTAAATATATGAATAAAAACATAACGTGTTGAAATAATCAAATATGCAAGGTTTACAACATCAATACTAGCAGTTTCATCACCCTCTTAACCAAAGGAGGTTTAGTTACACATAGCTAAAAGGAAATCACAAGAAAAACTGAGAAGAAACAAGAAGAAACAAGAAGAAACTATGAGAGAAATGAAGGAGAGTTCAAGTTGTGTCTTCCATGATAACCGATGGTGCCCTTTTATAGAAGTCCTGGGTAGCAAAATGACAAAGGGGAGTGGGTTGGTGAATGGGGTAGTTGAGAGGGTTGGTGAGTGAAGTAGGTGAAAGGGTTGGTGAATGGGGTAGTTGAATGGGTTGGTGAGTGAAGTAGGTGAATGGGTTGGTGAGTGAAGTAGGTGAATGGGTTGGTGAGTGCGAAAATTCCTTGGTCTGACTTGGAAGCCAAAAACGACCGATAATGCTTCGGATTCATGAAAAGTATTCTTCATGAAAGTTTTAGGTCTTTGTCTTGGCTATAACATGCATATCTGGATCGTCCAATTTGGCTTCCTACAGCCCAAGATATGACCCAAATACCGCGGTTGCTCAAACCCAACTTCAGCACCTCTGTTTCGACTTGCAAGCTCAAACTGACCCATTAGACTTCATTATTTCAAAATGTGTTCTTCATGAAAGTTGTTTATTTGGGTCTTGACTATCAGCTATCCAAATTTCAGCCCATCTCCATTATTAAAACTTGATATATGATTTTATGAGTGCACACCGTTCGGATTCTAGTGACAGAACTCGTATTCTGACTTTCATGTACACTTAGGTCCCTTAGACATCTGTTTAAGACTTTGAGCTCTTCATCAAAGTTGTAGAGCTCTCTTAGCTTTCCTACAAGATAAAATTCATAATTGTCAGATATCAGGAACTCAAGTTATGGCCAAAATACAGAAACAAAGTGTAAAATCTCAATAATGCTGAAAATATTCAATTAGGACCAATTTGAGCTTAGACTCACAAAATCATACCAAACTCGATCAATTAAGAATATGGAGAGTGTGAATGACTAATCATAAGGGTTTCTTAATAAATAAAATATGTGATTATCAAATTCCCCCACACTTAGCTTTTTGCACTCCTGGGCAAAACTCAAGACCAAAACAAGGACATAAGAGAGATTAACAAAAATTTAAATTCCAACGACATTCAAGAGCCCAAAATTTTACAATCAAGAAGAACAACCAAAGGTTCAAAGGATCAAAACATTCATGAGTTAACAATTCTCCACATCTCAAACCAACAAGCAAGGTATCTTCAATATGAATCGAGAATGATAGATCTTCACAAGATTCCCTCTCAATCTCTCAAGTGTTTAAAAAGGTAGGTATTTCACTCAATTCAACCATGAAAATTGCACTACCATAAGCTTGCTTATCTTCTAATTCTCCACTACTCAAAACACATGCACACACAAATCATGAGGACTTTATTTAAGGTTGTAATGGGGTCAAGGTAACAGAAGAGGGTAAAATGGATATGAGAGGATAAATACCAAAGAGAATAAAAGCAAATGAGAGCTGAGTTCCAATAACAAGCATAAAAGTTCATCCCAACTCTAATGTATAACCCTTACATATTCATTTCTCAATCCTTTTTTTTTTTTTTATATATGAACATAACTATATACATACATTCTTTTTTTTTTTTATTTATTTTTTTTTTTTTGGGCACTCTTTCCTTTTTCAACAACCATTTTGTACACACACCCCACACTTGTTCAAAAACTCATTCATTAACCAGCTAATGTTCTTTTATTCCCTAAGGTAAAATAAGAACACGATTTTCCATTTAAGGTACATAATGAGCTAGAAACAATGAATGGTTAAATAAGCTCAAAGGGGTTAAGCAAAGGAAAATATACAAGGTTGGCGGGAATCGAGAATTTTCAAGAAGTCAAAAGAGTGCTTGATATCATATTGAAAACAAGGTTGGCTATTTGGTTAAACTAGCTAATTAAGAAAGAGGGCCTCAATCATGTTCATGCATGCAAGTGAAAACGTAGCTTTTAAAAAGAATCAAAGCAAGTTCTAGAGCAACAATTTCATGAGTGAAATTCACACAAGAAAGAAGAGAAATGGCATAAATGTTAAATCCATCCATTAGGCTCAAAATCTCACCAGGTATGCATCCATCAAACTCAATTCATTAATTCAATCATCCATCACCAAGCACATCAGTTCAAGAAGGAAGAAAAGTTATTCAATCATGCAATGATTCTTTTCTTTAAAAACTTTTTTTTTTTTTTTGAAATTAAGACATTTTTTTATGCTAAAATCTCTCCCCCACACTTAATATAACATTGCCCTCAATGTGAAAGAGAGATATAGAAAAGAGCAACACAACCTGATAAGAAGTGAATCAACACTAAGCGTAAAAGAAGCACACTTGTCATCATTGCCGCAATGCACTCGAAAAGAAACCAAATAATAAAACTTTAGTACTTCCACAATTTAATACTAATTAATTACTACCTAAAAACAAGCTCCTTACTCGCCACCAATTAAGATGCGTCTCAAGAGTAAAATTACTCCTTACTCTGCCATCACTAATTAGTTTAATAAGTCCATGACAATCATATCATACTTTCCAAAAAAAATTTTTTTTTTTAAATTTTTAATTTTTTTTTTTTTTTAGGTCAACTATCCTTCCCCCCCAACTAGATCATAACATGGTCCTCAATGTTAAAAAAAATAGAAAGGAAAAAGATAGAGGATAGTACCTGTTACTGCAATTACGGAAAAGAGAAACCTCACACAAATATAAACAAAAACAAAGTACGATGAATAAAACTAAAGATAAAGGAAAGTCATAGATGAAGTGTCAGGTCACACTGTTGTTTCTTGCTGCCTCCCTTGTTGTTGTCTCCTTGCTCATTGTCTCCGACCAATCTATCTCGGGCACATCGGATCGTTCATAAACAAAGGCTTCCAATTTATCAATTAACTCATCAACAAGTGGAAGCCGAGATAAGGAGTTGTCTTTCGTAAGGTGTGACAAATTTCTTCTCCACAAAGACGTGGTCAACAAAAGATAACAAATTATCAAAGAAATTATTAACATTCAACAAACCTATGGGTTTATGGTGGATGTTCAATTGGGCCCAAGAAACAATTTGAAAAACTTCTGCCAAAGTACCAAAACCACCAGGTAAGGCTATGAAGGCATCAGAGTTTTCAAGCATTGCCGTCATTCGTGCATGCATAGATGTGGCAAAAGGAGAGGATGGAGTGTGTCTCAGAATCAGGAATGCACCTTCTAATGACTTGATCTGCACAATGCTTCCATAAGTACGGCTCATCCCAGATATAGTATTTACAGTCACTCCTTAATTTATCTCTTTGGGCCTTGTTCAAATCCTCCGGAAAGTCCTTAGTAACCAGGTAGTTAACAATGTCAAGATACCAAGGGATTATGGTGTTGACAACCATCAAATATTCATCCGGAAAAGTCTCCATGATAGGCATTTCTTCCTCTTCGCTACCAATCTACTCAAGTGATCGGCCACCAAGTTTTCGCTCCCTTTCTTGTCTTTAATCTCCAAGTCAAATTCCCGGAGCAATAAAATCCATCTGAGCAATCTAGGCTTTGCTTCTTTCTTTGTTAGAAGATACTTCAAGGTGCATGATCTGAAAACACAATCACTTTAGAACCAATTAGATATGATCTAAATTTTTCTAAAGCAAATACAACAACTAGAAGTTCCTTTTCTCGTGGTTGAGTAATTAAGTTGAGCATCATTTAGAGTCCTTGATGCATAGTAAATGGCATAAGGAACTCTATCAACTCGTTGTCCCAAGACAACTCCTACTGCAAAGTCACCGGCATCACACATTAGTTCAAAAGGTAACTCCCAGTTGGGTGGCACCGATGATAGCGCAACAGCTTAACAACTTCTTGAGTTTATTGAAAGCTTCCATACATTTCTCATCGAAGTTAAAATTAACATCTTTTTGAAGAAGTCTACAAAGGGGCAATGAGACTTTAGAAAAGTCTTTAATGAATCTCCTGGTAGAAACCTGCATGACCAATAAAAGAACGAATTTCCCGCACACTACTGGGTGGTGGCAAAGAATGCATGAGTTCTACCTTAGCTTTATCTACTTCAATTCCCTAGCAGAAATTACATGACCTAACACAATGCCTTCATTCACCATGAAATGACATTTTTCCCAATTCAATACCAGGTTAGTGTCAATGCATCTTTTAAGAACCAATGTTAAATGTTCCAGGCAATTTTCAAAATCATTTCCAAAGACACTAAAGTCATCCATAAAAACCTCAATGATGTTTTCAATGTAATCGAAAAATAAACTCATCATGCATCTTTGGAAAGTTCCCGGTGCATTGCGAGTCCAAAAGGCATTCGCCTATATGCAAAGGTACCAAATGGACAAGTGAATGTAGTCTTGTCTTGGTCTTCCGGAGCTATGGCAATCTGATTGTAACACAAAAACCATCCAAAAAACAATAATGAGAATGACCACTAATCTTTCTAACATTTGATCAATGAAAGGTAAAGGAAAGTGGTCTTTTCTCGTGGCGGCATTCAACTTCCCGTAATCAATACAAACACGCCACCCTGTCAGTAACCTTGTGGGAATAAGCTCATTTTCAGATTTCTTACCACAAGAATTCCAGATTTCTTTGGTACTACCCGGACTGGCTTACCCACTTGCTATCGAAAATGGGGTAGATCACCCCCACACTTAGGAGCTTTAGTATCTCCTTTTTCACAACTTCCATCATGGGAGGATTCAACCTCCGCCGAGGTCTCTCACAAGTTTAGTATCCTCCTCCATTAATATCCCGTGCATACAAATGGAGGGACTAATACCCTTGATATCGCCTATTGACCAACCAATGGTCGTTTTATGTTCCTCGCAAAACAACTACCGCTTTCTTCTTGTTCTTGGGTGAGTGACTTTGCAATTATTACTTGGAAGGGTGTCCTTCTCTCCCAAGAAGATGTATTTAAGATGATCAGTGCAAGTGCTTTAAGTTCCAATTCAGTGCCTCGCACAAATGTAAGGTTGAGGTATATCGGTAGTAACAGTGTAAATCAACAAAAGTTACCTCATGCTCTTCTCTTACGGGAGTGGAAGATAGCTCTTTTAAGGCAAAGAACAATTTCATCAATGTCTTCACTCCATAGCTCTTCTTCACTCTTCTTCTTTTCCTCCTGTACATCTAAGCTATGAGTTAGAATTGTATCAAGAGCATCAAAATGGTTAGTATCAAAAGCTATAGAAATTAAAGAATCAAAAGGATCAAAAGAATCAATTAAACAAGCAGAGTGCACATCACTTGGGTATCTCATAGCTTCAAAAATATTGAATCTAATTAATTCCCCATCAAATTCCATTGTTAGAGTTCCTGAGTGCACATCAATTTTTGTCCGCGCAGTCTTCAAAAATGGTCTCCCTAACAAGATAGGAGCAGATTTGGGAGACTCATCCTCTTCCATGTCAAAACATAGAAGTCTGCAGTAAACACTAATTCATTCACCGCACCAAAACATCTTCAACCACACCCTTAGGGTATGTATTAGATCTATCACCAATTGAATAACGACACCAAGAGGTTCCAAAGGACCCAAGTATAAAGATGCATAAATAGAATATGGCATGACATTTATAGATGCACCTAAATCAAGCATTGCCCTTTCAATCCTTGTGTTACCTATAGTGCATGGAATGGTGAATGTGTCGTGGTCCTTACATTTGGTTGGGAGTTTCTTTTTAATTACAAAAAACATTTTCTCCCACTTGGACCTTTTCATTTCCTTTTAACTTCCTCTTGTTAGTGCATAATTCTTTCGTAAATTTTGCATATCTAGGTACACGCTAATGGCATCTAACAAAGGGATATTAACCTCTACCTTCCTAAAAGTCTCAAGTATTTCTTTTTCTCGCTTCTTCTTTCTTGGTTTTAACCAATCTACTAGGAAAAGGAGCTTTAGTAACATATTTAGGAAGGGTTCAGAAATACTTACCTTAGGGGCTTTGGAAGTTTGCCCTTTTATCATTTGCTTCTTTGGGTGGTTCATCCGTCTCTTGAGTGATTGGTGGAGGAGATGTAGGCTCATCCATCGTCTTTTCCGCTTCTCAACGTGACAAAGACTAGCATTTTCCTGGATTGACTTCGGCCGTGAGGGTAGTTTTCCCGAAGCTTGGCTTTGAAACTTGTTGAATTCCGTGACACCGCCTCTATCTGATTCTCGCAAGTTATTGATTGCGATCCTTGTTTCTTGTTGAACTGCGAATTATTAGTAGCCATTTGCTTCACTAGCTCCTCTAGTGAAGGCTCGTGTTGCTTAGGAGTTTGAACTTCTGCCTTGTCTCTCGAGGGAAATGTGCTTGCCTTTGTTGGAATCTGGAGGTCCATAAGTCGGAGGTTGATTTTGAGGTTGCTTTGCATAGCTAAAATTAGGATGATCCCTCCAACCTGGATTATATGTGTTTGAGTAGGGGCTGTAATTTTTTGAAAGGCCAAAGATATCCCCCATCTTGCTCTTACCTCCTCATTTGTGTCCTCTTGGAGAGTGGGACACGTATCGTCAGGATGTCCAGATGAACAACAGATCCCACAAGCATGAACTGGTGCTTTACCCGAATCCATTAACCGTGAACCATAGCAATCAATTGAGTCATTTGTCATTCTGTTGAGATTTGTTGTCTCTACTTCTTTCATCGCTTCTTACTCCAGCAGTCATTTCTAGAGTAGAATTGTTGAGTATTGGCAGCCATTCTTGAGATCAAGTTTCTAGCTTCGAGGAGTTTTATCAACTAATGCTCCTCCACTAGCAAAGATCAATCATGTTGCGGTCCATCACTAGCAAACCTTCATAAAAGTAATCAGATCGTGTCGAAGTTGTTCACGATTTGATGCTGAGGGCAACTAGCACACAATCTCTTGAATCTCTCCCAATACTCATGAAGTGATTCCCATGTCTTTGTTGGATGCCGCAAATTTCTTTTCTCGATGGTGGCGGCCTTTGATGCAGGGAAATATCTGTCTAGGAAAGCCCGAGCCATGTTCTGCCATGTCTGAATTGATCCGGGTGGCAAGTAGTACAACCACTCCTTTGCAGAATCCTTTAGGGAAAACGGAAAAGCTCTCAGCTTGACTTGCTCCACTGAAATTCCTGCAGGCTTCATACTAGAACACACAACATGGATTTCCTTCAGATGTTTGTTAGGATCTTCTCCGGCTAGTCCATTAAAAGATGGCAAAAGATGAATGAGACCAGATTTCAACTCAAATGCTTCCTCATTCTCAGGAATTTCTATGCACAGAGGTTGTTGGTCTAAGTTCGGAGCACCCAACATCCTTAGTGTATTTTCTGCCATCACTGCTTCTTCAGGTGGCTCAGATATCTCAGATGCCGCAGAACTGGAAAGATCTATGTGACGGCAGCTTCAACGCGTAGACAGTGTGAAGTGGGAAATATTCCGGATGGAAGGGAAATTGAGGATATGAAGTGAGTTGATCAATATAGTTCCTCAAATTTAGCAATCCTGTCTACCCCTTCAATAGACATCAACACCTACAAAATACTCAAAAAAAAAAATTCAAAACTAAAAATAAAAACAAAAATAAAAACAGAGTAAAAATAGGAAATAAATTAATAGTGTAATTGAAAAATTGGCTCCCAAGAACGGCGCCAAAATTTCGATGCGTGTGGATGTAGTGATTAAAAATCGCTTGTTAGGCTCACTAAAAATAAAAAAAACCTTACAACTAGTTGTAGTTAGTAAGTATTCGATCCACAGAGAACCAAGTCAATTAACACTATCAAGTAATTCCCAATTTAAACTCTAATTAACAATAAACAAGTAAAAGGGGGTTTTGGAGTTTTGATGAATAATGAACAGCTTTCAAAGACAATAACAATAAATAAACCGAAAACAACAATATAAGAAAATTGGTTAAGAGATTGAATCCACCACTAGATTTATATGATGATGTAAATCCACATATTATTTTATTCCAACATGCTCAATTATGTTTTTATGCAATTGTGAGAGTAAACCTCTGCTTTTCCTTACGTGTTGGCCAATTTAGCAACCGCTCAAATCAACTTCTAATCACCGATTAATCATAAAGCAACCGCTCTTACAATTATTCAACAATTGCATTAAGATTTAGAAAATCAATTACACTAAGATCTAATCACACACCGGGATTAAATTACTTAGAACATATATTTCTCTAGATCTATTACCACAACCGTGCATAATAAACCCAAATCTACCACTTTTATAACTCGGCAAATAGCACAAAGATAATTATACCCACATGAACATCATACATCCCATTAGATCTATTACCACAACCGTGCATAATAAACCCAACTCTATCTCATAGAAAGTGGAAACAAGTATAAAAACCTTCATACCAACAATAGATTCGAAATATATGAATAAAAACATAACTGTGTTGAAATAATCAAATATGCAAGGTTTACAACATCAATACTAGCAGTTTCATCACCCTCTTAACCAAAGGAGGTTTAGTTACACATAGCTAAAAGGAAATCACAAGAAAAACTGAGAAGAAACAAGAAGAAACAAGAAGAAACTATGAGAGAAATGAAGGAGAGTTCAAGTTGTGTCTTCCATGATAACCGATGGTGCCCTTTTATAGAAGTCTGGGGTAGCAAAATGACAAAGGGGAGTGGGTTGGTGAATGGGGTAGTTGAGAGGGTTGGTGAGTGAAGTAGGTGAAAGGGTTGGTGAATGGGGTAGTTGAATGGGTTGGTGAGTGAAGTAGGTGAATGGGTTGGTGAGTGAAGTAGGTGAATGGGTTGGTGAGTGCGAAAATTCCTTGGTCTGACTTGGAAGCCAAAAACGATCGATAATGCTTCGGATTCATGAAAAGTATTCTTCATGAAAGTTTTAGGTCTTTGTCTTGGCTATAACATGCATATCTGGATCGTCCAATTTGGCTTCCTACAGCCCAAGATATGACCCAAATACCGCGGTTGCTCAAACCCAACTTCAGCACCTCTGTTTCGACTTGCAAGCTCAAACTGACCCATTAGACTTCATTATTTCAAAATGTGTTCTTCATGAAAGTTGTTTATTTGGGTCTTGACTATCAGCTATCCAAATTTCAGCCCATCTCCATTATTAAAACTTGATATATGATTTTATGAGTGCACACCGTTCGGATTCTAGTGACAGAACTCGTATTCTGACTTTCATGTACACTTAGGTCCCTTAGACATCTGTTTAAGACTTTGAGCTCTTCATCAAAGTTGTAGAGCTCTCTCTTAGCTTTCCTACAAGATAAAATTCATAATTGTCGATATCAGAACTCAAGTTATGGCCAAAATACGAAACAAAGTAAAATCTCAATAATGCTTGAAAATATTCAATTGACCAATTTGAGCTAGACTCACAAAATCATACCAAACTCGATCAATTAAGAATATGGAGAGTGTGAATGACTAATCATAAGGGTTTCTTAATAAATAAAATATGTGATTATCAGGATGTAAGTAAGAGTGATAGTTAGTTAATATAGTTTAGTAATAGCTGTTAGTTATTAATAGCTAAGCAACAGTTAAGAAGTTGTTATTCTATTATGATCACTAACTGATATAAATCAGATTGTAATGATGCGTAAAGGAAATGAATAATTGATCTCAAGTTTTAGTTTCGTTTCTTCTCTTTCTTTTGTTTCTTTATCTTCTCTACTTGGTCATGATAACTTTCACAACTCACATAATTTACATAAAGTGAGATAGGTTTTTAATTTTGATGAAAAATAAAAAAAAATAGAGAGAAGAAAGAAAAAAATGGTGTTGATTGATTTCACAGGAATTATCTAAAATTATTTTTAATAAAATATCTAAAGGTTTAAATATAGATATATATATATATATATATATATATATATATATATTTTCAAATCTGTCGGTACTCTTTATACTTTGGAGTGACATGTTGATGTAGAAAATAAAAATGATAGCGATATGATACAGAATTTGGCGGTATTGATAATAATAACACAATATATGAATTGCAATTGATTGAGTAGTAAATATTAATAATAATTAAAATAATTAAGATAACCCCCCCGGCCCCCACTCACACAAAATTTCAGTTAGCCAACAACAATAAAGATAGTAATGAAAAGAATTCTAAAATTTGGTGCGAATATGCATGAAATAATGGTTGAAGTTAGGTGAGTAAAAAGTAAAAATTAACAGGCTTGAAATTATCAAAATGAGGGAAATGAGAATGGAGACGATACTTCAATTATAAGTTACAAATACACATGTGGACCTTGCGGTCTCAACGGCAATGTGTTGTTGTAGTAATAATTTACTTTTTGATAAACTAGCTTTTTACCTGACCTATATACTAAAAATTTTATTCAACATTTTTTTTAAATGAGCATACTTTTTCATCATATATATTAAGCCATGGAAATAGCTATCAGAGAGCACAAAGAATGGGAGAAAAGAAGATTTCTCATTTCTTAATATGAATCAATACACTATACTGTACATTACTATTGCTATTTATATACAAGTCATAAGAGGAAGGTTAGTTCTAACTAACTAACTAACAGCCTGTATAATAACAATAATTAGGCAATGATCATTTTAATTTAACCATCGGTAATACTCCCCACAAGCTGGACTATGAAGATCATGAAGGCCAAGCTTGGAAATCAAAGATGTGAAGGAGGGAGACAGGAGAGGTTTGGTGAGCACATCTGCGAGTTGAGCAGAAGAAGGAACCGGTAGTAAGTGTATGAGCCCGTTTTGAATCTTCTCACGAACCACATGGTAGTCGATCTCGATGTGTTTGGTGCGTTCATGGAATGTGGGATTGTGGGCTAAGTAGATGGCGAATTTGTTGTCACAATACACAGATGCAGGTTGCTGAAGTAGAGCACATAAGTCATCAAAGAGAAATTGTAACCATTGGAGTTCACAAACAAGGCTGGCGAGGGCGCGATATTTTGCCTCAGAACTGGAACGAGACACGGTGGATTGTTTCTTGGACTTCCATGAGATGAGGGAAGAGCCAAGGAACACACAATAGCCAGAAACATATCTCCTTGTAGCTGGACAGCTAGCCCAATTTGAGTCTGCGAAACCAGAAAGTTTGAGGTCGGAAGTGGCAGAATAGAAGAGACCTTTAGCTGGAGAACTCTTGAGGTACTGAAGGATCTTGGTGGCAGCCTGAAAATGGACCTCCCTGGGTTGGGAGACATGCTGACTTAATTGTTGGACAGCAAAGGCAATGTCAGGCCGAGTGGTGGTCAAGTAAAGGAGCCTCCCAATAAGTCTTCTATAGGCTGATTCATCATGAAAGGGAGTAGAATCTGCAGTGTGCAGTTTGAGGCAATGATCATAAGGAGTGAGAGAAGGCTTGGCAGCAAGGGGGCCAGTGTCTTCAAGTAGTTCAAGTGTGTACTTGCGTTGGTTGATCAAAATGCCACTTTTGGACCGTGCAACCTCAAGGCCAAGGAAGAATCTGAGAGAGCCAAGATCCTTAATTTTAAAACTACTATCCAGGAATCTTTTAACATGTTGAATCTCTACCTGATCATTTCCAGCTAGAACTATGTCATCAACATAGACTAGGAGGGCAGTAAAGTGATTGGCATGAGTTTTAGTAAAGAGGGAATGATCAGCAGATGAGTGTTTGTAGCCAAGAGTAAGAAGAGCAGTAGACAGTTTGGAGTACCATTGTCGGCTTGCCTGCTTCAAGCCATAGAGGGATTTGTGCAATTTGCATACTCTGATGGATCCAGTTTCTGAATTTGTAGCCTTAACACTAGGAGGAAGAGACATGTAAATCTCCTCATTAAGATCTCCATGCAAAAACGCATTATTGACATCAAGTTGTTCGAGGAACCACCCTTTTATGGCAGCCAAGGCAAGTAAAGTTCTCACAATTGTCAATTTGGCAACTGGAGAAAAAGTGTCAAAGTAGTCAACTCCTTCCAATTGAGTGTAGCCTTTTGCCACTAAGCAGGCTTTGTATCTTTCAATTGAGCCATCTGCATGATGTTTAACTTTATAGACCTATTTGCATCCAATGGAAATCTTGCCTGGGGGTAAATCAACAATGGACCAGGTATTGGTGGCATCAAGAGCAGCCAGTTCAGATTTCATAGCATCTTTCCAACAGTCAAACTTACAAGCCTAGTTATAGGTTCTAGGTTCAGGGGTAGATGTAACAGCTAGGCAGAAGTGTTCGTAGGAAGGAGTGCAGTGATTATAGGTTAAAACAGAAGATAAAGGAAAAAGAGAATTACCTGAGGATGATTCAGTTGCAGAGGATATAAGAAGACTGCAGTGATAGTCTTCAAGATAACTAGGCTTGCTTCTGTTTCTATTTGAATGTCTGGTGGGGGCAGGAATGATAGGAACAGGGATAGTGGTAGTAGGAGCAGATATAGGTGGAGATGTATGAAAGGTAGGATGAGGTACATCAAGTGTATGGTCAAGTTCAGAATTGTCAAGGCTAACATAAGGAGTAGTAGTGGCAGGGTGAGGAGTGGTAGATAGTTTGCAAAAAGGAAAAATGGTTTCATAAAAGATGACATTCCTAGAAATGATGAATGCATGAGTGACAATATCATAGAGTAGGTAACCTTTGGTGCCATCTCTATATCCAAGGAAGATAGTTTTGCTTGCCCTTGGTTGGAATTTTGTTCTGTGATTTTGTATGGTGGTTGATGCATATGCAAGGCAGCCAAAGGTTTTTAAATGTAATAGAGGTGGTGGCTGTTGAAAAAGATGTTCATAAGGTGATTTATTTTGTAAAAGGGGTGTAGGAATTCTGTTTATTAAATGGACAGCATGTTGAATTGAGAAGTGCCAAAAATTAGAAGGCAGGTGAGCTTGGAAAGAGAGAGCTCTAGCAACATTAAGTATGTGTTGATGTTTCCTCTCAACAATACCATTTTGTTGAGGGGATTCAACACAAGATCTTTGGTGGAAAATTCCTTTAGCAAGATAAAAATCATGCATAAGGAATTCAGTACCATTGTCACTTCTGAGACATTTAAGTTTCTTATCAAATTGAGTTTCAATGAAAGAAATGAAATTGATGAGATGTTGTGTTGTTTCACTTTTAAATTTAATGAGAATAATCCAGGTAAATCTACTATAATCATCAACAAGTGTAAGAAAATACTGATGTCCAGAAATGGATGGGGTGGCATAAGGACCCCATATGTCAGCATGCAGTAAATCAAAAATGTGATGAGAACATGAAACGCTGTTAGGATAAGGAAGTCTCTTTTGTTTGGCAAAATGACAAATGTCACATGGAGAAGTATAATTCGAGTAAGGTACAAAGGGAAAGTGTAAGGAAATACATTTGTGTATGGAATCGAAAACATGGCCGAGCCTATTGTGCCATATCAGGGCAGAATCATTATTTTTGTGTTTAGAAACAGAATTACAAATAGAATCAGAAGCCAGTGAGTGACCTGAAGAAGAAGCTTGAAACACAAACAGTCCTCCATGATTCTCAGCTATACCAATCATCCTCTGGTTTGAATTCTGCACAATAGAACATTTATTAGGATATAAACATATATGACAATCTAAAGAATTAAGAAGTGTAGAAGTAGAAATAAGATTGACATTAAAGTTGGGTAGGAAGTAGACATTATGTAAGGTAATGGATGGAGATAGGTGTATAGTGCCTGATATAGTGGAGGTGGTTTTATGGCCATCTGGTAAGGACATGGAAAAGGGTGGTATATGTTGGTAAGTGGTAAAATTATGGAGGGAGTGGGTAATATGGTCGATGGCCCCTGTATCTAGGACCCAAAGGACAGAATTCTTACCAAGAAGAGGAGAGGAAGTGGAATTTAGGGCAGGTTGAGAGGTGATGGAGTTAATGGATGGTGAAGCTTGCATGTGTGGCTGCTGAAGGAGCTATAAAATCTGTTGGTATTGCTCTTGAATGAGATTCAAGGAAGGAGGATCAGGTTGAGTAGCTGCAGGAGTGTACTCAGGTGTAAAATTCTGTTGAATATTATCATTAGAGACAAGGTTTACACTAGCCTGTCCTCCTTTGGGTTGATAACCAGGCGGAAATCCATGCTTGAGAAAGCAAGTGTCTATAGTGTGATTATTGCATTGACAATGAGTGCAAAATCTGTTGGAGCCAGGATTAGAACCACGACCTCCCCCATAATTCCATCTACCTCTGCTTCTAGTAGAAAAGGATTGATTACCATTAGAAAAACCTTTGTTGAAATTTTGTTGCCCTGAGAAATGGGATTTCTGGGTTGAATGTTGAACTTGCATGACAAGAGATTGTGGAGCCATGTTGATATCAAGAATTGGAGAAACAATTAATTGCCTTTCTTGTTGAATGACGAAGGAAAAAGCCTTGTCAAGAGAGGAAGAGGTGAAATAAGCATGATTTGGGATCGAACATGAGCATATTGCTCATTCAAGCCCTTAAGGAATTTGATAACTTTGTCTTGTTCATTGTATTTGCGCAAATCAGTTGCAGCACCACAGGTGTAGGGAATGGCACAAGTACAATCCCTAATAGGTCGCAAATTGTCGATTTCTTCCCACATAGTAGTCAAAGCAGTGTAGTAATTAGAAATATCAAGAGTACCTTGCTTGAATAGGGTTAATTCATCTTGGATATCGGAGATTCAGAAGATATCATCTTGAGCAAATCGATTTTCAAGATTCTTCCAAACGGCAGAGGCACGATCATACCAGAGAATCGATTTGGCGATGCTATCTGAGATAGATCATTGAAGCCAAGCAAGGACCATATTGTTGCATCGGATCCAAGGTTCATAGAGAACAGAAGAAGTCGCAAGAGGAATTAGGGTTCCAGTGACAAAGTGCAATTTGTTCTTCGAAATCAAAGCAACTTTCATCGCGCGCGCCCATGTTTGATAGTTCTTGCTATCCAGTAATGGTGAAACAAGAATAATGGAGGGGTTTTCGTTTGGGTGCATGTAGTAAGGGTTTGAAGGATTAGTAGCAAAATCCAAGTAAGAAGGGGTTGGATTCGCCATTAGAGAACAAATTGGAGAAAAGAAGGTAGAAGAAATCAAGAAGAAGAATGAAGATTGGAGAAGAGTTGCGGAAGAAGAAAATCTGATACCATATTAAGCCATGGAAATAGCTATCAGAGAGCACAAAGAATGGGAGAAAAGAAGATTTCTCATTTCTTAATATGAATCAATACATTATACTGTACATTACTATTGCTATTTATATACAAGTCATAAGAGGAAGGTTAGTTCTAACTAACTAACTAACAACCTATATAATAACAATAATTAGGCAAGGATCATTTTAATTTAATCATCGGTAATAATATATGTCATTTTTATTTCATAAAATTTTTTCGCACAAAATAATAACTTGAATATAGTTATTTTATTTTACTTTAATTTTGTTCTTGCATATTAAATAAGAAAATTATCGTAATCGCTTAATATTTTCAAACAATGTAAAGTAGTCTTTATAATTTTTAAATAATGTAAATTGATCCTTATTGAGCTCTTATACTTTCAATCTTAATAAGAAATACACCCGACTAATTATAAAAAAGATCATTTATATTATTTCAAAATTATAAAGACTTGTTGAAATAATTTTGAAGCAGAGGGAGATAATGTTAATATGTGTGAAAATGATTTTGATGCTTGTTTGTAATTATAATTGAATAAGGCCTAAAGTTTTAAACTCTTCACAACAAATATTAATATTATTTTTTGAGTATATTGATTCTGTATTTATTTATCTATTACATAAATAGGAATGGAATTCTTATTTTCTGCATTCTAAACTATTAAGAAGCTACGAAACCTGTTATAGGCAGTGCTTATCTTTGAAAAGTACTGTATTTTGGAAGGGAGAAAATATATAGTGTAGTTTCACCTTATTTTAACCTATGAAACATGAACACATTATTTTGTTGTTATATCTATGTTAGATACATAATAACACATATATAACATATGTGTCCATACATGTTTGATTAAAAAAATATTTTTTAATTTAGATATATCAGAGATACAGCAAGATACAAGTAATTTAAAATAAAAAAACTTAATTATTATTTAAAATTAAAAAAATAGTGATATACCTAGTTATCAATTATTTATTATTCAAGTTCAATTATTCAATTATCAAGATCACTTATTCTAATTAGACTATGATATTTTTTATTGAGAGACTACCTTTCCATCTTGTTATCTATCTCCAATTGTGATTAAGTCATTGTGTCAATGGTGAAAAGTAAAATAGAGTTAATTTTTAAAAAAAAATTTAGCTAATTTTTTTATTGTATATATACTTGTATATAGTAAGTTCTACTAGAATAAATTGGTTTCAAAGAATTTTTAAAATTTTTTAATAAAAATAATGTTCTATATTTTTTGTAAGAAATTTATTAAATAACAAATAATAATATATATGATATATGTTAAAATATTATAAATCTTAAAATTTATATATATCATATTATAAACTATACATTTTTTCTTTAAATTTTTAATTTTATATATGTATGACGTGTTCGAGCTATAAGTTTTTAATTTGTATATCTTCATATTTGTATCCATGTCAGTATCATGCGTCGTAGAGTTCAACTCTCTCAAGAGGATGGGATTGATCGACCTACACTATATTACAAATGTACTTTCGTTCATTTAGATTTTTATATTGGAATCAAATGTTAAGAGTATTTTATATGTATAATGAAGTTGGTACTAAATTTTGGTGGTGGATTTAAGAAGTTAAAAGGCAAAAAGACATTCTTAAAGCTATCAACTTAGAATAAAAAAAAGATATCTTTCATTAAATAAATGCAACCGCCACAACATGGAACAAAATCACAACAAAGCTCCTACGTGGGAAGAGTTGCCAATATGGACAATAGTAATGAAAAAGCTGTCAGTTTGTCACACAGCGAAGACAATGGAACAATTTTTATATCTTATATTATATATATAGGATTGGGATCCTATCCGATTAGCTAAAATAGGAGATGATTTTGTTATTTAAAAATATTTTTTTACACATATTATATGTGATATATGTAAGTTTTTATATTTTTTATTATACATATCACATACAATATATAAAAAATATATATTTTTAACTAATAAAATCCTATTTTGACTAAAAAAAGAATCTCTATCCATAAATATATATTAAGATAGGCAGAAAGATAAATAAATTATAGATAACTTTGCTGTAGAAATAGTTTGGTAGGCATCGCTGGTTGTACTGATTTGGTGGTAATTTGACATAATGGATAATAACGGCAATAGTAATTAATAACATCTTTCATATTTAATGGCTTTTAAAAAAAAACTATTTTATGAGATTATTTCTTGATGTTTCACTTTTTTTTTATACTGGATATCAAATTTATTATTTTATGATATTAAAATTTGGCAAAACAAATACTTACTTGAGTAGGTTATAATTTATATTGTTTTATTCTTTTTGAGATAGTTATTATTACTTTAGTCCTTCTAATTTATCTCAAGTTTGGCTATTGAGCATCAACTTGCTAAAGTAATATAAAGTCCTTTTGTGTTATCAACTACGGCTCCTATTAGTACACACGATACTATAACTATAACATAACGATAAGATATCATAAGATAGAATAAGGCACGAAAGTATGCAACTAACATGATAACTTTATTTACAATCAAGTGTTTGATAACAAATAGCAATAGTATAAACTACCTGATAATATAACAAATATTTATACTTACTAAAATACCCATCTTCATTGAAGCAAAAAAACATTTTAAGAAGTAAGCCCTTTCTCAAGAAAGGACCTTGATACCTTCATCCATGGAGAAAGAGAAAAAAACAAAACAACAAGCAATGAGTCAAAGAGTCTAAAAATCACATCTTAACCAAAAACTTAACCAAAAAAATTACTTAGCCTTTTCTTTTTGTACATCTTAACCTATTTCACCTTAGTCTTTTCTTGCTTAACACTAGATATTGACCCAAAACATTAAGATAAAAGTAATGAGTATTATGAGTATTCTTTGCTTAACACATTCCTTACCAGCGTGGGATTTCATAACTCACACTTAAATTTTTAATATTTTCCCCCTTCAAATATGAGTTCCAATCTTAGTCAATAGTTGTATGCTCTCCCTCAAGAAAAAACATTTTCGAGTATTCATATAGTTACAAATCAAGAGTTAAGTCTTGTCTAATATGTTATACAAGATAGGTTGGGACCAAAACCCGTCTCTAGCCAAACCATTATCTCTGATACTATTTGTTAAGTGGTCAAGCGAAGCCCAAAATTAAGGAGAGCACTATTAATAGGTTAAGCAATAAATTACAATATGATACCAAAAGGCAATAAATCTATGAGTATTCTTACTTATATAGTCCTCATTTAATTCATTATTTATTAATGAGAGACTTTATCACTCACTCACACTTAAATTTTTGAAAAAATAAAATGTAAAAGATTTAACCTATGCCATATAACAAATAAAAGGAATATGACTTAAAAATCACCTACGGTCGGGGTACATAGGTAGAAGGAGATGAAGATGAGAAGAGGTACGTGTCCTTCACCTCCTTTTTCATCATTTTTTTTTCTGCATCCCCACTTGTTGCTTTGAATTACATCCCAATCTAATTCTTTAGGTAAACATTCACTACTTTAGAACTTTACATTTCTCAAAATTTTAGGTAAACATTCACTACTAATAACCATTTTTTTAATAAATAAACCACAGTGCTGCAATTATAATTTTCACCTACAGTTATTGAAGTTTTAAAGTTGGTTAATAATAATGAAGAATATTGTTATTTACACACATTTGTACTTACATTATCTCATATATATATATATAGTTTTTATTATTTAATTACAATTGATGTTACCTTATTCTTTGCTCACCTATACTTTAATTCAACCACATACTCTAGACGTGAAAGAATGTGTACACACTTAGAGGTGTTCAAATTTAATCCAAATAAAAAATTAAACCAAAAAATCAAAATTTATTTAAAATCAAATAAATTTAGTTTTTTTTTGGATTGAGATTTTGAAAACCGATTGTATCAGATCAAATTTCGAATTTCATTTTCAAAACTGATCTAATTCAATCCAAACCGTTTAATATTATAACATATATTTGTTTATTAAAAATTATATTTTTACTTATAATAACTCTAATTTCTCTCATTTTATGTGATTAAATATTATTTTAAGCATGTGAAATAAGTTATTTATACTTTCTATTTTCATGTTTTCTTTTTTTTAATAAGCCAAATTACTTTTAATTCATAAATTTTTTGTTTAAAGAAATTTGAAGTCAAAAATTGAATAAACTGGTCATCAAAACTAATTTAAATTAGATTAAATTGGTTCGATTTTCAAAATGTAATAAGTCCAATCCAATCCAAATCGATATAAATAATATTGTTTAAATTAATTAACTTTCTGAATCAGAACCGATCCAAACTAAACCACAAACATCCCTATACACACCTAATATTACATAATTTTTATTATTTAATTACATTTAATCTTACCTTCTTTTTTTACACACTTTTACTTTAATTTTTTCACATACTTTAGATGCAAAAGAATGTGTGCACACCTAATGTGAACCCAGCATTATCCAACAATGAAATAGTATATTGTTGGTTTCTCTCCTAACATTGAATTAGGCATTCAGATGTGTTGCTGTGCCAAACAATTTATCGAGGTCACATGCCGTACCAAATTCTTAAAGAAGCCAATTAAATCGAAGGGGGAGAGTCCTCACATATTTCCATCCAAGCCTCACTTATTTATTAGTAGAACATAGCTAAAACCCATGCCAAACTATAGAACTTATCACCATTAATATAGCAAATTGAATTTAATCAAAATTTTATAATTCACAATTAGTATAAAACTCTATAAATTATATTATTGTTTAGTGCAACTTTTGTCCATAAATAAATTTGATTCTATATCTCGATTCAAGAAAGAGAATCCCTTTATCAATAAATTCTATAGTACTTACTAGTTTTTAAACAAGAATGCCAAGAACAATTTCAAATAAAACACGTGTATAAATTTACAAATATAGCAGTAGAAGCACTAAACTTAATGAATGTAAACAAATGAAAGCAGTAAAGATGCAATGAAAGTAAAATTTGCTTGGAAATAAATAGCATAAAATGTAAAGAATAGCAAAGTAAAGTACTACAAAGTAAATTTGACAAGAAAAGTAAATGGTTGAATGGAAAATGAAAAGCAATTCAAAGAAAAACAATGTAAAAGTAACGAAAATAAACGTGCAAGAAAGTAAAGTGAATAGGAAAATAAATTTACAGAAAAGTAAATAAAATAAGTAAAGAAAAGTAATTAAAAAAATCAAATGATCTTGAGAAAATCACTTGATCAAGATTAGAAGAGAAATTGCTAGAAAGTAAATGATTGAAGTGTAAATAAACTTTGAATTAAATCTGCAATGAAATTGTAAATTATACAAAAAAAGAACAAGATGAAAACATATTTGACTAACTTGTATTTTGCTCATGATTGTCAGAGTGACTGGAGAGCGTGTTTATAAGTGTGTAAGTAAAGAATTTACAACTCCTAAATATTTCCATTCATTAGGTATTTATAGAAATCCTAAGTAATTACTCCTTTTACAATATTCTGACAAGTGTTTAAAATAAAAGAAACTGTCTAATTATTGTCAATAATCCGTGTGAAGTAACTGCTTAATCTTTATCAACAATCCCTGTGTTATAAGTAACTGCTTAATATTTGTCAGCAATCATTTTATTGCCTAGATATTATATTCGTAACTGCTACTAACTTCTGCTTCAAATTCAAATTCTATTTATTTGAATTGAAATTTGAATCTTCAATCATCTACTGTCTTTTGATTGAGATCTTTACTTTTGTCTTTAGAAAATCTTAAGTGTAGTTACTCCTCTTTTTGAATCTCAATTCTTGAGACTAACTTGAAATCACTATTTTACCAATTTCAATTTTCCTAACAATTTCAACTATGATAAAGTTAGAGTATGTGTAAGTTCAAAACTTAAGCAAATATCATTTATACTAAGAGCATGTTTGACAACACTTATTTCACTGTTGCAATAGTTTTTTTTTTTAAATAGTTTTAACAATGTTATAACATGTTTGACAAAATCAGTTTCAGTTTTTACACGAAATTTAATGTATTATAAAACTTTTTTTTTTTCATAATGCTGAAAATTGAAACTTATGATTCTAACTTATAAATTATTCCTTATATTTTGAGATGTAAATACTATTTTGTTCTCAATCAAATACTTTTTTAATAATTATATATCCATTTTAATAATTTAATGCATAAAAATAATTTTTTTATACTATCCAAATGAAATAAATTAACTTAAAATTACTTTTCAACTAACATATCCAAACATAAAAATGAATCGATTATAACAAAAATATTTTATATAATAATTGATTATTAAAATAATCAAATTTTCATAGTTATCTCAAACACACCTATGACTTTGATTAAACTTCAAATTATCAGAATCAAAGTGTTATTTTTGTACTAATAATTATAAATAATTATTATATTATTTGACTAGCTATAAATTTTACTTGTTTTTTTTTTTTGTAAATTTCTAAATACTTCAAGTTTTATGCTACAATGATAAATTGATAATATATAATTTTTAGACTATCACAAATTATAAATAATAGTAACGCTGATCTGAATTGGAAAATTTTGAAGGTCTACCACATGTGGAGGTTGGAGACAGAGTCACCAACCTCAGTATGAATTTTGGAAAAAATAAATAGTTGAAGTGGTAATTCTCTCTCAAAAGTCATTGGTTGCATTTCAAGTAAACAATGTTAAATTCTCGAAAAAGAAACTTTGATGCTCTTTCCATCTACTTTTTATTTGTCTATTAATAATAATATATACATATTAAGAAAATGGTTAAATATACCAAATAAAAAAATATATAATTTAACATGATTAAATTAGCATTTTTCTTAATTAAAAAGTTATAAAAATTAATTAATATATATTTATTGAGTTATAAGAGTAAAGTTAAAAAAGACTAATAGATACTCTTTAATTTTTTAAATAAACAAATAATATTAGATAAATCAAGATTCATAAATGGATAAATAAAAATAGACAGAAGAAATAAATTTTTAGCTAATCAAAGAGAACATAAAAAACTTAAAAATCAATATTAAAAATATCAAATACACGTATTTTTTTGTTTTTTACTTTTCAAGTAATCAATAAAATTATCTTGAAAGATTTAATATTCAAGGTAAAGTGTTCAATATTTATTAAATATTAAATTTATAATAAATATTTAAAAATAATTAATAGTCAATAAAATACCTAATATCATACCTAGATACCAAACCTTAAAAAAAGATAAGTACGTCAAAATCTCCTATTAAAGAATAAAGAGTTCCTCATACTTGTTAAAAGAAAATATATAATTTAACATGATTAAATTATTTTTTCTCTAAGTTAAAAAGTTATAAAATTTAATTAATATATATTTATTGAGTTATGAGGATAAAATTAAAAAAAGACTAATAAATAATTTTTAGTTTTCTAAATAAACAAATAATATAGGATAAATTAAAATTTTTAAATAAATAAATAAAAGTAGACGACGGAAATAATTTTTTAGCTATTCAAAGAGAACAGAAAAAACTTAAAAATTAATATTAAAAATATCAAGTATGCTTATTTTTTAGTTTTTTACTTTTTAAGTAATCAAGAAAATTATTTTGAAAAATTTAATATTTAAGATAAATTGTCTAATATTAATTAAATGTTAAATTCATAATAATATTTAAAAATAATTAATAATCAATAATATACTTAATATCTCAGTACCAAACTTTAGAAAGAGATAAGTACAGTATAAATCTCCAATTAAAGAATAAAGACTTTTTCATACTTGTTTAAAAGAAAAAAATATAAACTCCTACTAACCTAGAGAAATAAAAAAATTAATGTGAAATTAATTTTAAAATAAACAAATAAAAATATATTTAATTTTTATTTAATAAAATATATTAAAATTTTAATTTATTAAATAATTTATGTATAAATATGCTTTGACTTATTAATTTTAAAAATAAATTCATTTTTAATGAAAAAAGAACTAATATCGTCCACAAGAACTGCTTGTCACGTCATGGAGGTGTCGGTGAGTGAGTGTTAAACGAGTAAATAACGTAAAAAACCAGTGGCGAAAATTAAGCACTCAAATCCCCTACAAATACAACCCCAACGCATATATATATATATAATATTACCGTCACCGTTGCTGCAATCTAATCATTTCCCGCGGCTTTGATTTTCGCATTTTCCCTCTCTTTCGCTGTAAACAGCTTTCTTTTCTCCCAAAAAATTTAACTAAAATTAAAAATCAATTCAATTTCTCGTTTTTGTTTTTCTCGAGGAAATCGATTCCATAGTGTGAAGAAAAATTCGAAACCCGTGAACTCTTTGCTCTACAAATGCAACTCTGGCTGAAGTAGTACTGAGCCAGTGAAGCTTTAGATCTGCTGGTGATTCGATCGAAGGAAGGAGAAAGAGCGAATGGAGTTCAGAAGATGAAGTTTTATGTATCTGCCACCGGGATAAAGAGAGTGGTCGCCATATCGAAAGGCACCAGTGCCGGAAAAGGATCGGCCAAGACAACTGCTGCACCGGACGCCTCCCCTCTCGGTCGCCGGAGTCCCACCCGGGCGGTGGTGCTGCTCGGCATCGTGCTGCTGCTCGCCCTTGTGAGGGTCGCGATGTTGGCGCTGGAATCTTCCGCGGTTTGCTCCTCCTTTGGTAATTTTTCCAATTCGTTTTCACTTTTCGCTCCTAATTTTCATTTTATTTTCTCCACTTTTAAAAATTAGTTATTTGTTTATTGTTTAGTGTAACCAAAAATAGTTTTTTTTCGTTACAAAATTTATTTTATTGGATTGGGGAGAAGGTACATATGAATTTCAGCGTACAGCTAGTACAAAATGTAAAGACGTACGAAACGAAATCGTAGGGCCCAGGGCGTTTCTTTCAGCTTTTGAGCTTTTTTATTTTTGAAAACAAAATAAAAACCTTTTTGGCTGAATTTGTCTTCTTCTAGGGCCCACACAGTGACCAGGAAATTTTTACTTATTCTTTCAATATTTGCTTTTTCATACGCAAATGTGGTTGTTTTCAATTCTTTAAAGAAAAAATAATAAATACTTTTTGAATTTTTAATATTTTTATTTAATATAGTATATAATTCATTTAAAAATGATAATTTTCTTTGTTGAAAAGTCCGTGAAAATGATTGTTGCAGATTGCGTGAGATGGAGGTTTTTCAGTGGGGCTGAGACGACGCTGGTAAGTATTCCAACTCCAAATACGAAATTGCCCTTCTTCATTTATGCTAGTTTGCATTTTTCATTTTCTATATTTCCTTCATTTCTGGTTATGCATGTGCAACATTTTTTTTCCTAATTTGTTTTGCAGTAGGCAATTGAAAATTTGAAACGGTTTCAAATATTTACTTAAAGGATGATTTTTTTAATATTATAGCTTGATTTTTACAAAGTATTTGACATATTTTTAGAAAGAAACTTCAAATGTAATTTGTAGTAAAAACTTTGTACTAATATATTTTAAAGATGAATATAGTGGCTAATAGTGTTTTAAAAACAAGATGGAATCGGTTGGTTGAACTAGTTAGTTCATTAATTAGTTATGTTTTTATTTTAAATAGTATTTAGTTCAATTATTATTTAATTACAAATTTAATCAATTAAACTAATCAAATCATAATATGAAAGTCTCATCAGATTAATTTCTAATTCAATTTTTTTTAGTGTTATCTAATTCGATTTTTAGAATGGTGGATATAGCATGATCGATCTAATTGAAACAAATGAGGCATCTTTTTATTATTATTTGGTGATAAAATAGATGCCTCAATTTTATTTTGCTGTCAGATGTTATGTGTCATTTTTTAAAAGCTCTTCCAAATAATTTTTCATAATAAATTAACCTCAACAAAAAATATAATTAATTATGGTATGAAGAGTTGTTATTTTATTGAGATTTATGTTTTTCAGTTTTTTTAACTAAATAATTACCTTTCATAACATGACAATCATTTTTTTAGTTTTAGTTATTTTATTATGAAGAGTAGATATTTAAAAATAATTTTTTTAAAAACAAATACAATACTAAAATAGAATGTAACCTATAATACACACCCATCTATATTTTTTAGTCCTTTTGATTGAATTTCTATGTCCGGTTACCCAAAAAAAAGTTTTTTGATAAATTATATTATCATAAGCACGTTCTAAGATAAGTTGAACAAGGTTTGATTAAACACTTTTGATAATTTATTAAAGTTAATGGCAAGTATTTTAATTTGCTTCCTATGATCTATCACTTTCAGGATTGTTCAAATCTAATTTAAACTGAAAATCAAATTAAAAAAATTAAAATTCAATTAAAATCAAATAAATTTGATTCTTTTTTGTTTTATTTTTTGTAAATCGATTAGATGTAAACCGATTAATATTATATAATTTGTTATTGAGTTTATATTTTTTTACAATAATTCTAATATCTCACACACTTTTTTCATTTTATGTGATCAAATATTATTTTAGATATGTGAAATGTATTATTTTTATTTCTTATTTTCTTTATTTCTTATTTTTAATACACTAAATTACTTTTAATTCACAACATTTTAAGTTTAAAAAATTTTAGTCAAAAATCAATTAAACAAATCAAATTTAAATTGATGTAAATAATATTGACTTATGACATTTATGACATTTATCTTAATTTACCTAGCTATTTTTATTAATTGAATTATGCATAAATGATTTTTCAATTATTTTACAATTAAAATTCTCATAATTATTGGAAATGCTACGAATAGCATTAATCAACATTGGAGCGGCTCAAATCTCAAAATAAAAAAAAGGAAAAAACATTATAGTGGTTTGAAAATATAAGCACTTGACAAAAAAAAAATTAAGGAAAAGATAAGCACAAAGAAAAAAGATTGTAGATAAAATGTTCACATGTCGATCGTGTGATTTACAGCTTTGCATAACCTTAATTGCCTCCTCAAGCCCCTTAATTGCATAACCTTACAGCTTTCCTGAACACACGTATTCTCTGAGAGAACCCTTGAGCTTTTCTTCTGCTTCTTTTTGATGATTAGATGTCAGGAAAAAATAAAAACGATACGTGTGACCCGGGGACCATCACCTATTTTATAGACAATCTTAAAATTATTTATTGGCATTTTTATTTTAGTCCATCACAAAAATAGAATTACCTTTTAATCTCTACACATTAAAGGTCCATATCTTATTAAATACATTAAAGTTCAAATAATTCAAACCTTATCAAATCACTTTTAATTGGACTCAACCTTAAGTAACAGTCCACAATACATAATTATTCACATATAAAGTCAATGTTGGATTAAGTATCCAACATAGTAAGCCTTTTTGTCTTTGTTGCCACCTTAAGTCCAGTATTTTTGGCCATTATTTTGACAAAATAAGACAACTTTTGAATGGATGATTTCTATCCTGCGTTTAGTATTCTTGTTTTGTTGTTTTTCTTTTTCTTGACTTGTCAATCTCGACATATGTATCAACTTTTGGAATCTCATGTGGGTAAGTCGTATGCCCGGGGCTCATGTATGGATGATTAATGCTATAAAAGAATATAAGACAAAGTAGTAGGAAAAAGATAGACAAGTGATAACAACACTCAACATAATCCACTGCATGGAAAGAAGGAAAATTTTGAAGACTTCATGTTCATCATATTAATATAGTTTTATCCTTTTATGTTTTAACTTTCTTTATAGCGTCATTATTGTATGTGATTCTCCTTTGCATCCCCTATCTGTTACGCTTAATAGATTTATAACTTAGTTAACTCATAAATATTATATGGTTAAATATTTCTTTTTAGTCTTATATATTGAGAAAAAGATATTTATTTAGTATAATTGAACCTTTAATTAAATTGGACAAAATGTTTTTTTATTCTCTCAATATATATAACTGAACAATGATAATAATGATATTTGACTACTCGTATGCTGACGGCTAACTAAATAATCTATTAGAATGATAGTGTTTAAATAAGGTTGTAGTATTATAAGAATTTATATAAATTTTTATTGTAGAAAGAAAGAAATATGACACAAAAAATAAAAGAAAGAAAAATAATTCAATTTTTATCATGTTTTATGTTCCCGTGAAATTCATTATGTTTTTTACGGTGGTAATGCATGTATATGCGTGAAGAAACTCGGAGATGAACTGACCAGAGCGCTCATAGAGGCAAATGATGGTAATGTTGACGGAGGAGCAGAGTCATTCAATGAACTTGTGAAAGAGATGGTGTCAAAACAAGACCTTAAGGCATTTGCTTTCAAGACCAAAGCCATGGTACGTAAAAAGTTTACTGATTTACCGTGTTTGCTTTTTTTTTTTTTTTGATAGACTACCGTGTTTGATTTAGCTAGTTACTCTTGATGATAATGATAATGCCGTTATGTTAATTCGTTTCCTTTGTGATTCCATTTTTGTTTTTCTGTTTTTTTTTTGTTTTTTTTTTGTTTTTTGTTTTTTTGTTTTTGGGTACAAATTCCTTTTTGCTTTCCTTGTGGTGT
The DNA here is from genome assembly GCA_029884595.1 of Ormosia semicastrata. Taxonomy (NCBI): domain Eukaryota; kingdom Viridiplantae; phylum Streptophyta; class Magnoliopsida; order Fabales; family Fabaceae; genus Ormosia; species Ormosia semicastrata. The sequence continues at coordinate 8,333,123 of JAQQTO010000026.1, read as the reverse complement.
TATGTAACAATCAGGCCTGACATTAGATGTTATGAGCCTTCATCATTGAACCTTAAAACTTCGTTCACATCGAAAGTCTGACAAAATTACAGAAGCTGGTTGCATTGTTTGGCATAATTCAAATTTAAGTAATTACTTGTGATTTCAATATATTTCATAACATTTCTGATATTTTTATCATAAACAATGTATATATCTCTTTTTATATTTTTTTTAATACCATTTATTACATGTATTTTTTTATTATTTTTTCTCACTTAATTACAACTTTTAAAAAAGATATAAATAATAATACACCTCTTTTTAAGAGTGTAAGAGTATCATTTTTCATTTCATAGTTTATTGACAAAAAGTAGTTTACGAATTTGACAAGTGTTGGAATAAAAAATAAACAAACAAAAAATTATTATGACAGGTTTCTGCGCAATTTCGATTTATTTTCTGTAGTACTCAAGTATTTTATAACTATATAATTTGTGTAAAAAATTAGAAGGGTAATTTTGGATATACATGGGAGATAGTGCCATACACAAGGGTAATTTGATCTCCCATGGCTAGTTATTAGTTATTATATGATATTCTTCCTTCAATTTTGGATTGGCAGTTTGTGCTGTTGAGAAGAGTGTCTGTAACAAGTAATAATAGCAAAATCCATTTGAGCTATACTAGGACTTATATTTGGGGAAAGGAGAGAATAATATTCTAATAAGTAATTAGAACTAAAAAATTTAAAATAATAATAACTATATAAATAAATTAATAATTTAACAACAATAAATAGAATAATTTGAATATTATATGTTTATTTTAACACAACTGCCTTACTTCCTATTTCCTACCACATCCTATGGTGCCATCAACTAGTGGTTCTGACCTTGTGCTAGAAATTCAAGAATTAGTTAATTAAGTAAAGTTATTAACTTGTTACAGTATAGTTGGGTTAATTGATGAGTAATTTAAGTCGTTAGTAATTAATTATATGTATATGTGATTACTATATGTTACGCTTTTTTTTTGGTATACAGTATGTGACACTTTAGTCTATATAATATAAGTCATATTATTAGCTTATTGTACACTCATTCTCTCAATTTTAATTTCTCATTTCTCACTTTCTCTCAATTCTCTCGTAATCTCTTGCCGTTGGATCAGATTTTTTTTTCTTCTTCAACTTGATCGAGAAAGAATGAGATAAAATTAGGATTTTGAATGGGCATATACTATGAAAAGGTAGATTTACTAACATATCTACCAATCTTCATTTTAATTTAATTTATGCATATTCTAATTGAATTTAATTTAAATACATTATCAATGTATTAATTTTTTATATTATCATTTAATTATACATTATTATGTCATAAAAAATATTTAACTTTCATAATAATTATTTCAAAAATCACATACGATATTGTATAATTAATTGATAATGTAAAATTTTTTTTCACTTATAATGTATCAAAATTAAACTTATTCTAATTTAATCTCTATGTAGTTCATACTTATAGCAGTAGTCCCAATGCTATAATGTTCCAAGATTTAACGAATCATGTTATATGGAATTCATTTGATTTTATTATTTCATAAAATAACCATCACGAGGAGAGTGGCGGAAGGTAGCATCATAATCAAAGTCTGTCTCTGTAGTAGGGGTTCCTTCATTGAATTGTTTGATCATCAATTAAGCAGAGTTCGTCAAGTTTTAGTTCTCTCAGAAAACATGCAATTTCTTATGTTCATATGCAGCTGTCGCAGATGGAACGCAAGGTGCAATCAGCTAGAAAGCAGGAGTCAGTTTCTTGGCATCTAGCTTCACATGGGGTTCCCAAAAGTATACATTGTCTTTGTCTGAAGTTAGCTGAAGAATACGCTGTAAATGCCATGGCCCGATCTCGTCTACCTCCTCCTGAATATGTCTCTCTCCTTGTTGACCCTACCTTTCACCACCTAGTTCTCCTTACTGACAACGTTCTTGCTGCGTCTGTTGTTGTAACCTCTGCTGTTGAAAATTCAGCCAACCCTGAAAAATTAGTTTTTCACATTGTTACCGACAAGAAAACTTATACTCCAATGCATGCTTGGTTTGCCACCAACTCTTTTAAATCAGCAGTTGTTGAAGTTAGGGGATTGCATCACTATGATTGGTCTAAAGAAGCGAATGCTGGTGTTAAAGAGATGCTGGAAACTAATCATTTAATTTGGAAGCACTACTACAACAATTATATAGAAAATGACCTCGACTATGGTCAAGAGCATAACAGATATTTGGAAGCTTTAAGGCCCAGCTGCCTTTCCTTGTTGAATCATCTCCGCATCTATCTCCCTGAGGTAATTAATTAGTTATTTATGGTAGCCCTTTGATTGAGTAATAACAAGCTCAATGCTTAGTGATGGTTGTTTCATAATCTGATTTTGGTACCACTACAGTTGTTTCCAGATCTCAACAAGGTAGTTTTGCTGGATGATGATGTTGTAGTACAGCATGACATATCTTCTTTGTGGGAGCTAGATCTTAATGGCAAAGTCAGTGGTTCAGTATTCAAGTCATGGTGTGAGGACAGCTGCTGCCCTGGAAGTAAATACGTCAACTTCTTGAACTTTTCACATCCTTTCATATCATCCAACTTTGACCGTGATCAGTGTGCATGGCTCTATGGCATGAATATATTTGATCTTAAAGCTTGGAGGAGAACAAATATTACTGAGACCTACCATCGATGGTTGAAACTTGTAAGTATATTTCGATGTACTTAATGAAGTTAGCGACTGCACTCCACTATAAAATGTGTTTTGACGAGTTTCCATATGTATCAAGATAGAACTAGCAAGATAATGTTCAGCATCACTTTTTTCCTTCAAAAGGATGTCTCATTCTTGATGAAGAAGAACACGAGTAATTTGAAATGTTCATAAAATCTTCTATCTTTTTGGACTATGAGAAGTGTCAATCAAGAATTAATTGGTCTCAACTCTTAAGCACTGAATTACATTTTCCTTACCTTAATATGAATATCACTGAGAAAGAACTGCTTTGTGTTTTTAAAGCCATACAATAGAAATGAAAATTTATTCAGATCTTCTGAACTTGTATGTTGCGTCGTATGTCCAAAAAACTAGAAAAATATTGCATAGTATATTTAATTCTTTATCTTGAATGGTACTGTTTTCTTCTGTATTGTGATGATGCTATTATTAACTGTATATTTATCTAATTTCATTCAGAACGTCAAGTCCGGGTTGACATTCTGGAATCCAGGAGTGCTTCCACCTGCCTTGATTGCTTTTGAGGGTCAAATGCATCCTATAGATTCATCATGGCTTGTGACTGATTTAGGTTATCACCATCAATCTGAAAAAATTAGCATAGAGAGATTGGAGGCTGCTGCTGTTGTTCATTTTAGTGGCCCTGCAAAGCCTTGGCTTCAAATTGGTTTACCAGAGGTCCGAAGTTTATGGAATAGATATGTAAATTTCTCCAATAAGTTTATTAGAAGATGTAGGATTACAGCATGAAGGGACAGTTTTTCCACCTCCAACAGTCATTTTGAGATTGGACCAATGATACCGTATGGGATCAGAGGGAAGAAGGTTTCGCCTTCAGTCTCTGACTCATTCGCTTTGCACAGTATGGTATCATTGCTCCATGTCCATACAAATAGCAAATAGAGAAGCTACCACGCAATACCCTGTTAGAAGAAGCAGTAGCAGCAGTTTAAGAAAGATATAGGCATCATAAAGTAGTTGTCTAACAATACTGTAAATTACTTGCTTTTCTAAATGGAGATTTTGTTTTACTTGTATAGCATTTCTATTCTGTTAAATTTGGATTAGCTCCTTGCTTGATTGAATTTCACAGTTAGAGGGTTCTTAATTCTCGTTACATAAAAAAACTCTTGGTAATCATACCAACAACCATGTAACTTCATATAATTAATCTCTTTGGTCTTTTAGGGGGTGTTTGGTATTTTCTGTTTTAATTTTCAGTTAATTGATATGTTTTCATTATATAACTACAAAAATGCATCTTTGTTTTATTTTTATTTTGTTTTCAAAATCTTGTGTAAGAAATAGTGAAACAACATTTCTTTATTTTTAAATTTTGAAGACAATAAATAGAATAAAAATAATGTGATATTTTCATAATTATTTTAAAAATATATTAAATAAAAATAAAAATATGAAAACAAACCAGACACACTGTTAATTAAGTACTTATTCTCGTGGACATTAAAATTAGTTTAGTCAAGCATTCAAAACCTATAAAATATTTGTATACTTGTACGTATGGTTATTTTCTTATTGGTGTGTTGTAAATATGTGGAGCTACAAATTTATTAAAAAAAATAAAAGTTAGGAATTATGGTACCTTTATTTCGAAGTATTGGTACTAAATTATCAAATATTTTATTATCTATTAGTTATATTTAATAAGTTTTTATATTTATTATGAAAATAACAGCTAATAAATCTTGATAACTCACCTTATATAATACCCATTAAGGTTAGGATGGTAACTCACAAAAAGTTAACGTCTGTATAAAGGCAAGTGTTGTAAAAGCAAATTAATGCGATGTTCAAGTATCATCACTCGTGAAAAACGATCTCATGCAGTCCTCCCTCTTATTTTAATTGAGGGTTGGCTCAATGAAGAATAATATATCTGTCGCCTCTTTAGTTTGAGAAATTACGCATAATTGTACTATGTTATTTTTACATACATTCACACAAAAATTAGAGATAGAGAAAAAATAAATCTCTCTAAATTCACTCATCATAAAAAATTATTTTTTTCCTATAATTTTTTATAAGTATGTATAAAAATAATATTATACAATTGTGTGTAACCATGAATTTTTTAATTTCTGCTTTAACAATCTGCCATTTGATGTGGTCCATGGCATCTATCCTTGAGCAGTTGATCGTGACATTGAATGAAATGCCTATGCAATATTATCATGTGGAAGGAAGTGCTGAGTAGTTCATATCTTAAGGCCCCAACAGCATTTATTGATTTGTTTAATCCTTGTACTTATGTTTTCGAAATAATACTACCCAGAAAGCAATGCAACACCAAACTTTTAATGATTTGTGATCATGTAAAACCTTTCAAAAAACGAGCAAAATAACCTTCCCAATTGATTGCTCCAATTTCCCTCAGTGACTCCAACCTAGACATGGAACAAACCCTGATAACAATGTTGTCAGAATTATTAAGGGGAAAGGAGATGGAAAAATTTGTATATGATGTATGCGTACACCCCAACTTTTTCATTTTTAATCATCCGAGTTCATATTTAAACAGGCATTTTATAGTAGTAGGCCCAACCAAGCACATACAAATACGAGCTAGGAGTGAATATATAGAAACAAGTTCTTAATTATTAAAAGATACATAAAACAATATTGTATGAAGTATAGGTGCAAAATGCTGATTCTTTCTCTAGTTCTTAGTTGGAAGAACTTTCGTAAAGGAAATTCTAAAGGCACTCATTCAGGAAACTCAGGGATGTATGAGCTCTCCACTATATAGGCACCACTTGCAACTATTCAGATACATGAAATGATAGCAAGGCAAGGCAGAATTTCCAGTGGTTTTCCAGCTTATCAGCTGCATCCAAAGGTGAAATAAGGTAGTGAGAAAAATATCAAAATGGTTAATGTTTGTGATATGGGAAATCATCAAGCAAAATCATGAACTATAAAAGGGCTCTCAAAACCCGTAACAAACTTAAACTGACCCATGAAGTATATTGTTATTGAATAGCAAAAAGACAACAGAAAAGGTAACAAAATTTCCTCTTTACTTTTTCCAATTTATTTCTAATGATTTAATTAGCACAACTTCCTAAATTCCAACTATCTTGATTGAGCCTAGAGAATGGTTAAAATCTTCCTGAGCATGTATAAATTTACCTAATGTTTAGCCCTTCAAACACCTTACATAATGGATGGTTGCACATAAAATATTAGTACAATATTGAAATTGTTGATTCAATTGTTTTTTGCACTGGTCATATTCCCCCTTGTTTTTGGCTTCACTAATCATGGTGAGGACATTCAACAACAAATTGTAACAGTGGGAGATGGATGTGCTTACACAAGTTGGAGAGCAGTCTGATCTTGACGTGAATATTGATGATTGGAATCTAGGAGATTCACAGGGAAGAAATTCCGGTCATATGAATGTGAAGGTATGGACTCGCACAAATTTCCTGGCATCAAATTTGGTTGCTGTTGTGCTCTCTCATGTTCAGCTATCTGCATCATCCAGCAACTACTCTTGTCATTCATCTGACTATACGTAACTAATGGCACACACAAATTTGATGTGATTTAACATATATTCTTGGTGTGTGTGTGTGTTATGAGGGAATGAGAGAGACCTTAGCTCGCAGATAATTATTATGGTTTTGCAGCTCAATTTCCTGCACATTGCCAGTAAGTATATATACATGTGTTAGAAGAGGTTTACCCATATAAATGTTTGTATAAAATTTGGAAGAGTTTATAATTGCCTATTTAGTAATTGTTATTTTCTATTTCTATTGAAGATAGAGTATAGAACATATTAATTTTGGACGTTCACCCAGGTAAAGTGAAATGAGGCTTTCTAATTGAAAGGGAAGACAGTATACGGGTAAGTTGAATAGTTGATGTAGAAGAACTTCCAATACTCATTATACGACAACACCTACCAATGTGTAAGGGTATGAATCAGTCACCCACAGTTATTCTCTCGTCACCAAATCTTCGGAGTTAGTTTAGATCACTTCAAATTTAAATTCTTTGTATCGGTGGGAAAGCGTAAACATTTATATTTTGTATATATACCATTCAAAATGATATGAATGGTACAAACACAAAATATATAAACACAATATATTTGACTACACTTTACCACCAATGCCAAGAGTTAGAACATAAAGTGAAGCTATCTAAACTAACTTTCCCTCACAAAAGAGGTGGGCCATCAAGAACACCTATCTTGGATCAAAAGAGATTGTAGCGTTGTCTGGATCATGGCTTGGTCAAGCAGTTAGCCAGCTCATCGGCAGTAGAGACATGTTGAATTCGAATGGCACCCTGTTGGACCAGATCACGAACATGATGCACATCAATAGCAATGTGCTTCATGCGGCTACGTAGAACCGGGTTGAGTGAGAGCTAAGTTGCACTCAAGTTGTCACAACAATAAATTGTTGGGACTGATGAGATAGTGAGGTGAAGTTCACAATAAAAAAGAAGAGTATTGAATTCAGGAATTTTCACAACAACATATGTTGACTCAATGGATGATGGTAAGGGGTGTTTTTGTGGTGAGTTGTTTCTTATTGGGTCTGTAAATATTATGCATGGGACGCGTGATAGGCCATAGGGGACGACGTTGACACACGAACCTCCTGTGACGAAGAGATTCTTCTATATTCTTGAAATATATTATTCTAATCAAATTGTGACACGTAACACTTTAAAATTATACAGATAATTAATTAAAATTTAAATATTTTTAAATTAGATCTCTAACTGTTATAAGATTTTTCAGAGCAATATTTTAAGAATATTTTAGAATTTTTCTTTGTAATGGCATTGATGTTGTTGTGGGTGGGTCATGTGGCATGAACAAAGGTGACATTTGAGATGGCATGGAAATATTTTGTTACGGACCTCTATGCTGATGTGGGAGAATTAATTACAATAGATTGATACGTGGCATTGGGAACTAATAACATGAACCACGTGAGGCAGTTAGAGGGGGGATAAAATGGAAAGAATGCGTAAGAATGAGGTGTGTAGAATCTAAGTGAAATTTGGAATATTTCTCCCTTTTTTCTTCTTCTTCCCTTGGTTCTGTCTTCCTCCTCACTATGAATCTCTTTTTCTCTTCCTGTACTTCTTAGCTTACTCTAACAAGTGACTTCAGAGTAAGGTTATAAGTTTTAATTTATTGAATGTTACTGAGAGAAGATTATTGATTTTATAGAAGTTAACAATCATTTTTAGACTCACATGGGCGTAAGACACATATCAAAAAGATTTGATAGGCCACGTTAACTTGCCAGTGCACCACTTGTGTATTGTAAAGTACTGTGAAGTCCTTCAAGCCTACCTGTAACACATTATAGATACTAGACTATACGCTTCCACATTAAAAAGTAAAGTCATGTCTTAACTAATAATTATAAATTTTAACTTAATGGTAAGCAAATTAACAGTGGCCTGATTGGCATGCGAGAGAGTAGCAGAGGGTCAGAACTTGCAGATTTTGCCAATGATATAAACTTGTGAGAGTTAAGAAGCTTCTTTTTCCATATAGAGAATCACATAGAACTTGAAGAATTGAATTATATTTTTCATATCATTCTGAATTATGAATGGTATAAATACAAAATATATATCAACGTATGTTAATCCGAATAGAAGAAGTTTGAATGTCTTAGCATGTAATTTTGGATTCAATCATGAGATTTATGTGTATAAAAATAATATTATTAAAAAGAATTTACACTTAAGCGCTTAACTATATTTCGAGAGATTAATCTCTTACCTCTAGAATAAAGATATTATGAGAAAAAAATACAAAATATATATACGTACACTTTACGACCTATACATAAAGTTTAAATTTAAAGTGAAGCTATCTAAACTAATTTTGAAGATTTGGTGATATGAGAGTAATTCTAGGTGACTGGTTCATCTCCCTTACAATGAATAGTACCCAAATCAGATAAAAAAAAAGGATTAATAGTGAAATAGTTACTCGAGTCACTTTTTAGTTATTATTTTATTCCAAAAGTCCCAGATTGAAGTCCACAGGACCGCAACAATTGTTGGTGGAATCTTGGCTATCTCAGGATTATTGGAATTTCTGTTCGGTTTATCCCTAAACATCAGTTTCATTCTATGTAAACATCCGAATATAATGAGGTTTGGGACTTCCTCAAATGTTCATATTAAAAAAAATTACAAAAATTAAACAATCATGTTTATTTTTTGTAAATCTTTATGATATGTTCTCTTCAGCACCTGTAATATTCTTTATTTTGTTTTATTTTTGTTTTTTGGGGGTGCGTGGTGGGGTGAAGATTAAGATAAACCAAACACTGAAAATAGCATCTCCTTCCTCAGAATTGATTTTGGGAGTCATATTATGCTGCAATATAATATATATATATATATGAAAGCACGTAAAGCAGAAATTAATAACATTGAAGTAAATGATGAGTACCCGCTTTTGCATGAACTCGACGTCAGCAAACAATGTTTCATGCTGGAAGAATTTGATTACGTACGTCAGTCCAAAGGAATAAAGATATTATAATTTGGAAGGAATTAAATAATGCATATATTCCAAAATACTAGGCAAACCATATGATTCAAAATAAAATTATCTTGTAGCTAGTTTTTTTTACTAATTGTTGCATATCTACATTAATGCATAATGCATGGTTGGGTTTGTGGTGGAAACCTTCAGGATCAGGATTTGATCTCCTTCATAAACCCACACATGTAATATTTTATAGATACTTAAGATGCCCACATACCAAATGCCATAAATTAACAGTCATGCTAAGCTTATAATACCTTTCTAGATCTAACTCTGCTTAAACCTTTCTCCAATCTACTCTCAAGGTTCTTTAGTTCCTTAAGACTCAGAGAGCTAAGTGATTCACCAAGTATGTGCCTGGAAAGCAAAATTCATATATAGATGATTTCATTTAATGAGAAAGTCTTATGAAAACTATTCATATAAGAGAAGAAACTGACCTGTTTAGATTCTGAATGTCTCGGATCTGTCTTTTTAATTTGGATGATTCTTGCTGATAAAACTGGTAATGGTAATAGTGTTAAGTATGTCAGAGAACCTTGCGGAGGAGAATTATAGTATAGAAGTAAATTAGTGATAGGGAGAACTAAATCTAACATGAATGCTGAAAAACAGATAAAACAGTCAATTTTTCATCGTTACAACTTAATTAAGCATATAGTCCCTCACATAAGTCATTACAGGCTTTATTACCAAACTTCTAAGTATTGGTATAATTGTCCCTTGAACTTGTAAGTTGTCTTTTTTAAAATGACGTGGCAGGAAAGAGTGGAAATTGACGATGTATCAAATTACGCACATGAGGCGCAGGCAATATTTTCGTTCCTTCCCCTCTCGGCTCCTTCTTTTCATTCTCTTATAAAGCACACTCTAGGTCTCCAATTGGTTCTATCAACTTGGAGGACTATTATATGCTAAATTTTTAGTTGCACATAAATATATTATGTCATTTTTATATATTTTTACAAAAAATTAAAGAAAAAAAATGATTTTTTGTGATAAGTGAATTTAATAAGATTTATTTTTTTTCTTTAATTTTTTGTGTCTTGTGTGTAAAGATGACGTATTACATTTATATGCATGCAAGAATATCTCCTATTATATAAGTGAAAGGAAAATACTTAATTGGATATATTCATTTTTTTTTAATTGGTTTTAAGGGATATTTTGCATATCGATCCTATTCTATCATCTCAGTTGATTATTCATAAACTATCAAATTTAGTACATTTCACTCTAATCTTTCATCTCATTAACATAAACCCACTACCATTCAAATTATCCGTAAACTTGAAAGGGGAAGTAGTTGAATTTATCAATTTCCTCTTTACCCTAATACCTAAATGGGTCTAACAATTTTTTTTTCTAATATTTTATTTTACAGATGAGGGTCAATCGGTTAAGGGAACATTAATAAATCTCTCTTTCACTCCAAAAAATTCGTGTGAAGTTATTAATTGCTGCTCCTGTTGCAACTGGTGGATATTTATAATGAGGATGATACAGTAAGGTGAAATATGTAAAAATTGACAGTTTAGGGGATAAAATGCAATTTTGATGATAAATCAAGGGTTGTTAAACGCAATTTGATCACCAGCATCATCAAATTAAAGATATGACACTAAGTGTGTTTTTTTTTTAAACACAAACTTGGCCAAAAAGGGAATGTAAATTAAGTGCATGTTTAGGAAATATTATTTTAAGAGAAATAATTATTTATTTTTTAAACGTTCTCTCAAATATTTTTTTATTATAAACTATTTTGAATATAAAATAAGTTAATCCAAACACACGTTAAATCTTGAGTGAGCTAATGATAAAGGATTTTAGTAGCTTTCATAAGATTACAGCTTGAAACCTCCATTCTCATTGTATAAAAAATGGACTGTAATTTTTAAAACAATTTGCATTTATTCTGTGCCAAATTATCCCAACTAAAGCATTTCTCACCAGTTATCTTCGACATTTTAATTATCTAAATGAATTTACCTGTGTATTAGCTTCAGATACAGATTCTGCGTTTGAGGAAGCAGCAGATGCTTTTTTGTACCTTTCGATAGTTCCTCTAACACTGTAAACAATACAAGCAAAGGTAAAAGAGGGATATAACCTTGCGACAAAGTGCAAAATTAATTTTACTAACAGAAACAAGTGACTCATTCTATATTTTTACAAATTCTTAATTATGAACGCATCGTTCTTTGACGTTGAACTTTTAAGTCAAAGAGCCAAGATTGAAATTATAAATGTGTGATCTTACACAGGAACCAATGTTTTATGAAAAATTTTAATATGGAAAAATAATGTACAAGAATATTTTTTTCCAAATGATCTCTTATCAGTATTATTTTTTTATATATAACACTAAACCATTTAATTAATTTTTATTAAGTAGGATAAGTAAGTAGGATGCCACTGCCTCTGGTTTGCTCTTTCAACCTTAATATTGTCGAGGCGCTGATTGGCTGTCCCTGCCAAGCTGGCACAGCATCCGAAAATGTCATCGGCTCAAGTATAATAAGCATTCCTAGGTTCACACAACGTGTCACTTAACCATTATTCATGGTGTAATAACTATCACAATATTTGCATATCAATTTTATTTATTATTTTTATATAACTTTTTTTAAAATAATAAAATATAAAAAAATGCATTTTAATACACACTTTTTTTTTATATCTAAAACAAGAAAGATATAAAAAGTGATACAATATTTTAATGAACAAATAACGACCTCGATTACCGCAAAACCCTTATAATATACTGCTATTGCTGTATTTTCGCTTCCAAAGAATTAGAAGAGTCTGCAACAGCACTCAGCAGACCAGCGAACTCAGTGTAACTGAGAAATGCATGCCATCCTTCCCAATGCACAAAAATAGCTTAGAACTTCCTATTACTCGTACTATATTTGTTTCTTTTCCCTCCTCATACCTTTCGCTGTTACCTCTTCTGCTATACCCCCTCCAAATTTTTCTAAGAACACAAACAAGCTCAAGCTGAATATGTATATATTTATATTCTTTGAATCCTAAAGAATGAAAAACCCCTCTTACTGAGCTTCTCTAAAGTTCAAACACAAAATGGTATACCCATAGTTAATACACTATGAACGAAGAGGCTACTAAGTATTGATCAGACGGTGAAAGTGTAACTTTCCCTTTTATTGAAATGTCCAAAACACATAATTGAGAGTAGGTAAAGAATTGACGTCAGGAATGAGAAGCTTTATTCCACAAAGATGATAGCAATAAAAATAGATGGAAGAGAGAGGAGTGATTTGCTTTTAGCTATTCTTAGAATATCTGATATCATGGTGTTACTTTTAGCTACTCAAGGCAAAGAAATCAGAAATGAGGGATCCAGAAAGAATAATATATAAACACTATCATATATAACTTCTTTTGGATTTTACAATTTTTTAAAAACATAAGAGGTGGGAAGAAAATGAACTTGATCATTATATATAAAAAATGAATGGAAGAGGAAGAAGACGGAAGATCCCGCAGAAGACTGAAGACAATACCCTCCTGTCCTTAGTGAAAAACTAAGTTATCATATTTGACGTGACCAAAAAATCGTATTTTGTAACTTACTATAGAAAACCGTCTTATACTTTTATAAAAAAAAATAAGAAATAAAAGAAAAATGACAACTTAGAAACAAAATCAAATTTACGTTTGCTTTTTTATGCATTCGAAATTTGTTATCTCAAAAACTTAAATCTATAATCTTTATTAATTTGTTTTAGCTAATAAATACAAGATATTGAAAGGAAAAATAGCGAAATAATTGGAGAATATTTCAAAATCCCTCCGCGAGGAATTTCTTGTGGAGACAATGAGTTATGAACATTGATAATACCCATATGGGCTGGGAAACCCTAATTTCAGCATGCTTCCTCCACTATGTAAAGAACAAAATTTATGAAAGTGGGAAACGAAATTTAGACATATTCATGAACCTCTAGACACAATTTAATTAGTTATGAGTTATGACCGAATGCTAAGAAAAATCTGTTGCAATTTTAAAGAAATCTGCGCCCATTTGAGCCCTGAAACCCTAATATCTGAATCGATTGGTTCTTGTCCATTACCACCTTGTACGGAGATAAACCAAAAAATATATTTTTAACAATTTTTTTTTATTTCCTTTGAAAAAGGGCTATTTATATAGTTAGAAGATAACCCGGATTTGCAGTTTTGCATTTTCCTAAGTCTTATAATTGAACTAATTGAGGTGTGACTAGTGAAAAGCCTGAAACCCTAACTTCCAATTGGATGAGCTGCTTGTGTTGCGTCACTGTTTTGCTGAGCTGACAAGTAAGTACTAAGTAGAATTAAGGAAGGGTCAAGATGGAAGAGAAGGGGTTTCATTTTTTGAGCGCGTGACAGCTTTGCATGTGCTGCAGACCTTTTAAGATTTGATGGGTGACTTGTGGAGAGAGAGAGAGAGAGAGAGGATTGGCAAAGCCTAGCAGCATGTGTGATGTGAATATACACAAAGGAACCTGAGCAAAGATCTCTGACCTGCAAATCTTTGTAACCCTAATTAAAGCTGTTGCTCTTCTTCACCTGCTACTATATATGCTACTTTATATTGTTGCACCTTAACGTCTATTTCTATTGCTTACACAGATCTCTGCAACCTTTCAAACAAACCACTAGGGAGACGCATAAGAGAGCAAGAAGCCAAGAAGCATAAGAAGAAAGAATGGTATAATACTACAAAGCTCATATAGGGAAAACAAACAAAAATAACCGAAGGGAAAAAAGAAGGACAAGTATTCAAAATGTAATTAACCTGGTCTTAACCTCATAAAACCGGCATTTCTAAATATCAATTTTATGATATACACACACAGAGAGAGACAACTTCAATTAATTTAAAAACAAATTATTAAGCATTAATTTGCCATTCATAAAAAATCAGAGAAACAAATATTCTTCAAGATTTGTAGGTGAGGTTGAAAGAGAGGAGTAATATGTTGTCTGTGTAAAACCTGTTATTGGCATATTCATAGAGGCGGCCACGGCTTGAGAAGACAACAAGAGCAACTTCAGCATCACACAAAACAGATAGTTCATAGGCTTTCTTCAGCAACCCGTTACGGCGCTTGCAGAAGGTAACTTGCCTATTAGTTGTGTTCTCGATCCGCTTGATTTCTATTTTCCCTCTTCCCGTTTTCTTCTGAGAAGATCCTTCTGATGCTTGAATATTGGGAAGCTCCATGGCTGGAAGCTGAAAGTAATTAGCAAAACCAAAATAGTTGGTGTCATTTCAAAGATGATATAATTAAGCAAAACCATTAACCAAATAAGCCAAAAAAAAAAGGGTATTATGCAAAATGGTATGAATTTTCTAGGATCTTGACTTTGACATACTATAAGCTATTAAGCTGGTCACTAACCATGACTGTAGATAATAATCAACGACAGAATTATAGGGAAGAAAAAACAAGAAGAAGAAAGAAGCAAGGCTCTCTATTATCTTGTCTTGGTTATACCTCTGCAATCAGCACTATTTCTAGTCCTTTGGTGTTATCCTGCAATTCTGGTGAAAAGGTTGCAAAATATGGAAGTGGGTTGGCCTAGCAGACAGGTATTTATGGACTGAAAATAGACCCTCCAACCATTACTCAACTCTCACTAAAAATAAAATTCCTTGTGTTGTGTTGGAGAATAAAAGCAGGAAAGATAAAAGGGAGTAGGGAGAGATGGGCAAGGGTGTGCTTGGGATTCACCTTTCAACTTTCAAGCTCTATTAACCGTCCTGAAAAATTCTTGCTTGAATTCAAATTAGGTGTATTAAGTAAATCATATCATTAATAAAAATATAATTATTATAGTTAATTAATAAATAATAATAAATTTACCAAAAAGAGATAATCATAATTAATTATTTCATAATTAATGATATAATTAATCTAGTATAATTAACTTGTGTGTACTAAATTTATACAAAAATTTATGGTTCCATCTATTTCTTCATGTATGGGAAAAAGGCGAGGGAAACATGAAAGGGTCTTTTTGAAAGTGACTTTGTTAATGTGGGGTTTCATTCAATTTCAATGAGAGGGACATGAATATAAGTTTGCACGCAAAAACTCGGAAAGCCTTAAATTTTGATGCCCTGTGACTGAGAGGCATAGCTGAAGCCTGAAGGGTTCTTGGATTTTGAGAGTTTTGGCCTTTTACCTTACAGAATCTAGATTTGTTTCCTCCACCTGTCCCCAGCTCCTCTTTCTCTCATATAGATTTGGTTTCAAAGACTGATCACTCACCCCTCTCTCTTGCATTATTTGAATTTTTTTATTGCAGAATTTTACTAGGTTTATGACGTACCAGCCTGCATAGGCTTCCCACGTGATGTCGTCATCATAATCTTCAATTCTTCAGTTATATTTAACTTGTCTTTGCGGTAATGGGAATGTCAGTCTGATATTTTTCAGTTGCAATTTTTCTTCGTTGTTCCTTTTCATTACTTTTATTGCTTTTTTTTTGTTAGGTTTTAAAAGGTTAGGACCACAATCCGGACCCTGAGTGGTCTATCACGTGGCCCAACACCAAGAGAAATATGATTTCATATTATATTAGAATAATTAAATCTAATTTCACTTTAAAAATTAGTTCAAAAGAAGAGAATTGTTCAAATTATTATAGGAGACATTTTACTCATATATTCATTCGATGTGAGACTTAACATGAGTTATGGATATGCATATCAATATTTACACAAAAAAAAATATTGATGTAACCACGGTATTTAGAAGTAAATAATGTAAATTTTGTGAAAATAAAGTATTACTCTAAAATAAACGTTTAAAAATGTAAATTTTGTGAAAATAAAGTATTACTCTAAAATAAACGTTTAAATTAATTATAGAAAGTGCTGCTTTCACAATTTTGCAACACGGTTATCTTTTGGTGGCCCGTTTAAGCTACTGTTAAATTAAAATAAAATTGTAAATGCAGTTTAGCAAGTGTATATGTGTGGTTGTGGATCAAAATTTATATAAATAATAATATTTTTTCTTCGGAGTTTACATAAGAATCAAACCTGTGACTTCTTAATCTTACCCTATTTTTTCACTGGAACTATATGTTACATTAAGAATAACCTAATTTCGAAACCAATTAAACTTTGAAATGCTAGATGTTTCCTGAATCCAGAGCATAAAAGCTTTACCTCACTAAGCTTCAAATTATGACATTAGCAGCATATTGAATTCTTATGAGCTTTGGTCTCTTCTTTTCTTATTTTTTGTTGAATTGGTTTCTTCATTTTTAGATTAATTATAAACATGAGAGAGATATCCTTTTATGAGCTTAGAACCGGATTCACACTACATCTAGACTAAAATTATTAAGTCATTAAATTTATGAGATCTACATGATCCTCTCTTACACTACAAGAAATCAGGAAATTAGAGAGGGAAATTTCCCTCGCTATTCCCTCGCTAATCCCTCGCTAAAAAAATTAGCGAGGATTAGAAGGAATAGCGAGGATTATTAGTCGCTTTTTTTTCATATAATTAGCGAGGAAAGTTTTCCTCACTAATCGAAATCTCAAGAAAATTCATTTCCCTCTCTAATCGCTCTCTCTAATCCCTCGCTAATATCCCGCAATATTCGTCGCTATTTTGCAGAGGGACTTTCCGTCGCTATTCGAAAAATTTTGTCTCGACAATTTACTGCTATTGCCTCACTATTTCATCGCTAATAATTCCTCGCTAATACCTGTATGATCCGTCTGTAACTTAATATACTAATTTTGTCAATTTTCATCGCTATTCCGTCGCTATTCCTCGTTATAAATTCCGTGCTATTAGGTCTCTATTCCTTCGCTATTTTTCCCTCGTTGATATTTGCTAGAAATTATCGCTAAAATATAACTCAGCTATTTAAGTTGCTAATCCTCGCTAATTAACATGTCATATTGCTGCTGCTAATCCTCTCTAATCGGCAGGTAAATAAGTAAGTTTTTTTTTTATAACCTATTTATATTATTGCTTCCCAAAACACGCATATCAAACCACAAAGAGTAAAATCCAACAAACAAAATCCAACAACAAACAATCTAATAATTGTAAACCTTTAACAAAAAACTTGTACAAATAATTCAATAATATAGTTTAAAGTTACTATACAAATAATCAATTGATATAGTTGAAAGTTTACAAAGTAGACAATAAGAATAAAAAATGGCAATCGATCTAAGTCATCTGCGTCTCTTCTTCCTCTTCCTCTTCCTCTCGACCCTCCCTACCTAGACCTTGTGATGGTGGTTGTGGAGCAACATTTGTTGATCCGAACGTAGATAGGAATGATTGGAAAGGCGCCAACATAGGGACAAGTTGACTCAGAACAAATGAAGTCATCGAGCTAATCTTAACTACTTTGTATTTACACTTTATATGTCTGTGTCAACGGTGTAGAGCGGGAAGGACCCGCATAAATGGAGGATGAAGCTTGCATGGTGTTATTACCAATATGCAAGTACATTACCTATGCCATACACGTCCCTTCTTGTTGGGACCATCCATCAAACCTCTGGGTCAACCATAGGGTGAGAGGAAGAGTTTTCTCCATATTTTTCTCATTGCGGTGTCATATGACTCCTAAAAATAAAAAAACAAGAAAAATATCAACAAAAAAATAAAAATAACCTAAAATATATATGACTTTTGAATAAGAACAAGACAACTTTACAATAAAATTCCTCGGCGCTCGAAAACATAGCTTAGTCTTTCTTCTTATGAACTTTTGCATAAAGATCTCTGTAAGAAACCTAGGATGCTTTAACTCTGTCTCCTGTAATCCCATATGAAAGAATATTATATAATAAACACATATCAAAAGTAAGGCACTCCTCTAAAATATTATGTCATACTCAAGATAGGCAAATAACTTAAGTAATTACAACATATTAATACACGATGCTTATCATTAAAATTTTAAATGATGAAGTTACGTTACCATCTTGCTCTTGTGTTGACCAAAGCTTATCGACACTTTGTATGCTTCAAGGCATCGGGCATGGCTGCCTATTCCTTCGGGCGGTGGCAGACCCTCGTCATCCATTTATCTGTCGACCAAATGTCGACTGGCCATCCCACACTTCCGTCCTCATTCCTCTGGGCCCATGGCCCTAACATCGGCCAAGTTGTTTGAATTGCCCTCTCAAATGCCTTATCTCGTGCTTTGTTCAAATGGTCCGGATAACGGTCCAAGATAGTTCGTTCCCAACCTCGCCATGCCGCGATCGGATCGGATGTGACCGATGCTTAGCCTACACAAATGATATGTATGTATATTTATTTTTCAATAAATGTATAATATATAATTCTATAGACACAATTACTTACCATGAAGTCGTTAAATAGAATTTCCTTCATCTCACTTGGATAACATCGCCACGTACTAGTTTAGAATGTAATCCGTGTCATGACATTGTACATAATGTCACGTGTCACCTTCGACGGGAGAAACCTCCTCCTATAAGTATAAGAAGATAATGTTAGTAATTTAAGAGTAAATACATGTAATAAAAAGGTGATATATCACTATTACTTACGGTTCAGGGACAGATGCCACATATATAGTTCCTGCTATCTATTTCTACATTGGATTCTCCACGTGAAGGCACCACATTCGGGTTATGGGTCGGCGGTGTGGCATAGAAATCTATGGGTCGATGGAGGTGGGAAAGATGCGCCTCCAATGGTCAATGGACTAGACGCAATTTGGTATTCTAGAAGAATGGGCCGATGGTAAATTATACATAAACAAAAAATACATATATATTACATTTATATAAACCACAAGTTAACAATAATTGAAGTATATATCCTACGGTTACCTGAGGGAGGATCGAGAATCTTGTAGTGGTGGAGAATCATGGGTAGATGAAACATTACGGCCTTCTCCCACGACCGCGTCAGACACCTCTACCTCGAATGGTCATGATGAATATCTGCATAAAAACATAATGAAACATGACGAGTTAAGAAACTATATGTCAATAAAAACTTCAAAATATAATAATGATATTTCTATAAATACCATTAACAAAGTTTATTGAACAAGCTTCAATTTTAACTACTTGAGTCTGAAGCCAAAGATTCCTCATCTTCATCTGAGAATTCATTAATTTCATTATTTTCGTTGTCATCAATGAACTCATCATCAACCACATCATCCATTGGATAATGTATATCACGTATGTTCACTTCTTCCATTTGGGCATGTGCATCAAACAAGGAGACTGCTTCATCATCTATGACAGGATTGTGTGTTCCAAGGGATCCATCATCTTGGTAATAATCAGTGGCAGTTAGGTCATTCAATTCATCACTTTCATCATTCAATGTCTCAGCCATGAAGAGTTTTGCTCTGACCTTGCAAGATGCCCACCATTCACCATTAGCTCTGTTCAAATCTTGTATAGTACACTTGTTGTGCTTGTTCTCTAAAACGAATGGCTCATTTGAGTGAAGTTTTGATTTATGCTTGATGTCAACTAATCCATATCTCTCATCAACATTGACTCCATTTATCGGGTCAAACCAATGACATTGTAAAAGAAATACTCTATTCTGATTTCCTACATATGACAATTCCAATATATCTTCAACGATGCCATAATAGTCGAAGTCATTCTCACCATATATACTACCTCTAACACATACGCCACTATTCATGGTAGCTTTATTTTGTCATACACCTTAGTATGAAATCTGTACCCATTAACTATTAAGCCATAGTAAGAAGTCACGGACTTGGATGGACCATAACTTATCTCTCGTATCATTTGATCCTCGACTTGGCCTATATTAACCTGTATCATTATATAGACGGTAGATAGTTGTAACATGTAGCATAATGAACATTAAATTTAATATGATAGATCACTATTATGGATAAAAAGACTACTAGATGTTTTAGCCACCTCTTGAAGTCCTTATCTCGAGCTTCCAATATTTGATCATCAAAATATTGGGATTGGTTTCCCTTAACGAATCCTCGAATTTTCTAATCAATACAATAATTAATATTTAGCATAAATTTAGCACATTAATAACAAATTCATTAGATAGAGAGTAAACTTACTGGAGATAAGGTTCTACTTCTCCACAATTTACAAGCACATATGTCTCGAAAATTTGAAGTTCCACATCCGTCAAGAATCTATTTAGACCTCTCCCGATAGAGATAGACATGGATGTTTAAAAACAAAAATCGTTCATTAATTGTTTCTTCCCCACCATCGTCATTCCGAGGAACTTGAGTGCGCTGAGTCTCGTAGGTGGGGATCAAAATACATGGAAGCAAAATTGGAAATTTCTTCTAAAATATACGCTTCACAAATAGATCCTTCAACTTTACCTTATTTAGGACCTTTCTTTTCAAGTACAAAGATACACCTCTCAAAGGGGTACATCCACCTGTAATGCAAGGTCCTCCAACCTTAGCTTCATAAGGGAGATGCACGACTAGATGTTCCATCACGTCAAAGAATCTTTGGAGGAAAATCTTCTCTAACTTGCAAATTGTTTCAATGATAGAAAGCTCGCATTCTCCATGGTGGAAGCACGAATTTGATTGCACAAACTTCTTTAAAGAACAAGCTTAGTTAGTTAAACCCCATATAGGTTTTGGCAAGATATCACGAAATGCCGGGGGAATTAACCTTTGTAAAAACATGACAATCGTGACTTTTCATTCCATATATCTTCCCGCCGTGTCTACATTGATGCAACGTGCGATATTCGATGCATATCCATCGTTCGAAATTTCAACTGTTTTATCCACTCACACACCATCCTTCTTTGGTTGGCATCCAAGACATATCGCCTTTGGTTTTTACACTTGCCATTCTCAACTATTAGCTCCAAGGTAGGACGTTTGCATATTATCTTCAAATCTTCTCTTGCATTTGCATTATCTTTTGTCTTGCCCTTTATGTCCATGACAAGTGTGAAGATATTATCAAACACGTTCTTCTCGACATGCATAACATCTAAATTATGTCGTATTAGATTAGTGGACCAATAAGGCAATTCCCAAAATATGCTCTTCTTCACCCAATTGTGGTGTATACCAAAGCCATCTTGTTTTTGTTTACAATTCAAGCCGAATATGATTTCCTTAAGTTGAGTCACTCTATTCAAGACATCTCATCCCACTCAATTGCGGTGGATTAGATTTTTCCACTTTGATCTCTTAAAAGAGTTTCGATCACGGCGAAATGGATGATCAAAAGGCAAAAATTGACGATGACAATCAAACCAACAACATTTCCTACCGTGCTTCAACACAAATGACTTCTCACTAATTCATACAAAGCGGACAAGAAAGTTTTCCATGAGTGCTCCACCCGATAGCATTCCATAGGTGGAAAGTCACTTATTGTCCACAACAAAGCCGCTTTCATATCGAAATTTTGCTTCTTCCAGGCATCATAAGTTTGCACCCCAACATCCCACAATATCTTCAGATCATCAATTAGGGGTCTAAGATAGACATCTAAATTTTTACCAGGTGACTTTGGTCCAGGAATCACAAGAGTGAGAAATATGTATTCCCTTCTCATACACATACTTGGAGGTAGATTGTACGGTGTGACAAAAACAGGCCAACATGAATATGGTGTGGTTGAACCACTGAATGGATTAAAACCGTCTGTACACAGCCAAGTCTAACATTTCGAGCATCTAGGGCAAATGTAGGATGGGTAGCGTCAAATCGTTTCCAAGCCTCGGCATCGGTGGATGCACGATCAACGATTCATCTTGACGCACTCCATCCGCATGCCAAGTCATATCTTGTGCGAAGTTTTTGGACATAAACAGACGTCGGAGTCTTGGCACAATGGGAAAATATCGCAACACTGAGTGCGGCACATCCTTCTCATTCGATGAACGTCCCGCCTTCGGTTTGAATCGTGGGTGTCCACATACTAAGCAAACTGAGTAGAGTCTCTTGTCACTGTATTCTTTGTAATACAACATGCACTGATTAAGACACGCATCTATCTTCTCATATCCTAATCCCAACTCACGAACCATTCTCTTCGATTTGTAGAAGTTTTCGGGTAACCTTTCAGGCTTTGGAAGCATGCTCTTAATGATGACAATCATTCTATCATAACAACTCTCACTCATGTTAAACTCTGACTTCAAGTTCAAAAGTTGAGTTACGGTGACAATTTCGTGTGCTTATGGCAACCATCCCATAAAGGTTCGTTTCTCTTAGCAAGTCATAAAACTTCGCAGACTAACGGATTTGGATCCTCTTCTAAATCTTGAGCCTCTGGATTTAATCTATCACTGCGGCATCCATAACCATATCCACGTATGGATTCATAGGCTCCACTTCATCATCATGGACAATGGATGTTGAGCCGCTATCCCCCATATGTCCTCACCATGAATGGTCCAATTTACATAACCATCCACAAATCCGTACTTATCGAGATGTTGTTCTACCCCAAATACCTCCCTCCAAGCACGATTCTTACATCTAGCACATGGACAAAGGACACGATTTAATGCATCGATGCTTCGGGTCTCCTTGAGCAACCCTAATGAAATCATCAACTCCATCCTTGAATTCTTCACTTACATAGCCAGGTAGGATCATTTCTTCGTAACATCCAACTTCGATCGGGTCTCATGATTGCTGAAATTGGTTTAGCACATTAATACGAATCCTTATATCAACCGGTCCTTCTTAACATGGTATGGCCCTATCCCATTCGCTAAGAAACTTTTTCAGTTAGTTAATAGTTATTCCTTAAATCTCATATTTTATACTTGATGAAATTTGACATTTCCCATTGGTCTCCAAGTGCATGACTATAACGCATGAGATCTACCACGTTTAAGTATACACCCAGAGAACAAAAGAAATGTAGCGACCGAAATTTCAACAAGTATAAGATATGAGATTTAAATAATAACTATTAACTAAGTGAAGGAAAATTTCTTACCAAATTGTCCCACTTGGACAATTCAAGATTCAATACAATGAAAGCGATTTAACAATAAGTATATGTGCTCATTCATATTGAATCTCAAAGGAGAAACTAAGGTTTTGCTCAAATCTTCACTCGAATAAGAAAATAAAACTTTAAGCATATGTTAAAGCACAATCAAAAGTTAAATCAAACCAATATTCTTAACACATAATTAGTTAGAAATTCATAACTTTTATTTTCAACATCTAAGATTTGATGTCATATTTAGATAGTCCTAAATGTACCTCATAGGAGAGAAAAACATAAATAAAATGTAAGTTTTCACTGGCCACAATGACATAGACAACATTGATGAATATGTTAGGAACACTATGCTAGAGCTTTCAGTGTTGTTGCCTCTGCTTTCTTGGTATACCTGCATTCTTACCCTTCTTGAAGGTCGTTTATAAGAGTAAGAAATCATGGCAAGCTCGGCATCAATGGGATTAAGATTGTGCAACATTGAGAAGGTGAAGTAGTGTGTAAGGAATTGGAAGCCCTATACGCAAATTGCTATAGTAAGGAAGTCATGATCATTCGATTCGTGAATTTCGATTGATGAAGAAATAAACCAAGTTGTTCAATGTGGTGAAGCGGTGTGTGATAGAGACAGATCATGTTAGGCTTGTAAGCGAGTTATAAAGGTATTCTAATACTTGCTTAACATGCCATCTGTTTTGTGACAAATTGAATTAGTTTAGGCACTTAGTTGCAAGCTACATTCTTGAAAAGTAGCTTAAAATGACTTAGGAAATAGCTTTAAAGGCTAAGTTGAGAGAAACAAGTATAGAGAATTCATTTTAGGTCACAAATGAGTTAAGTAAGATACGATTAAAATTTGAGAAGAATCGAGTCGGTTTGGTATTTTTAAGTATACTTGGTTGTGTATTTTAATACCGATTGACTAGTAGAAGATATGAAAAATAAGAATAAAAGTGAACCAGCAATTTAAATGAATCCTAATATTTATTTTATAGTTGTTGGGAAGTTGAAAAACTTGAATTAATATAACTTAAGTGTTCTTAGCATATAAAAGTTCTAACACTAGAACTTAAATTTCGATTTTCCCCTTAACCCGTGACCCTAGCAGAAAACAAAAGAAAAGAATAGAACCATAAACAAACAGAGAAACGAAGGGGAGAAAGAGATAAAGGAGAAGAAAGGAAGAAGAGGAAAAGAAGAAGAGCAAGGCTCAAAGGTTGGTCATCACCTAAAGGTAGGAGATTTCTATTCTTTTTCTCTCTTTGTTCTTTTGAATGGGGTTAGAGATTTGGAATGGAAAACTGGATTTGGAGAGCAAAATCCTAGCTCTTAGCTTGATTCTTGCTTCCAATAATTAAGTTAGGATAATTTTAGTCTAATAAGTATTAGATAGTCATTTATAACTCAAACCAACCATTTTGGTTCATGATAGAGAATCTTGGAAATGGATTGGAGAAAAATGAGAATTAGGTTGTGATTGATTGACTTTGATCATAATCTAAGTTTAATGAGTTAGATACTAGTTAGTTGATGGATTGGAGCCCTTGCAATTCATAGTTTCCTTTTAATGGTTAGTTGAAAAAAGTAGGGTTTTAGTTGGAAGTTTGAGTTTAAATCCATCATCGATGAGTTGAATTAGTGAATGGATGATCCTAACATGATTAGAGACCATTATTAGGGTTGGAAAACAGTTAGAATCCATGATTTGAGGATTAGAACTAGGTTAGAAACCAAGATTATACAATACCCGAATTTGTAAAATCAAAATAGCACCCTGACAGCCTGTGGTGTTTGTCGCATAACTTGAGCTACAGGCATCGGAATGACATGATTTTTATGTCATTTTAAAGCTAAGACATAGGGCTACGTGTGGTAAAAATTTCAGAATTTTACACCAAGCCAAACAGTACCAGTTTCGGTTTGAATCCAAGGCAGATTCTGCAGAAAATGCATTCTGGCAGCCAATAAACCAGATTGCATAACTTCCTGCTCCGGTGTCCGTTTCACATGAAACCAGAGGCATTTTAAAGCTAACATGTAAGGCTTCTTGCCTGCAAAATTTCATAATTTTCCTGGGTGTATTTTGTTCCCAGTTTCAGTTTAAAGTCAGGGCAGAAATGGGTAAACCAGTGAATTCCCTATTTTTGCTTGTGTAAAATGTCGCATAACTTTAGATACGCTTATCCAAATGAGATGAGGTTTGCATTGGAAAGATATAAGAGAGATCTATCTTCCCATAAAATTTCAGAATTTTCTGAGTTAAGATGCATATTTGGCGCAATCTTGAAAATCAGTCTTTTTAGGCAAGTTTTGGAGGTATTTTGGGATGGTTTCAATCCTAGAAATACTAGTAACTCCTTTAATAGTTAAAGTTGAGTTAGATAGGCAAGTTTTGTAGTAAATACTTTACTCTCTCAATAAGTTGAGTGAAATAGGGTAGTAGCAAGAGTGGATTGGTTCCCTCAAGCAAGTGAGGTTGAGTAGTGAGTTGGTTCTCTCAAGTAAGTGAGGTTGAGCCTAGTGAGTTGATTATCTCTAGTAAGTAAGGTTGAGCCTATTGAGTTGGTTCCCTCAAGCAAGTGAGGCCGAACCTAGAGTTGGTTCCCTACAGGTCGAACCTAGAGTTAGGCATCTTTAGAAAATAGACTATTAGGGACTTTAACTGATTCTTGAAGAGCTGTAATCGGTTAGACAGATAATTATGCTTAGAGGTGGAAAACCTTTGGGGAGGTTTGGGAATGTGGTTTTCAGTTGTTTTATGCAACATTATGCAGAAAACCAAAATGACTCCCTTAAAGCAGAAAAACGAGCTACCCTGACAGCCTGTGGTGTTTGTCGCATAACTTGAGCTACAGGCATCGGAATGACATGATTTTTATGTCATTTTAAAGCTAAGACATAGGGCTACGTGTGGTAAAAATTTCAGAATTTTACACCAAGCCAAACAGTACCAGTTTCGGTTTGAATCCAAGGCAGATTCTGCAGAAAATGCATTCTGGCAGCCAGTAAACCAGATTGCATAACTTCCTGCTCCGGTGTCCGTTTCACATGAAACCAGAGGCATTTTAAAGCTAACATGTAAGGCTTCTTGCCTGCAAAATTTCATAATTTTCCTGGGTGTATTTTGTTCCCAGTTTCAGTTTAAAGTCAGGGCAGAAATGGGTAAACCAGTGAATTCCCTATTTTTGCTTGTGTAAAATGTCGCATAACTTTAGATACACTTATCCAAATGAGGTGAGGTTTGTGGCATTGGAAAGATATAAGAGAGATCTATCTTCACATAAAATTTCAGAATTTTCTAAGTTCAGATGCATATTTGGCGCAATCTTGAAAATCAGCATTTTTAGGCAAGTTTTGGAGGTATTTTGGGATGGTTTCAATCCTAGAAATACTAGTAACTCCTTTAATAGTTAAAGTTGAGTTAGATAGGCAAGTTTTGTGGTAAATATTTTACTCTCTCAATAAGTTTTGCGAGACATTCTCATTATGTCATGCAAGTGACATATAATCCTAAAGACACAAACACCTTCACAGTGCATCTCTTGATTGCAACATAAAGGTATATATGTGTTTTTATAATTAACGTATGAAGCAATGCAATGAATAAGGATGAAACTAACCTTGACTCAAGAAGACTCCAGATGAATCAAGACTCAGGAACAAATGTTGCACTTGCAACAAAATGCCTTTACCAAGCTTAGATAGCAGAAAAGAACAAGAAAGGCAACAAGAACTAGCACCCATAGCATACAATCAAATAACATTTTACATATCCACCTCTTTCAAATCAGTTCAAAGTTATGATCTAAATAAGAGCATTTCAAATGGAACTCAAATCTAAACATAAATAAGAGAACAAAAATCATAGCATTAAGCCCCTTTGCACACAAACCTATCTGAGTGGCTCAAGGAACTACGAACATATTAAGGTTATCTATGAGATTTACTAGGTGTACTAGATGCACATCTTGATTAATTCATGTATAAGAGTTTACTAAAAATAATTCTTATTCATCTTGAAAATAATGTTTCACTTAAAAAAAATCAAATAAAGCAAACCAAAACCAAGACCAAAAAAAAGATAAATATCAAACCCTTATGCCCAAAGTTAATAGGCATATGATTTTTGCCCTTAGTACCTTTTGCTTTTCTTCATATCATAGTTAGATCATATATCAAAATATAAATATATATGTAGGCAAATTAACATAAGTATACAAACAATAATTATTGTTACAATGTAGAAAAAGCAAACTATGCATTTAGTATTGTTTTGAAGAGACTAGGATATGTAAAGCTCCACATAAAATCCTTTCAAACATTTTTGTGGTGGTGATCCAAGATGCATCAAGAGATGTTAGTTCAAAGGCAATCCAAAAGGCCCTGAAAAAGTTACCTCTTAAGGTTGGAGATCAGCTTATAATTGTTGCTATTCTTGATTGGTTTAACAGTCCCAATACATTTTCTTTTTTTGGAAGAAAGCTTTGTAAGGATTCATTTACTTTTTCTTTGTCCACCTTTAATTTGATAAAAGGAGAGGAACACAGAAGAATATGAAATGAGATGCATAACATAAAGAAAAGTGCACTTAGAATCAGGATTTGTCCCAGTACGTTTTCTTTAGGAACTGATTATTAGAATTTAGAATCTATCATTAGGCAAAGTGCACTTAATCAAGATTTGCATGCCAACACGGAAGAAGCATACCTAGAGTTGGATGATTCAAAAGGTAGTTTACATAACTTGACATTTTACATATTTGAGAATCTTACTCACATTATGTTTTCTTTACGCCAAATGACATGAGTTAGAACTTGGAAGTGTGACAATCAAACTATAATAAACATTTTACCCAAACTCTTTCTTAATGTACCTTATCTAGAAAATTATAAGCTGAAGCAAAATCATCTTTTTTGAGAACTATATATATATATATATAATTCTTTTTCTCCATTTTCTTTTCTCTGTTTCAGCATTTTTTTAGGCCGGATAGTATATTCTACCTCGAACTTGTACAAATAGCAAACAACATCATATAACAACATTAAATCAAAGGCAAATGAACATAAAGAACCAAAACCGAGGTACTCAACTCAAATCTACTTGTTTAACCAACTAAACGAAACTAAAATGGTCAAATAAACAACAAAATTCACGAAGAAATTGAGTAGATATGTCAAGCATAGCCTAAATCTATCTCCCTAGCTTTTGTACAATAAATGTAAAGAGAGTTGTAGTGCACTTTCTAATTTGAATTATTGTATCATACCCGAGCAATAATTCACCAACGTGGACAAAAAGTCTTGTTCTTCACATGGTTGTGGAGAAAATATGGTCGAAAGAAATTCTAAACATGAAGTACCCAAGTAGCTCCAAATTTACTCTTACAAGCATTCCAAATTATTTCAAGTAACTATATGTTTGGGCTTATGTCATACATGGTCTATATGCAGAAATTATTACAGATGCGATTATAAGAATGATCAAGGATGCCCTGCCACAAAGCAAGTTCAAAGATCTGGTGGCTATGCTTTTGTCATTCCTTCTTTTTTTTTTCTCGATTACAATAAATCTATTTGCTCATTTTTAAAATTTTAACAATGTAGTTTTATGGGATAAATTTATCATCTCAACTTGCTTCTCATGAGATAATAGAGGAAATACAATTAAAAATGCCTTCAAATCGTGATGAATGCATTATTTTTAGGCATGTCAAAAGATCTAAGTTGATAAAGAATCCATTGGCTTTCAAGCATGTTAAACAAACGTAATATTCAATTTAACTTCACCTCTCAAATCTTAGCAATCAAGAAGATAATTTCTCTCTCCCTCTCTTCACCGACCTTAAGAAAACACTGAAGTCAATTTTGTTGTAAAATTAAAGCAAAACGAAAATCCCAACAAACCACTTTAAGATATGATAACTTCAAATGACAAGGGCACATTCAGTCTGGAAAAGTGTCCAAATTTATTTTCCCCATATTTTAGAAGATCTTCTAACAATTTTCCAGATGGAACAAGTCCTAGTAGATTCTTACTTTTCAGTATAAATAGCATCAATAGGATCTTGGCCACAAATATGATGCAAAAATGAGGAATACCGGGATCACTAGCACATCACAGCAGGAAATATGGATCAAATGGACTTAAAAACGATAGAATAGAAGGGAACGAAGAAAGACAGAATGATGGAAGAAAGAAGAAAGAAATAATGGAAGAAGGCTTACCTAAAGGAGGGAACTCACTTCGCGTGGGCTGCCGTGCTGAAAAAGGAAGGGCTTGGGTGGCGGAGGGAAGATCGTGCCCTCCTGGGTGGGAAGGATATTTGATTTGGGGAAGGATATTTGATTTGGGGAAGGAGAAAGAACACTAAACCTAAAGGAGACGTTTTGTAAATCCGCGGGATTTCTAATTTAGCGAGGGAAATTAATCCTCGCAATTTCTCGCAATTCCTCGCCGATTTTAGCGAGGAATTTTATACCTTACAAATCTCTCGGCCGATTTTAGAGAGGAAATAATACCTCCAAATCCTCGTTGATTTTAGCGAGGATAACATATTCCTCGTAGTTCCTCGCAAAATTTAGCGAGGAATATTATCCTCTCACTTCCTCGCTAATATTAGAGAGAAATTAATTTACTCGCTATTGCTTCGCTATTTACCAGTTGTGGATTTTGTTTTGGATTTTAGCGAGGGATGGTATTTTCCTCGCTAATCCCTCGCAATTCCCTCTCTAATTAGCTAGGAAATTGCGAGGGAATTATTTCCTCGCAAATTTCCGTCGCTAATTCATAATTTTCTTGTAGTGTTAGGCCAATCATTTTCGATGTAAGAATTCTTTACTCACGTATGGAATCTTAATAAATTATATATTTGATATTCGAAATGATACATACGTAGACCTCTATAAGAAAGCTCACAGAGAATACAATCCATGGTTTAAAAAATTTTGTAGTGTGAGTAAAATAATGATTGAAATTTTTTATCCACTCATTTGAATGTATGTGTGGTTTCTGTTTTTTTTTTTTTTTTAAAAGGTGCTGTCTCACTAACATTACCCTTTGATATTTGATAGAAATTATCAAAGAAAACACCAGAAAAAGTTGCACAGAAGAGCTGGAAGTGCTGCTGCTGTTTCCACGGCAGACTCAAAGAAAATGGACATGAAAATGGCGAGGGAGAGTATGACGGAAAGGAGAGCGTTTTGTCCTATATTATATCTAATATTCTAACTCATTAATTTGACGCAATTTCTTCGATCTGCTGTTTACTTGCGTATCATATTTGTAATTATCATTGATTGCTTGTGTGTTTTATACGGTTATTATATATATATATAGAGGGAACATATGGTATGAGATGAGTGTTTATTGTAAGATGTGATATGAGTGAATCTTGACTACTGGATTTTATATGAATGATCAAGATTAAAACATAAATGTATGTGACTTTTTTAAGTAGTCGCATGACCTTTAAATAACTTTTAATCTTGATCATCTATGTATAGTTGTGTGGCCTAAATTTACTCATCTCACTCTCTCACAATAAAAACTCATCTCACTAGATATGTCATATATATATATGTGTGTGTTTATTGTAAAAGGTAAGATGAGTGAATCTTGACCATTTAATTTTACACGAATAGTCAAAATTAAAACATAAATGCATGTGATTTTTTTAAGTGGTTACATGACATTTAAGTAATTTTTAATATTGATAATCCATGTATGGTTAAGATTTATTCTTCTTACTTTCTCACGATAAAAACTCCTATCACTAGATATACTTCATATATATATTATTGTGATCAGGTGGTATTTCAGTTTATCCGTATTTCAACTAATCTACTTCTCCATTCAGTCAAAGGCAAGTCATTCATGCCAGGACTAAGAAATTCACACTCCAACCCCAAAGGATTGACTTAGCAATGGATGCACATATGATGTGTGAGTAAGTGTATAATCACATATTCAAATCACAACTACATCAATTTTTTAGATTTACTATATACTTATGAGTTTAGAATGTAATATTTTTATTCCTATTAAATAAAAAAGAGAGATATCTTAGCATGGATACCTAATTCATATGAATCATATTGACAAGAATAACAGTGCGTACTTTATTTACAGCCTCCCATAATGCAGCAAAATATTATGGTTAAGGTTCATAAATCTATTCGATGGAAAAGATAATGTGAACAACATTATTCTAGAAGAATATTATAACCTTAGTCTTATTTTCCATTTTTTGATTGAAACTAGATTTTCAAATGTTGAATTTTTTGTTAATGGTTTGTTCACACTTCTCGTTTTTCAGGAATCTTAAACTTATTTACGTAAACTTAAATGGGCTTTGCTGAGGAAAGTTGAGTGCTAGAGCATCTACACCGTTCACTCTTGTTTTCTTTCTTTCTTTCTTTCTTCTTTTTTTTTTTGCATTTTAAGTTGCTCACAATCACAAAGCTCAACAATTTTTTTTCTTTAAAATATCTCTCACCCGAAAAATAAGAGACTATTCTTTCAGAATACAGTTAGATATTTAAGCAGATATCTCTTTTAATGATTATTTTCATACACTTGAATCTTGATATCAAATCTAAAACTACATATTTAAAGGACTCAACATCTTCTACTCAAATTAACACACATTATTACATTTCTCTCATCTAATGGTCACTAGGCTTGACTGCTTCGTCAAATAGCAAACTTCAACTTTTTTTTTTTAAGTTTGAATAGCAAACTCCTCCAACTTAAATTTATAACTTCTACCTAAATTTCATTCTACTCTTACTACTTTAACTAACCTCAAGTGGCATCCATTGGGAAAGGATGGGGATTCACAGTTGACCGTAAGTAATAATTCAATTAATCATATTCTTATATTTAAAATTAAAGTTCCTTATACCTGATTTAGTAAGAAATTAATTATTGAACTTGCAAGTTATGAAATTCATAACTTATCATAGGTTAATTTTTCAAATCTGGGTTCTCTAGTTTTAAATTATTAAAAACAAAACTCACAGTGTGATTTTACTTTTAAAAGAAAGTTATACAAAGGAAGTTTGTTTATGAAAAAAGAAAAAACTAGAGCAGGTCTTTTAAAAAAAATGCAAAGGAATTTTAATTAACAAACTCTAGAAATAGAAGTATAGAATCAACAAGGAAATAAGACGATGCCATCCTACTAATTAAGATAGAAGGAGTATATCTAAAACTCTTAATATCACTTTATAAAGCATATATTTTGTGGAGAAGGAATCA
Source organism: Ormosia semicastrata (assembly GCA_029884595.1). NCBI lineage: Eukaryota > Viridiplantae > Streptophyta > Magnoliopsida > Fabales > Fabaceae > Ormosia > Ormosia semicastrata. Next base: position 8,300,535 of record JAQQTO010000026.1, on the reverse strand, counting down.
AATCTAGCAAGAAAACTGAGAAAGAAGGAAAAAAGGAAAACACAAAAACATCTTATCTGTACTAAATAGAATAAATCTGATGAGAAGAAAACTTAAAGGGAGAAAAAAGAAGACAAAAAACGGAGTTGTTGAAAGGGTCCAACCGTCCAAGAAAGATTGAAGACGATAAGAAAATGAAGGAGAGGAAACCGTACAAAGGAGGGGAAATGCTGAAGAAACCGTAAAAAGAAATTAAGGAGAAAACCCGATGTTCAAGTATTTAAGGCAGGCAACCTCAAGGGATTGATATAGTGGTATACGAGCATATGTGATGTGTGTATAGACACATGATCACGAGTTCGAATATCAGCTATGTCAATTCCTTAGAATCACGCTGTAAGAAATATCTTTATAAATCTTTTAATTTAAACGTAGATGACCTGTCTTTGATCAGATCGGAGAGATGGATCAGTTGAATTGTATGCAAGCTGACCCAGACGCTACCTGACCACAATAAAAAAAATTAATTAATGCAAGTTGGTCTTGCAAATATGAAAAGAAACATCATAGTGACCCTAAATTCATTATATATTTTTTTATTTGACCAGAGTATTCCCACAATTATTGCTATGAGAATAATCCATTGAACATTGTTTTAATTAAGAAGTTCTTTCAACAATTGTCTTCTCGATAATTTGAACTTTGGTCATCTATCTTTTTTTTTTCGTCAACACCTTGATCCTCTCACTAGTAGGATGACTCGCTTGTCACCACGTCCAACCCATAAACAATTTTTTTTTTTGTCGAAAAAGAAAATTCATTACGATTGAAGTCCATAAGCTCTTACAAATCTAAAAAAATACATCAGATCTAGAAAAAAAAATATAGTCTATCATCTGAATTAACTAATGATCTGTAATCTACTCCTTATTCGAAAACTATTGATGTCTAAGCATCTTTTACAATAAAGACTAATGCGAAAAATGTTACAGCTTAAAGAATGTAGTATACATCTTCTCAAAATAGATCTGAAACTCTCTCCTATCTACAAAATTATCAGTATACGACCAACCATAAGGAAATTAACAAAAAATACCATAAGAGTTGAAAACCAAAACATACATCAAAGGGACAATAAAAATATCCATTAAAGATATAACAAAATTATAAAATTTGTCATTTAAAGAAATAAATCTTTACAATCAAGCTAAGATCTATCATACTTGAGAAAATTATTAGAAACCATAAACAACGTAATGGTTGTATAATATATGTTCTTTGGGAAACCTTATTGCTACTAATAGCTGTTCCCCTTTTCTAGTTGGTCGAAAAATAATTACATCATCATTTTTTTCCGATTTATTGAAAAAATTTATATTTATGTTTGCAATCGGGGCAGATTTTACAAGTTTGCATACTTCAACTCATTAAATTGATTTCGCATATTAAATTGCTCAATCATTCATCACATATCTTTTCATATATATACAGCAATAAAATTATTCTCACCAATAAATTTAATAATTGAACATCATAAACACAAAAATAAAATGAGTTCATTAGGAAGGACTCCTTGGATTAGTCTTACTCAAATGCCGTTCTTTTCAATCGATTGGAGTTTCAAGTTAAAGTGATACTTATCAGTCGTAACCTGCAAATAATTAGGTTTTACTTCAGAGTGTGGCAACTTAACTATGTGTTTCCTAAAGCTAAAGCTATAAACTAACTGATTCAGTTATTTGGTCGAACTGTACGTGTTGGAAGTGTTTGCCATTCTAGACGGCACCATATATCTTCGTTCACTGAATCACAGATGAAGAATTTTAGGACATTAATCTTTGTAAGGGGTTTCGGTTTTAGATATATACATACCACCAATCCAATAGAGAAAATCAGAGAGCCAATGAAAAAAATGTAGTTTCAATAACTAAGCACATTGTTGAGATATGAAGGATAAAGGTTATCTCTACTTCCATATATATATGATAACCCATAGAGAAGTATCTCAAAGAAAGAGTAGGCAACGTATTTGTACAAAGAAAATATATATGTGTAGTACGTACTAGATCGAATGATTCTTCAAAATTTTCATTTTTCGATGGTAAAATTGACTGAAAGATGAGGACTAGGAACAGAAGATCTCTCTCAATACCTAATTACATTTTTACTTCACCAAATGTAATGAGTTTCTTTTAGGTACAATGTATAAAGCAATAGATATTGCTGGACACAGCCTAAGCTGCTTACTAGTGCCATCAATTTAATAGGTTCATACATAGGTCAAGTTAGCTGTGTGGATGGTCCCTTTTCATTATACAATTTTCCTAATCTTTGTCAAAATGCATTTTCATACTCCAGCTATATATGTACTTCTTTCCACCATTTCTGCTGAACTTTAAATGCAAAATTTGCCCATGCCATCTGTTCTGAAGCAGTTTAATGCCATTATTAAAGCTACATTCTATGTCGTAGGCGACCTAACATCATAAAAGGAAATTTGATTCCTTGAAATTTCGTATTTGAAGGACCACATTGTTCTAACATGGAAAGGGGTTTGACAATAACCCATTGATAAGTGCAATTATTCCTTCATACCTACCCGTAATCATGGTGTCTGGAATTTGGGCATAAAATCATCTTCTCCTTGACATCTTCTCAACGATCACATGCGAGTTAAAGTTGGTTGTATACATATATATGAACCATACAACACTTCATAAACTAAGATAATATAGGCATTTCTCAGAGGTAAAAAAAATCCCAATACGTTGTTATATGAATCAAAAGTTGCATGAAAGCAGAAACGGTTGGTGATTAGAATGTAAAACCATGCATGAAGTTGTTGTGATTGTAACAAAATTGCGGCATATCTTATAACAGAAACGTTGTTATATGCTCAAAGGAATGCTACTAGGATTTTAAATTGTGACTTGATTGTGATAACAATAACAATTTTGTTTTAATCGCTGTTCGGACTAATTTGGTTGGAGCCTCACAACAAACACAAATTAAAGAAAAATACTAGATATTCAAAAAATTTCTTTGTCAGAAATTTTACGAGAATGGTTTGACATTATTTTTAAACTTTGAATGAATGAATGATCTCTATTATTTTGACTTGACTAACCACCGTCTTTGAATTTTGACAAATAATTCTACGTGTATAACATTGCTTCAAATTAAAACAATCAAACAAAAACTTAACAATATAAAAATAAAGTACGCCATGCATTCATTGAAATTAACACATTACACTATTTCATCATATCATAAAATTATTAGCGAGACTCTGGTGTACAATGGTAGGGCACTTCTATACTACAAATATGAATGCCGAGCTTCATTCAATTAATCTTTCATGTGTTGGAAATGGCTTGAACTAAGGGCTTTTGCGGAATTGTGTTGGATACCGATTCCTAGGATGCTCTTTATCTCATTGCCAAGCATCAGATTTTCTGTCATGATCTTTACAGTTACATTGTATTGGATACCAATTTCCAAGCCAAATTAGATACTTATTGTACATTGAACAATTTGGTCACCAAATTAAACAGTTAGTGGACAGAAGAACAATTTGATCCTCATTGACATATTATTATCACAAATATATAAATCTTTGAACAGTGAATAACAAGTTGCCACAAATAAGGTTGTTCCATCTAAAAAGGTTTTAGCAGATGAAGATGTCTTAGCTTGTGATATGGTTGAAGAGGCATTTAATGATGTAATAATGAAGTTGAAGAAGTCAATGAATTTACAGAAAGACCTAAAATAGATTGTGGTGAAGGTCAGACACATCACACAGGTTGAAGAAGGTGAAGATGATAATGAAGCTAATGCAAATTATGAGCAAGACAACAAAGAAGCTTTCGACGAATAATATAGTGCAAAAATTGAGGAATACAACAACAGCATAGGCCCTGGTGACTATACTCAAAAGATGATGACACGCTTTGTTTGATAGGTATGTCTTGAGTAGTAGGTAGAAGGAAGAGTAAATTCTTTTGCAGAAAAGAATAAATATGAGTATAAGGTTACCTTTGTAGTAAATAATATAATTTTATGGAATAACAATAGGAATAGGAATGAAACTGAGAAATTGGAATTAGAATCATATTCTAATTTTACAGTTTAGTATGATGAGATACAATATGGATTGTGTGTGAGATATAATATAGAATAGAATTTAAATTGATGTAAATAATATAATTATTCATAATGAGAAAAATAAAAAAGTACATTTTCCACCATATATATATATAAAATTTGCATTTTTAAAATAGTGTTTAAGATTAAATTTTTTATAACAAAAATCATGATAATATTTTTTCATCAATTTTGATAATATTATTCTATTGTCCTAAGTAAGAGTAGAAGCTTTTTTCATCTCCTTCAGACGCAGGTGCATGAAGTTTGAAGGTTGAATTTAGTTTAGATAGAGTTAAATAGATTAGGGTTAGGTAGATTATTGAAAGGTAATAATCTTTGTCAATTTATAAATTTAACAAGAGTATTATTTTGAACAAAGTTCAGAGGGTTACTTGAATAGGTGGTTGAAAGTAGAAACCTCCATGGCACGCAAGAAGTAGCAGCAGGTCAAGGGGTGATACTTGTAAAAGGTACTCCAACGCTCAAGTTAAATTGTGTATAATGTGAGTAGTGTTTATAATTAAATGTATACCTTTGAGACATTGTAAGGTATTTATAGGAGTATCTTAATTGATAAGAATTATAGTTTAACCTGAATTGAATGCTGTTATTTAGGATTAGAATCTCTAAAGATTATATTCTCTTTTAACTAATTCTTCTATTTATGTGAAATATAATTAGTATTTATATTTATCAAGAATTCTTTGAGAGATTTATACCTAATACATAAGTAGAAGTACTTATCAAGATAACACACAATAATATTTGAATATTATTCTGATGGATTGAGTTGTTCCTGATTCATTGACTCATAACCCGATCTAGAATAGATATATTAAATAAAAAAATGTGGAATCATATTTTACAAAAATATAAAATCTCATTTCCTCTTTTTTTTGGAGGAATGAAATTTCATAAATTTGTGAAATAAAATTTGAAATAAGAATGCTATTACATATTTATTTTCATTAACAAACACAAAAATTATGTAATTTTTAAGATTAAATGTGAAATGTCATTTTATTCCTTTATACCAAATATAACATAAGGAATTGATGAGCGAGGATTGTGAACATAATATGGAGTGTAAGGGTAAGAGAAAGGAGGCATGACCCTAGTTTTACATTAATGTTGGGTATGGCAAGATCCGAATGGGTTTCAGATATGAATGGTTTCCCCAAATCTTGAGCTTCCTAAAAGGCTATTAAGGATTACAACAAATTTGATTGGCAAAAAAGGCAAAGACAAGTGCAGGCCTAAAAGCAGATATGGTTGTGGTTGGAAGATAGTATGTTCATGGGCCAAAGACTTAAAAATTCTTTTTCAGGGCAAGACATACCATGATATACATATAGTTGCAGCAGGACACATGCAGAGACTAGAGATATTTGGACATGGTTCCTTAGTTGTTAAAAGATCTTGGTTCAGTGGAAGATAATGGATGGAAATTTGTATATTGGTTCCTTACTTGTACTAACATTTGATGAATTATTGCCAAGGTTCATGTGTCTCATATATGTGCCCCAAGGCAGAAAACAAACTTGACAAAGAAAAATAGGATAATATGTTACGAATGCCTAATAAAAGCAAGTAAACTTCTTAGAAAAGAAAATGTTTTAATCTAATTTTGTCGCTTCCAATTGCCCTTCCTCGTCTCCTCCTGTGATTCATAAATCATAATCAAACCAATTAACAGTTGATGTGGACCGCAATTGCAATAATATCCAGACACGATATATAGCTGTCGCATAACAGCAATATTGTGGTTACGGTTGTGAACCACAATTCAAAATTGCTACTGGCTAACAGATTGATTAGGTGAGGGACCACAACTACAACCCGATGTGTATACTTTAACCTAAAAAATGAAGGCGAACATGGCAACCATCAATGCAATACTTGTTCCACAAATGGCAGGGTAATTAATCTTCCAAAGTCACACTGCATAGATAAGAACCTTGACACTTAGTATTGACATGATTTTCTGGGAAACAAATGTGTACGTACGACGAAACAATATCTTTACATTTCCTACGAGGGAGATGGTAATATGCACCCTATTAAGTTATGACGCATTATGCACCTCTTCTCAGCCAGTTTTTTGTCCTCTTAAACGTAACCCAACAATTTGCAAAGAAATGTCAAATAGAAAGGAATAAAATGAATATTGACTATAAACATACATTTTCTGTCTCTCGCATGCGTGTCCTAAATCGATCTCTAAGATTACATATCACTTTAAGCATTGTGCTCAGATCTTGATCTAAGGATACGTGCTTTGATCCATATATTTTGTTGCTGTAGAAGCCAATATAAGAAATCTTAAAATTCAAATGAACAATAATGCAACATAATTCAGAAGAAAAATTTCAAAATTTTCCAACCAATTGATATTAAGAGGAGTGGCCCAACAGATCCAACAGATATATAAATCAGACCAAAAATCGAGACGCGCGTGATAAACTTTTTAACACTCCTCCACAGATACTGACTAACGCGCTGAAATTTTAAGGAATAGGCGACACAATAGAAAGATGAATCTTAACTCTGATACCATGTTAGATTCTAACTTAAAATCAATTGGCATTAAGAGGAGTGGCCCAACAGATATATAAACTGCACCCCGAAGATTGAGGCAGGCGATGTGGGACTCTTTAACAATAATTAATGAGAACTAGTTAGGATTTCTTATAAGAAAACAACAATAATAAACCACAATTGGGATAGCACATCTTTTTCGGGTTTTGATTTCAGTTGAAGAATATGCTTTAGAAATTCACCTCATCCACCAACATCAGCCCTTGTTCCCACCTCTGTGCCATCCTCACGTGCACCACACCACTGCCTCTGCCATTCCGTAGACGCTGCGAAAGCGAAACAAACCCACCACAGCCTCCATAACCAGACCACCTAGACACCCCCATTGCCGTCCATCCCAAAGATCATAAAGGAACCTTCCTTGATGGTATTGGGGCACAAAGGTGCTGATGCCAGCAATGGAGCTCCGAGGGCGCTGGTCTGAGGTTGAAGGCTTGGTGACGTTGGGATGCGATGGTGCTGGCTCGGACGACCACAGAGGGCGTTGCTGCTGGTGGTCATTGGTCAACAGAGGATGGCCCGACTTGACAAAGTCTATTATATTTTATTTTACATTTCCTTATAGTTTCACTTGTTGAGTCAGTATCAGGTAATTGTTTACAACCAATGATGTCTTTTTTATGTAGAATTAACGGTCTACATGTAGTAGGGTGTATCATGCACACTAACATACAACGTGCAAATTAGACGTCACCTTCCTACACACGATACATGTGAATTTACTGGCCTACAGAATTAATTGGTATACTTTTTTGAAACATTGCAACCTTGACTCTTCGTTTTTTAGTGCATTTGTTAGTGTTTTTGGCAAAAAAACATTTTTTTAATGAAAAAATTTCTCAAATACTTTTAATTGTTTGGATAAGATTATTTAAATAAGCTAAATCTAAAAAATAATCATTTTTTCTACTTTTTATGATAAGCTAATATAAACTGCTTCTAAAAAAATTTAAAGAAGGTAAAAGAGAGAGAAAAAATATTTTTTTACTATCTTAAAATCATTTTTTTTAATTTATCTAATCACATCCTTTTATTTGGGGGTTGGGATCCTAAAAAGAAAGAAAAGTCACTTCTTTCCACTTCTTAATTTTCTTTGTATATATGATCGGCACAAAAGATAATCTCTTTTTTGGTATTATGCTCAAGTGATGTTCAGTCAATTTGTGCACATCCGAATAAATCTACTTATCTAGTCCAGTCAAAGCCAAGACATTCATGTTAGGATTAAGAATTCACAAAAATATTTCTTACATCTTGATTCTTAATTATTGGCACCAAAGACATATTCAAGTGATTTTTTTTTTTTTTTGCAAAACTAAATAAACAATTAATCAAGTTCAATAGCATATTAGCATATGTAAAAGAACAAAACTAAATACAAAGAACAAATTTATTGTTAGAGTGCATAGAGAAGATAAACTGTGTTATCTTTCTTATAGGTACATAAAATTTGACGTGATTTCAATGGAACAATCGTAATACATACTGAAGAGTAGCAATCTGTTTTATGGTGGAGCCATGGATAATTATATTGATGATACACTGCTCACTCACTAAAATCACACTTGACAGGCATTGGTTTATGTTACAAGTACATGTCCAATATTGCACCGATAAATTTTACATTCTAGTAATAAAATTTATAATAGAAACGAAAAATTGACTTATTTAAGTCCACATTTATCTAAAAACCAACAATTTAAGTCCATATTATTTATAAAACCATTAATAACTAATTGAGCGCAAGAATCGAAACCACGATCCACCCACTTCAAATGATTCTTTAATTATCGGCATATAATGTGACTGCCAGCAATTTTCCCAAGATAAAATTAGCATCATGTTCTTTAAAAAAGAGAATCAATATCAATATAAACAAAACCTATGGTGTCACCAAACAACTCCAGTTCAATGGGAGATCATTAGTGCAACTATAGGCCTCAAATTAACAAGTATAGTGAAGTGATTGGCTGCTTAATTGATTTGCACCTTTTCAAGATATGATATGACATTGGAAGTTGACATGTCTATTTCTCCAATCAGCTTTCAAAACTGTTCAGCACCCTATTTACTTGTGACCCTACTAGACAGAACACCAGAATCAAATATCTCGGAGTCTACATATCTAACAGTTATTGAAGACTGCAAATCGGAGGTCGCACAACGTAGAAGCATTCGAAGAAATCAAGGTTGGTATTGCAAATAAATTTTTAGAAAAATTTCTGCAATGTTCAAATTGTTCCTTTTAAATTAGGTGATTAAAAAGGCTAAGCAAAGCTCAGTATACTAACGGAGTTAGTCAGAATTCGAAGAAATTATATACTTGAGATTAAGAATGGCCTTTTAAGCAGACAAATATTTACAGATGACCGTCTATTGTCGTGCATCATAAGCCACAGATTACCAAAAAAATTAACAACCAATAAAAACATAGAGCTGTGAAAGAAAGTCATAAAATCAACTTGCTAAGTTGCATAAGGCTGTGGACCAAATAGAATCCGACATACAAAAATTCAGGAGAATTGACTGACATGTGGAGTTAGAAATATAACTTACAATGGGGATATTTTTAAGAGAATTGAGATGTAGAGTTAGACTGCAGGTAAAAGCAACTCTTAATTTTCCAATTCACTCCGTATCCAATCTTGTGAACACACCAAAGCTTGGACAGTAGCAGGATTAAGTGAGCTCCAATCACGATCAAGGACTCTTCCACTATTATTAAATGCCAGCTCTGGTGAAACTTTTGACATTGGAATTCCTAATACATTTCGTGCCATCATGGATAAGACAGGATACCTGGGAGTGTGGACTTTCCACCAATTTAATATGCTGAAATCAACATTGCGCGGAAAGAGAGGCTCTTCTAAGTACTTGTCTAGATCGGATTTACCACCTTCGCCCTGAGAAGTTTCATTGAGGAATTTGTCAAATCCCATCAGTCTATCCCTAGAGTCTTTTGCAGAACTGGGTAAGCAAAGTGGACCACTGCCAACTTGCCAGGCCAAACCCTGATCATTAAAAGCTAATGGGGAGCATATTGAATGTTCATTGTATAGAGCCTTCACACCCTCAAGAACCTCATTAATGCGACCTGCAGAAGTGCTACCATAGATTTGTGGATAGTAATATTCTACCAATTTCATCTTGAATCTAGGATCTAACATGGCTGCAACTGCCAACCCTAAGCTACATTTCTCCCAATATTCATCAAACTTGCTTCTCATTCTCAATGCCAAAGAACTAATATATTCATCAGAATTTTTGCACCATTCAATCAAATGCAACTTAACATCACAGAGTTCAGGGAAATAAATATTTGCGGTTGGATACTTGCTCCTAGTGAAAACATTCGTAACCTCAACAAAAAGTTTCAAGTAGCCAGTAACGGCAGTGACTCTCTCCCACTCTACATCAGATAAATTGATTGTGTAGGCATTGTCGTTTTCTTGCAAAAGAATTAAAACATCCCTGAATTCTAAGGCAGCTTCAAGCATTGAATATGTGGAATTCCATCGTAATGGATTATCCAAAAATAAGCACTTTTGACTCGTGATCCCAACTTCTTTAGCCATCTCATTGAACTTTGCCTGTACCGTTTGTGAACTTTTAATATAGCGAATACTTTCTTGAACCTTATTAACTATTTCACTTACAGCTTCCAAAGCATGCTGAGCCATGACATTAAGAACATTTGCAGCACAACGTATATCAAATAATTGACCATTACAATAAAGAAACCTGTTTTGTGAAAGTCGCTCACTGATTCTTATGGCAATGTTATCACTGGTAGAACTATCCAATACAACGGAGAACAACTTACGGTCAATATCCCAATCCATCAGACAAGTCATGATAGCTTCTGAAAGCATGTCTTCAGTATGAGAAGGATCAATCATGATAAAATTTAAAATCCTCCTCCTTAACAACCATGATTCATCTATGAAATTTGCTGTCAAACATAAATACTCAGAATCACACTTGGCAGTCCACACATCAGCACTAAGGCTGATTTTCCCAGGCAATTTATCCAACATCTCATTCATCTTTTGTTTCTCTCTCTCATAAATCTCAATGCAGTCAGCCTCAACCCTATTCAATGTCACAAGCTCAAACAATGGCTGTAGATTTTTTACAAATACTCTGAAACCCACATGCTCAACCATAGCCAATGGATATCCATGTAGAATAATCATGCGAGCAAGATCAAATCGACTCCTCCTTTGATCAAAGTTACTGCTTCCAGTGTTGACAGTTTCATCTTTCAACTGCTCCTGCTCAAATTTAATATTCACAAGGCTAAGGGAATCATCTTTTTTCTGATCTTTATCTAAATTGAAATTTGCAATTGTGAGCATCCCATCCTTTCTCTTTTCTCTCGCTGTAATATATTGTGCTATGCCATGGTTAGACCTTCTCTGACACCTGATTAAATGGTTCCTTAAATGTGATGTTCCACTCGTACTTGATCCACTCAGTTTCTTTTTACAGTGCCTACAAACAGCCATACAGGTATCGCCTTTTTTAATCCTATCAAAATCATTCCATACAACAGATTTCAACCTACTCGATTTGACAATTACAGCATCTGACATGTCCATCGCACGAACCTGGCAAACAAGCATGCCAATTAAATTCAATTAAAAGACTTCACATTTAGAGGGGTAAAAATGCAATGAACAGGATAGCATCTTTGCACAGTCTACTCTCTGCAGATGCAAATGTGCATGTATGTGTGTCTGAATTTATGATGAAAAAACTGTAAAGAGGATGTAAACAATAAAAACAAAAAAGAACAAAAAATGTTACCCTAAAAAAGAAGAAAAGAAATACCATACTTAGGAGGTCTATATAAGAGGGGAAATGCAAAGCATAACACATTCATCAACTTTTCAAAAAAGATTGACCACAATATCAAGCCTTGTCCAACCTGCAATAGTACATACATTATATCAATCTTCTCAAGAAAAGACCTGTCTTTGAACAGGAAGAATAAGCAGTTCACTTTGTAGTGGTTCTACCATGATTTGACCAAAAGTTCAAAAAATATATATATAACTTCATAAATATGTGACAAATATATTAAAAATGATACACTTAATGTTAATTTCTTTAATTTTAAAAGTTCTTAACTTTTATTGTTGATATTATTTGTCTGACATAGTTGTTGACTGTAAATATTGTTTAGATATAGTCTGACATAGTTGTTGATAGTGTTAGATATTGTCTGATAATCAATCCCTAAAATCAAGGGATTTTGTAACCTATCATTCTTTAAATTGAGAAGGCTGAGAAGGTTATTCTCAAGCCATTCAGCTATTATAACTTGGTATCTAGAGCTAGGGTTCGATCTTGTCAAGAACCGCTCTCCGGCGATTGTCTCCGGCCACTGTCTCCGGTCACCGTCACCGGCCAAAGTCTCCGATCACCAAAGTAAGGTGACCGGACAACTCAGAAAGCGCCGGCGATCCTTTTCCGGGAAGACCCACCTCAGGTATCCTTCTCACGCGCCGTCACGCGCAGCCACCGTCCGCAGACCTCCGAGCGCGTGAGCTCCACGCGCCGCCTTCCAGGCGCCGTTTCGTCCACGCGTCTTCTCCGTCTTGCTCGCCGGCGTCCTCTGGCCTGTTTTTGACTATCAAAATATAATTGGAAGCTATACTATTGGATCTTCTTAGATTTCTCAGTCATCACTCTGTGTTCTCAGTCATCACCGGGCCCGACTTGCAGCAACAACAATCTTCTGCTTTGGGAAGTCAATCATTGGCCTTCCTTGCACTCTTACAGCACCTAGAAGTCCAGCAATTGCAACACCAGCTGACATTGAACATTCTGTAGGTATTTCTATACTGCTGTAATAACTTAAATGCCCACTTGCTTTGGAAATCTTCAAACTGCACAATCACATTTAGCCAGCGAGTAAAGATAGCTTCCATGAATTCATCAACAACAGCAAGATAGTCATCTCCATCAAGACGATGTTGCTGCAATCCCAAATATAAGGGATCTTTGAGTAACTTCTCATTGTTAGTACCAACAGGAAGTACCCTTTGAGGATTTATCCCAACAACAGCGACACATACTTGGCCAATATCCTGGACGCTATTTAGGAGGATTCAATCAAAGCCCAGTCTAAAGAAATTTCATTCTTCTCCTTCTCACCATGTCCGATTCAACCACCGGTTCTTCCAAAGGTTCTTACGTCAATTTTGGTGCTGGTCCTGGGTCTACAGGAAGGGTCTCATCTCTTTTGCCTTCTCTCGGAAGTCCCATTATCACATCGGAAAAACTCAATGGTAAGAATTTTATGGATTGGTACAATGCAGTTGAAGTTTGGTTTTTAGGCCAAGGGCTTTATGAACATCTCATCGAGAAGGAAGCAGAGATTGATGAGAAGATTCGTGATGAATGGAAAAGGGTCGATTATCACTTGGTCTCTCTCTATGGCACTATTGATCCGAAGTTGATGGTACACTTTCGCCCATACAAAACTTGTTATGAAATATGGAAGAAAGCTCAAAATGTCTATTCCAATGATCTACAACGTCTCTATGCTTCTGTCCACAATTTGGCTACTCTTCAGATGACAGATCATGATCTTCCATCTTATCTGAACAAAGCACAGTCTGTCATTGATGACATAAAACGCATTATAACCGATGATGATCTTACGAAGGTACTAGCAAAACTTGATAATATGTATATGGTCTTTGTTCTTCACGGTTTACATAAGGACCTTGAATCTGTCCGGAATCAAGCTCTAACTAATCCTAACATCCCTACGGTGGAGGAACTCATTGATCGTCTTCTACGAGTTCCGTCACCAGTGGAGACATTTGAGATTGGCTCCCAGACAGCTTCAGAGTCCTCGCCTTTGTCTCTAATTCGACAAACCGTGGAGGACGAGGCCGTGGGCGTGGTGGAAGAAGTGGTCGTGGTAGAGGTGATCGTCCTCGTGCTCTTACTGCAAGCGTGTGGGTCATACCCAAGACAAGTGTTATTCTCTTCATGGTTTTCCAGAAAAGTCAGCTAATGTGACGCAGTCTGCTGATCAGAAAGTTGGAGTTGTGTATGATACTCAGACAGGTCACAATCAGAACAAATTTTCAATTGATGAATATAAGGAGTACCTTCATCTTAAGGCAACCCAACAAGCCTCATCTTCAGCAACTATAGCGCATTCTGGTAATTCTACGCTTGTTTCTCTCATTCATCTCCTGTTGGTTCCTGGATTTTGGATTCTGGTGCTTCTGATCATATTGCTGGTAATTCCTCTCTTTTTCTACCTTATCCACTACTAAAACACCACATCATATCACTCTTGCTAATGGCTCTAAAACTCAAGCCACTGGTATTGGTCATGCTTCACCTCTTCCCTCTCTCGTCTTTAAATTCATCTTATTTGTACCTGGATGTCCTTTTAATTTAATTTCTATTAGTCAACTTACTCGATCTCTCAATTGTTCCATAGCCTTCACTTCTACTTCTTTTTCTATCCAGGACCGGAGAACAGGGAAGACGATTGGAACAGGATCTGAGTCACGTGGTCTCTACTACTTACAATCTCCATCCTCCACCATATGTGCTGTCACAGAGTCGCCTAGTCTTCTTCATCGTCGTTTTGGTCATCCAAGTTTGAATAAATTAAAGAAAATGGTCCCTCATCTCTCTAATTTACCGGCATTGGAGTGTGAGGCATGCCAGCTTGGAAAACATGTTCGGGCATCCTTTCCAAGTAAGGTTACAGGTCGTGCTGAGTCTCCTTTTCGTCTTGTTCATTCTGATGTTTGGGGTCCTAGTCGTACTTCTTCTTTCTTAGGATATAGATATTTTGTTACTTTCATCGATGATTTCTCTCGATGTACCTGGTTATTTTTAATGAAAGAACGTTCTGAGTTATTCACTATTTTTCAAAATTTTTGTGCTGAAATATATAATCTTTTTGGACAAACCATTCATATCTTACGAAGTGATAATGCCAAAGAATATTTTTCTGCCCCTTTTAATTCTTTCATGGCATCACACGGTATAGTTCATCAATCGAGTTGTCCTCACACACCTCAACAAAATGGTGTGGCTGAGCGCAAACATCGCTATATCATTGAAACAACTCGTACTCTCATGTTACATTCTAATGTTCCTGTGAAATTTTGGAGTGATGCTGTTCTCACTGCAGGTTATCTAATAAATCGGATGCCTTCTTCTGTTCTCAATAACCAGGTTCCTCACTCTATTCTATATCCTCAGGCACCCCTTTATATTGTCCCCCCTCGTGTTTTTGGTTCCACCTGTTTTCTCCACAATGTTGCTCCAGGTCTTGACAAACTTGCTGCCCGTGCCATTAAGTGTATCTTTCTTGGTTATTCTCGAGTTCAAAAAGGATACCGATGTTATTCTCCATCCACAAATCGTTGTTACATCTCTGCAGATGTTACCTTTTTCGAGGATACACCTTTCTTTGCCTCGCAAGTCTTGTCGGAGTCTGTTTCTCAAGTCTTGCCTATTCCTGTCTTCGATTCTCTCATTTTAAATCCACCTGTCTCACATACACAAGAGGTCGCTCCCAATAAGTACCCCATGGAGCCATTTCGTCTCACTTATCACCGTCGTCCTCATCTTACTACTCCGGAGGTTGCACCTGTTGTGGACACCAGTGACTCTCCTCCTGCTCCTCTGTCTCCGTCGATTCCGGTCCAACCTGAGCCTACCACTGACCTTCCCATTGCACTTCGCAAAGGTAATCGTTCTTCTTGCAATCCTCATCCTATTTATAATTTTCTAAGTTATCATCGTTTATCTTCCAACCATTATGCCTTTGTATCTGCTTTGTCGTCTATTTCTATTCCTAACACTGTTCAGGAAGCACTATCCCATCCAGGATGGCGACAGGCTATGATTGATGAGATGACAGCATTAGAATCTAACCATACTTGGGCTCTTGTTCCCTCTCCTCCAGGGAAGTCTACTATTGGATGTCGTTGGGTTTTTACTGTTAAAGTTGGTCCTGATGGGACTGTGGATCGCTTGAAGGCTCGTCTTGTGGCCAAAGGGTATACTCAGATTTATGGTCTTGACTATGGTGATACATTCTCTCCTGTTGCTAAAATGGCATCTGTTCGTCTCTTTTTATCCATGGCTGCTATCTCTTGTTGGCCTTTATATCAGCGGATATTAAAAATGTTTTTTTACATGGTGAGTTGGAGGAGGAGATTTATATGGAGCAACCACCTGGTTTGTTGCTCGTGGGAGTCGTCTTGTTTGCCAACTTCTAAGTCATTGTATGGGTTGAAACAAATACCTCGAGCTTGGTTTGGGAGGTTTAGTAAGGTCATACAATCATTCTTGGCATGATTCGTAGTGAGGTTGATCACTCGTGTTCTATAGACATTCACCGTGTAAAAAGTCATTTATCTTGTGGTCTATGTAGATGATATTGTAATTACAGCATGATCATGAAGCGATCACTAGACTAAAGCAACATCTGTTTCAACATTTCCAAACCAAAGATTTGGGCAAAGTTTGCGATACTTCCTTGGTATTGAGGTTGCTCAATCAAAAACAGGCATTTCCATTTGTCAAAGGAAGTATGCACTTGATATTTTGGAAGAGACTGGGATGCTAAATTGTAAACCGGTGGATACTCCTATGGATCCGAATGTTAAGCTCATGCCAAATCAGGGGGAGCTGTATTCAGATCCAGGCAGATATTGAAGGTTGGTGGGAAAGTTGAATTATCTCACTATGACCAGACCAGATATAGCCTTTGTTGTTAGTGTTGTGAGTCAATTTCTTAACTCTCCTTATGACAGTCATTGGGATGCAGTGACTCACATTTTAAGGTATATTAAGGGATCTCCTGGAAAAGGGCTAATATATGAGAACAGAGGTAACACAGACATTGTTGCCTATACAGATGCAGACTGGGCAGGATTTCCAAGTGATAGGAGGTCAACTTCTGGGTATTGTGTTTTTATTGGAGGTAATCTCATCTCTTGGAAGAGTAAGAAGCAGCAGTGTTGTTGCAAGATCAAGTGCATAAGCAGAATATGGGCTATAGCTCTTACAACATGTGAACTCATATGGTTAAAACATCTACTTCAAGAGTTAAAGTTTTGTAAAATGGGTTCTATGCAACTGATTTGTGATAATCAAGCACCACACATATTGCTTCTAATCCTGTCTTTCATGAACAAACTAAGCATATAGAGATCGATTGTCATTTCATTCGAGACAAGATTCTTTCAAAAGAGATTAGTACTTCCTTTGTCAATTCTAATGATCAACTTGCAGATGTTTTCACCAAGTCTCTATGGGGCTCACGATTAACTTACATATGTAACAAGCTGGGTGCTTATGACATCTACGCACCAGCTTGAGGGGGAGTGTTGATATTATTTGTCTGACATAGTTGTTGACCGTAAATATTGTTTAGATATAGTCTGACATAGTTGTTGATAGTGTTAGATATTGTCTGATAATCAATCCCTAAAATCAAGGGATTTTGTAACCTATCATTCTTTAAATTGAGAAGGCTGAGAAGGTTATTCTCAAGCCATTCAACTATTATAACTATGGCCAATACAACAACAACAAACAAGTCTTTTCCCACTAGGTGAGGTCGGCTACATGGATCAAACGACACCATTGGCCCTATCATAAACCAAGTCTTCAGAAATGTCATTTAAATTTAAATCTTTTTCAATCGTTTCACCTATAATCTTTCTTGGTCTTCCTTTACTTCTACCTATTGGGCTATTCTCCATCTGATCTACTCTTCTTACAGGGATTTCTAAGGGTCTTCTCCTTACATGTCCAAACTACCTAAGGCGAGATTATCTCATCTTTTCCACAATAGGTGCTACCCCTACTTTCTCTCTAATGTCATTCATTTCTTATCCTATCTTGTCTTGTATGGCCACACATCTAACGCAACATCCTCATCTTCGCGACACTGATCTTATGCTTTTGTTGGCTTTTTACCGCCCAACATTCAGTACCATACAACATCGCGAGCCTTATAGCTGTGTGGTAAAATTTACCCTTAAACTTGAGAGGCACTTTTCTATCACAAATAACTCCTGAAACACTCTTCCATTTCATCCATCCAGTTTGAATCTTATAGTTTACATTTCCCTCTATCTCTCCGTCATTTTGTATGATAAATCCAAGATACTTAAACTATGTGACTTGTGGTATGGTATGATATCCAATTTCCACCACTAAGTTAGCATTAACACGTCTCTTACTGAACTTACATTTCATATACTTCGTCTTACTCCTACTTAGACGAATAAATATATGGCCAATAACAGCAATAAATATATGATATTCATGCAATAACAAAACCATTCCCAAAGTGGAGGTCGGGCATTTGCCTCTCAAGCGCTATTTGTGGGGTTTGAATCTCACCTTGGCATTTTTTAAGCCAAGGGACATTTGCACACCTTGGCAGCCCTGTTCAAGACCAGTCCAAGGCACTCTGAACTGCATTCAATTCACACCAGTTTTATGGTTTATCAGGTGGTTCAAGTTTTCAGAACTATGATTTATACCGACCTTACTAAGTAAAGAGGGAGGAAATTTATCAAAAGAATCAGGAGGGGGTTAGTAGGAAATAAAATTGAAGAGGCAAGGACGAGGTACCATGTACTTAAGTTCACATATAAAGTCAATATGATAATACTCAGAAATAACCATGCCCATTATTATAACAAGTGTAAAAGTTTTGTAGAGAATCAAAGCTCTAGAAGTGAACCAAATATTCTTTATGTTGGTAAGTCAAATAAACACAATCGTAGGCTCTTAAGTCCTAACCTTTGATCTTGCCTGTAATCTCTATAAAGTGTCTTAACACCTAAAGGGTATCAGTATCACTGAAAACCATTCTAGTGGACAATTATTCTGTACATGCCACTGATCCTGTTGTAGGAACTAAACAGTGGAAACCTTCACAACAGAAAAAGAATCTGCATTAAAAAAAATCAAGATTTTCTCATAACGGCATAGTGGCGAACAACTACCTTTTAGTAGATTTGATTCTCCAAGTCCTAACTATAGTTAAGTCCACTATCTAACCATAAATGACAAAATCAATCAATGAATTATCATCCAATCCATTTAAAAAGCCAAAATCTATCTATCAATCAATGGCTATAGGAGTGTTTTATGGAGGAATATGATCCTTTAACATAAGATAAAGTTGCTATACACTAAAGGAAACACAATTCTGGAGGAACTAGTCATATTAAAAAAATGAAAATTACAAAATAGCTAGAAAGTAAATAAGATCTAACAAAGTTGCTTAGGATCCTCCAATTACATCTAAGTAATGTGGTCCAGATAGAAGAAAGATATGAAGTTGCAAGAAAATAATATCATAAGTATACTCTAGAACAAACAATTTTCAAGTTTGCAACAAATTTTCAGTCTTTGCAGAGCTACCAAAAAAATACTGGTTACTATTTTGCTTGTCAAACAGAAGAATAGAAGGACAACATTTTGCAATTTCTCTTTAACAATTTAATTTATTGTCAAAATTCCAACTTTTCCTGGCATCCAAAGTCTCATTCCTGCTATGAAAGCAAACACATAACTCCAAGCAATCATTCAAATTCATTACCAACAGCAATTTAATAGCAAAATAATAATTAAAAAAAAAGCTCAAAAACCCTCCACTTTTCAAAACACAACATTAAGGAAAAAAAACTGTAAAAAATAAATAAAATTTTAAGCGAGTTCGAAATACCCAATAAGCAATTAGCGCTGTAGCGACACAGAATTTTCTATTACAACATTGAAAATTGCAATCGAGAATGATGATTATAAAACAAGAAAAATAATTAAAGTGTTGAGAATGAAACAGTGGTATATTAAAGTAGATTTAGTACCTGCCTGTATCGCACGATGCAGTGGTATGTCTTTGGATTTCAGGAGTTGGGGAAACGAAACAGTAATTTGGAGGAACTGCGATGTTATGTTATGGGGCGTCGTAGGGTGGGTAGGGTACATTCAAAGGAGGCGTTACTTGGAGGTTCTAGTTCTATTCTATGGCATGGTCGCGGGTGAGTGTGAAGAAAGAAAGAGAGAGATGAAGGGAGTCTGCAGTTCTGCAAAATGTGAAAACCCTAAACACAAACACAAAGAGGATGATGGATGGAGGAACAAGACGATAGCGGACAGAGAGGAGGCAATATCTCTCATAGTATCAGTATTCTCTCAAAGTTTAAACGCGTCGTTGCGCCTATGCTGTGCTCTATGTGCACTCCGGATCCGTGCATTTTATTTTTGTTTATTTTCGCTTCCCCCACGTTATTATTGTTTATGTTTGGTAGACATTACTTTATTTATTTATTTAGTATTTTTTATCTTTTTGATTAAATATTCTTACATTTATTATTGTGAGATTAATCTTCCCTAACAAGAAATATTCTCATTTATTTTTTTACTTAATTTATTTTCATTATATTACGGTTAGAGAAATTAGTTAGGCAGTTAAACAATTAGTGTTTGTTAAGATAGTTAGTTAAGAGTAGTTCTCTTTAGTTAGCTAATTATAGTAGCTAATCTATCTTATATATATCCTTGTAACTCTGAGTTTAATCTCAGACTTGTACATTTTCAGTTTTCAGTGAATTCATCAATTCATAATTCTCTCTCAATTACAAGTCTAATACATTATAGAGATAAAAAAATAGATTTAGTACTCAAAGTAATTTTTATAAGGATGTAAAAAAAAATCGTTTTTAATAAGAATTTTATCAAACATATTCTGGATTTAACTTAGTATATGATATGATTATA
The DNA here is from genome assembly GCA_029884595.1 of Ormosia semicastrata. Taxonomy (NCBI): domain Eukaryota; kingdom Viridiplantae; phylum Streptophyta; class Magnoliopsida; order Fabales; family Fabaceae; genus Ormosia; species Ormosia semicastrata. Next base: position 8,280,009 of record JAQQTO010000026.1, on the reverse strand, counting down.
ATTATTATACAAGAATAATATTTTTATATTTTTTTATCTTCAAGAATAGTCTTTTTTAGAACAATCTAATTTGTTCGATATTAATAATTTCTTAATACACCTCGTTAAAAAAATTCTTAATACACATTTAACATTTACTTTTTTTAAACAATATTTGACCTGAAAAAAAAATTATTATATAAACTCAGCACTATTTTTTTTTTTACCAAGTACTTAAGACGAATTTTTTTTGTGATTACTTAACACTAAATTTTTATTATATAAAGTCAGCACTATTTTTTTTTTATTATTATTTACCAAGTACTTAAGACGAATTTTTTCGGGTGATTACTTAACACTAAATTTTGATGAATGCTAAAGTTTTTCACTATATCAAATTCAAAACATTATTTATTCTCATATTATATTCTTATTGTGTTGTTTAATAAGAAATCAAGAGAAGAGAATAAGTTCTCATATTTAAAAGTTTAAAAATAAATGGAAGAAAAAGAACTTATAAAAAATAATTTCTCATTTTTTTTCAAAAACCAAAATTGTGTTCTTCAAAATAGAGAAAAATGAGAGGAAATAAGTTTTTATAAATTAAAATAATTATTTCACATTCTGTTCCATTTTGTTATAATATAATTCTTAAATAAACTAAAAAGTTCAGTTTAGTTTTTTTATTGATCATCTAATAAAAAAGAAGACGATAATTTTGTTTCATTCTCTTTCATTTCTTCCCTATTCTCATTTGTTCCGTTCTATTTCATTGATAAAAAACAACATTCACATATAATATAAGTTGAGCAAAGGCAAAGGACCTTTGTAAAATTGTTTGTAACCTATGGACTAGACTGGGCCGGCCCATATTCTCTGACCCTGTGTTTCTTCTTCTCATCACAAGTTCGCCTCCGTTCTATGTGAGCGTGAGCCCTACATCTACCACCTCCTAAGTTCAATTTCATTTCCTCTTCTTCTTCTTCGTTGTACATGAATTATTTTTTCTTTCTTCATTTTAGTTTCTGGCTATCTTTCTTTTCCATATTAATTGGTGCTTATTTTGTTAGGGGGCACAAAAACACTGCAAATTTCCAGGATGGCTGCAACAGTTGCTTCCAGATGTTCTCCTTGTATGTTCTTTAACATTCTATTTCATTTTCTTAGCTTCATTTTCAGTTTCTGCTCATGGGTTTTTTTTTTTTTTACTTTCTTAATGGAAGCATGCAATTTTTAACTATGAAAGTATGAAACTAATTTTGTAGTGTTTTTTGTATTAGTTTTAGAGTGATTGCAACTTTTCTAGTAATAAGCATTTGTAAGTAGCATGGTTGTTGAAAGTGTTTGCTACCTCACTCTTCATCACACTTGTTACTGCAAAACAATTACTTCAATAATTCAGACAAAATAAGTTCTCAATGTCTATGCAGATGCATTTTGCAGAAACTGCTGCAATTGTGGGATTATTATTTTTCTGACATTATTCTTTGCATAATGCTTTTTTTTTTGGGTGGGGGGAGGGGGATCTTGGAGATCTTGTGGCGTGTAACATAATCCTAGTCCCTTCTTTCTGGTTCTTTAGTATGGGTTGGGTTACACCCTAGAAGGAAACCATCTTCCATAGAGCTCTTTGCTTAGAAAAGAGACTAAGCAAAATATTCTTTCTGATACAGAAGTAACTGAACCTAACCAATAACCATTCATTGGCCTTTGGAAATCACACCTTGACATTGAATAAGCCCACAAACGTATTTATGAATAATTACAAACACTAGGTTGCCTTCATAACTTTAGGTGGTGATGTGCAAACAATTCACTCACTATAAAGTTGTAGTAATTTCCTTATAGCATGATGATTTTGTTTCATAATAAGGAGGACCACTGTGCCTTAGAGCCAACCTGAAATTTCATGTATTAAGCTGTGGAACTCTATCTTATATTCTTGATATATACTGAGGCCTGCATTCATGCCTTGGATACATCCCCTATCATTTTTATTATAATTAAAAATTAAAAATGAACTGAATATTTTTTATATTGATGATTAGCTGATATTTTCTTGTTAATTAATTACTTCATTTGGTTTCATGTGTTGAAAAACCAAACTAGTGGGCCGTTCTCTTTTTGGTGGATTAAGCAACAGCTTCCATGGTTTGTTTACAACATCACATGAGTTGACATGCAGCAATTTCTTATCTCAGGTCAGTGTTTGAATTGATAGAAATATCATGGTTGTGAACTTGTGATTATTAGTGGTATTTTCAATCACACCTTATTTATTTTATTTTTCCTACCTTTGCCAAACTAGGTAACATTAGGATGTAGATAACAGTTATTTTTACGTGTACTGCAAAAATGCCTGACATGGATTAGTGACTAAATGCATGTAATGATTGGATATGCATTTTCTTAAATGAGTCAGAAATCCATTATTCCACCATCTGTTTTGACAAGTAATTCTTGATTAGGTAGTGTTTAGCTTAGGCACTCCTTTCAATATTAAACATGTGTAAGGTTGTGAGAGCACCAATCTCTAAAGAGTGCATTTATATATGTCAATTATTGAATGGAGTGCCTAAGAGATGACATGATGGTAGGAATTGCCTATCCAAGAATTTCTCCTGTTTTGACTATTTTCTTACGCAAAACACTTCCAATGCCTTTGAGCAGCAACAACGCACCTTCATTCAGATGAGGACGGTTCTGAAGGTTGTTGATAATTCTGGGGCTAAAAAAGTGATGTGCATACAAGCTTTGAAAGGGAAGAAAGGGGCAAGATTAGGTGACACAATAATAGCATCAGTGAAGGAAGCCCATCCTAATGGTAAAGTAAAGAAAGGAAAGGTTGTATATGGTGTGGTTGTGCGAGCGGCTATGCAAAGGGGAAGGTGTGATGGGAGTGAGGTAAAGTTTGATGACAATGCTGTGGTGCTTGTTGACAAGCAAGGCCAGCCTATTGGGACCAGAGTTTTTGGGCCAGTGCCGCATGAGCTGAGGCAAAAGAAGCATGTCAAGATTCTTACTTTAGCAGGGCATATAGCTTAAAGTAAAAAGGGCTATCCTTAAATTTTGTTCTGGAATCCGTTGTTCACTTCCACCACTTGAATAATTGGGATATTTTTTTGTGTAAAATGTAACATTGGTATTCAAGCTCTCACTTTATTAGGGGGGAAAAAAAAAGATGTCTTAAGTGGAACAGATATGATATTCTTGCATGCTTCTTGAATGGAAGAGGAGTTATTATGGTCATGATTGTTGATAGCACAATAATTATGTTTAGGTGGAACTTTTCACCATTATTTTTCCAATACTCATCAAAGGCGTTCTAAGGTAGAACCTTTAAAATTAAAAATATGGTGAAGGAGAAAGTTTTTCCTTTTAATTAAATACTAACGACGAAGGGAATGGTTTCAGACTTAAATATTAAATTTATTTATTTTTTTATCCGTTTTACTTTTATTATTTTAACAAAAAATTAAAATAACTATTTCATAAGTGGATTTTTAAGAATAAGATTTATATTGTGAAAATAGATGACACAATCAAATTAGTTTTAATATATATATTGGTATAATTAATGCTACATTAATTTTCATACTTACAAATTGGGAAATGATTCATGCATAGATGTTTCGTTTCACAAAACAGGACTTTTTAAAGTTATGTTCGAATATTTAGTAATTGATAAAATAGAATGGAATGAGATGAGATAGAATGAAATAGAATAAAATAAGATAAAAGTATTATTTTATTATTTAAATATTTTTAAGATAAAATAGAGTAAAATTATCATTTTATTATTTGGAAAATAAATGTTTTTAGTAGGATGAAATTGAATTCTAATTATAATAATAAAATAATAATAATTTATCTCATACTCCTTAAATTAAAAAAAAAATTAATGATTTTTTATGAGATGAATTTTCATCACATTTCATCATTTTTTAACATACTTAAACAATAAAACATATCTCTATTTCATTTTATTCTCTTTCATTTCACTCAATCTCATTAATCCAAAGATAACCTTAGTCTCTTACAAATTGTTTGTGATTGCATTTTTAATTGAAAGAATGGGGTGACAGTCCAACAAAACAAAAAAACGAATAACTACAATAGAACAAAACGGGGTAGGTCATAATTTCAAATGTGGCTTCGATTAAATTTAACTTAACCTATAAAACGAAAGTGAAACTACAAAATAAAGTTGTGTATTTAGTAAATATATCCGTTATTTGACGCTGAACCTAATTTTGAGTAAGCTCAAAATATGGGGGGGGGGGGGGGCTCTAGCACTAAATGATTTAAATTATTTTTTATGCCATATATAATTTTTTTATTTACTGATTTAATGCTACCATGTGCGTGTGTGTAGACATGTATATATATGTGTGTGTCATAATTTACTTTTGTCATATTAAACTAGCGTGTGTCCAATTTTATTTGAAGTTATTTTAGCCAAAATTAAGAGTGAATCCAATAATCAAATGAACAGTTCCATCCAGTATCCACGGATGCAATTGCAAGCACTGTGAGTGAGAGCGAATGAAAAATGTCAATAATCTTTATCATACATCACATTCCAAAGCTTTTATTCTCCTCTATATAAGTGTGTATTATAATAAATAACTGATATCAGACACCATTTTAAAAAAGTTGATTTTTACCGCACTGTAAACTATTAACGTAGTGTTTCAATTTAATTTAATTTTATGAGTACTTTTTTGTCTTATATACTAAAAGCTAGTAAATACTTTTCTCAGCAACTCTTCCAAATCTAGGAAAAATAATTTAAAAGTCCGTATATTCGGTAGCATGTTACATTCACAAACTTATACCCTATATTATCTTACATTAGAATAATTTTTATTATCTTCTAATTACAATTTATTTCTAAAGAAATTCTTAAGTCAGAAGTTCTTACATTAGGCATGCAAATTAATTTGTGACATATGTAAAATTATGTAAATTTATATATATATATATATATATAAAAAGAATATTTTCTTATTTGATCTCACCTTTTATATATTTACATTTTAATTATAATTGTATCACATAATACTTATGTTAGTAGATATGGAAAAAGATAATGTGCATGAGACTTTATCCACATGCTTAGCGATTAGAATAATATTACTCACATATACTTATATATATATTATTTTATATTTATATAATTTTTTATCAATAACAATAATCATTAATTTTTTTCATTAAATAAAATTCATTACATGAATCAAATGATATTATTATATCTTATCATAAATTAAATTTTTAAAAATATCATATAAATCTAAATTATTTTTAATTATTTTTATTTATATAATTTTTATCATTTAATTATAATTAATCTCACATCACTTCCACTAACTTATACTCTAATTCAGCAACGCACCTCGTATGAGGAAGATGTGCACAATGATAACGTGCAACAAGCTTTATCGAAACAATTAATGTCACAAAAGCTTAGAGAACCGATCGAAGAAGGTAAGGAATATTGTACCTCTCGGATATGCACGAAGTACAAAAGCACGTGCAAATCCCAAACTTTTGGTATCCATATTATCCCCTCCCTCTCTCTTACATATACCTTAATCTTTATGGTTCTTTCCTCTCGTCAGAGAAAAGAAGACTTTTGTTTTGGGTCATCCCACAAACATTCCTTGCTTGTTTCATTGACCCAGCTATACTAAAATATATATATATATCCTTGAAACCACTTGCATGCAACCACAATACAACTCAGATTCCATCATCTCTTGCTCCAAACTAATCTTCCTAAAACTTCAATCTCTCCACCAGGAAAGATCTGAATAACGCAGCTTCTGCATCATGGGTGTCCTTGGAACAATGGCAAGACATTTGGATTCAATAATAGGGTAAATGAATCTCTCTCCGTTTGCTCTTAAAATTAGATGTAAGTTATTTTCGTTGTGTCATATATATTATTTTCATTCTACTGCTATACATGCATAGCTATAATTATCTTCTTAACCGAATACTTTTCATACAATGCCTGCAAAACGCCATTTTTACAAAATCCCTTTATAAAAAAATGTCATAAAAATGTTTGTTTTACAATGTAACACACACTATGTCCTTAATTCCTCACCCCCCAAAAAATATATATATGTTCTTAATTTTATGTTTTCCCCCTTAATAACAGCCTACTTTTTGTTTTCTGCATAGCAGGCCTGGAGTAATGCTACTTTATCCTCTGTAAGTAAATGCCATATCATGTATCATTTTAACTTTCTCATCTCTGTAATTCTTAATTAACAAAAAGAGAGTACACCCGCATAGGCATGCACATTATCTGATCTATTACATGATGACTAATTAAATGTTTGATTTCTGAGTAAATATCATAGATACGCATCAATGAGGGCGATTGAGAGTCCTTCAGCCTTAGATGATCAACAGTGGCTAACGTATTGGATTTTGTACTCCTTCATTACCCTCTTTGAGCTTTCATGTTATAAGATCCTATCTTGGTACGTTCATGTTACATAACAAATTTAAACTATATATAGACGTACACTCACGGAAATTTAACATTATTTCGGTGGCTTAATAAAAATATACATAGGTTTCCCATTTGGCCATACCTGAAGCTTGTGGTTTGCCTCTGGCTGGTACTCCCAATGTTCAATGGAGCTGCTTACATATATGAGAATTATGTGAGGCAATACATCAAGAACATCGGAAGCTATGGAGGTTCCAATTATCCTGAGGAGTACAAGAAGGTCATTCAGATGATGACCTTCGATGCAAGGAAAGCAGTTGAACGTTATATCGATCGATATGGCCCTGATGCCTTTGAGAGAGTAATCAGAGCGGTATGATATAAACAAGTATTAGCCAGAGATATATATTGCTTCATTATAAATTTCATGTTTCTGTGTTTTGAACATTTTTTTCCACTTTATATGTGCAGGCAGAGAAAGAAGCAAAGAAGCACTGAGTATCGATTTGACGAAGTTGATATGGAAAGAACGTAAACGTGTTGTAATCAGAATTTGTTTCTGCGTATATTCTAGCATGAAGTAGACTGAGTTTCAAAATTATAGTTTAATTAAATGACAGCAGTCTTTTAGCTGGATAGTTTTAATGTTCTATGTACCTTCCATGGTTTAAGAATGAAAGGGCTTCCAACCTGGATGATTGATTTGATACAGTTATTTCCGAGAGATCAGAAAATTATAAGGTTAAATTATCTCAATTTAGTTTTTTTATCCTTTAATTAAAACCCTTCAACGAAAATTCTACTTCAACGATTTTTATTCGATCATAAACTAATTTCCTCTAACTTCTTCCTTCAGTATAAGTATCCTAGAAAGTCTTGTTTAATTGAATTAGTGCTGCAACTGTAACAAGCATATCAGGTTAAGTGATCAAGAGCAAGCTTGCCGCCCGCATAAACTTTGTTCAGTGCTTTGATCAGCAACTTCAATAATTAATCCGGTCATAATCATTTTCCAATAAGCAGCAAGAATCTCTCCCAGTGATTATGTATAAATTATATGACGGATAACCGAATCCTGTAGTAAAATAAAACTAGTTCAACCTTTTTCCTTCCACGTTTTGGTGTACACTAAATATAAAAATAATCTGATATTACGTTGAATGAATGTTTTTAACATATAATATCAGGCAGAAAACAGGAATCAGAACATAAAATCATGCACAAGTAAGGTGAATTAGTGTAGACTATTTCTTTTCCAATTTTATATATGGATCGTTCTAAAACGGAGTGAGTTGCTGACATAATCAACATTCTTATAATAAGAATACTATTATTATAATAAATCATTTTTATTTTAATATACAAATTGTACTAATAAGTAATGACAAGTAACATGTAAGTTGTGACATTATTCTACACAGACAAAGAATCAGACAAGAGGGCCAACTGCGATACTTTGCCTACAAGTTTTTTTATTGGATTTTGAAAAAAATTTAATGTTTACTTCGTGTTACATTAACAATTTAATAAGCGGTACTAAACCAGCATAGGAAGAATATCTTACACTTTATTAGTTCATTAGAATCAAATGAATATGAAATCCGTTTGAATTCAAATAAATTCATTTACAAATGTAATGTCTTGTTTGTGATAGAAATTATAATGAATTTAATGAAATTGAGTTATTTTACAAAATCTAGTTCAGTTTAAATTCTCTCAAAACTTAAGGGGGAGCAAACTAAAAGACTCTTTTTTTCCACTAAAAATAAATCTTTTTTTATAATTTTTTTGTCAGTTCAAGTTAATGTAGAAATATCAAAATGTAATTAAAATAATAGTGCTTTATTTGTGTAGTGGCTTTAGTGGCATCCAATGGTTAATTAATGAATAACTAAAGCCTCAAATTCAAGTTTTATTGAGCAGTTTTAGCAATATTTATGAGAGATGAACTGTTCCCTTATTCTAAAGCCCATCTTTGCATAGTCATTGAACAGATGCCATGCAGAGAATACCTGACTATAAAATAGATATCTCAAGCATCATCTTTGGTGATAAAATTCTGTAAAGGGCATAAAACTTCAAAACTGAGCTGGATGATCACTGGATGGAATTATAACAATTTTCCACCGGTTTCAGCAACCTGGCAATATTGATACATGGACAATTCTGTTATGCTCACAAATGGATATACTATTGAAGGAGGAAGAAAAAACAGATGTGATAAAATGATATGACTTACACCTAAAATCTGTATATTTTTGTCAATTTTCTCTGAATTTCTAGATCCCTATCACAGTCAGTAGTCGCAAATGGGAATATGGCAGAATGGATCGCACTGTTGTTATCCTGATCCATATTTTAAGAGGATTTTAGGATGTGCTTAGCTCCCGGACCAAGTCTGACAGGACCTGATGTTACCGTGCCATGCAGTTTAAAAGAATCAACGGCAGGATAACTTGTAGGATGTAGATTTTGTGCCTCATTCTGGCAACATCTACTTCTTGCACTATCCGCTGGTGGATCAAGTTCGACCGCTCTTGCATTTCGTTGCAATTCTGCGCTTGAGTTTTCTGCAGTCAATCTAGTCATACGACTCAAGTTTTCTTGCACTTCTATATTAGGTAACTTGATAGGTTTTCTGGAATCATCAAGATTAGCTGCGGGTCTCTTCCTGGTATTTGTGCATGGATGATGGTCATTGGTGGTCATATCATCCAACTTCATTCTGTCAGCGACCTTAGTTATGTTTCTACAACCACTATTTATGGTAACTGGAACATGTAGAGGTTGAACAATTGATGCTGAACAAAGAGGGGTCGTCTTCATGGGAGCCAGGGAAGTCAGATGATTAGACGGATAAAGAACTTCTGCTGAATGATTCACAGATGGCGTAGTAAAGTTATTTCCCCATATATTTTGAGAAAAACTTTGACTACTTACGCCAGGAAACTGCTGAGAAAAGGCAACTGGTAATCTTTCATCTGTTGAGCTTGACAACCACGATGGTAAACTTCTATAGGGCCTCTGAAACCAAGATGTTTTGGCCTGTTCATCGACAGCTGACTGCAAGAAAGGAAATTCGAAGGCTGATTTTGTAACGTGAGGGTTTTTGCTCCTGTCATTCAGCTCACCATTGCTTAAACATGTCGGCTGACTAAAATTGCAATGAGTAGGTAGTACCTTTGACTGAGAGCTGAGTCCTAGAGGTTTAGCTCCAGGTATAAACTGCTCTGGAAAGTGATCAGGTGCCCGATTAAATACTGCACATGAAGTCAGCTCTTGAGTAATATGGTGGAAATAAGAACTGGCATTTCTGCTGACTCCGAGACTTCCATTTTGAGATACATGATTACTTTGCAGATCAATAAATTGTTGAGGAAATTCAGTGTCTGGACCATTCATCAATACACTGCTTTGTAATGCCTGATTGCTTTGAATTTTTGCTGACTGCGATACATTGTCAGTTGATACTGGTAACGGTGAACCAGATGCCCAATCCTGCTTAGAACATCTACCCAATAAAGAATTTTCTAAAGCAGCATATTCAGAATAATGCCTTCTGGATTCATCATCAGCCCAAACATCTCCCACAAATTGTTGCATCTCTTTGCTGCTTCTACCAATCGGAACATCTTTACCCATCAACCTCACTGTTGGTTGGCTGGAACTTATAGAGATATGATCTGAACTTTCTTTCAGAGAAATCATCCCGTTTCCCTTGTGGTTCTGTAGCCGGTCTTGTTGATTCTGTTCAATGAACGAGTTTCTCATAAGGTTCAATTCTGAATTAAGTGGCTGGACATTGTGACTAGAACACATAACAGAATTAGGCCGGTGGATATCTTCTCTCTGCCTACATTGTAACTCAGTAACAGCTAACCTAGCTGGATAATGTGGAAGTGGATTTAGACCATCTTTTGGAAATGTCTTCTGAACAACATGCCTCTCATTAATGCTTAAATTTTCCTGGCTACTTTGATGGAGAATGTTATTATTGGGTAAGCCACTTAAAGAACCTCGTAATGTACTTGATATCTCCGGCTGGTTCACCCCTACTTTTCCACTTGAACTGAAATTGATTAGCTCACCTTGAGAATTGAGAGGCAAACCAAAAAAGTTCGAATCCAAACAGTTAGTTCTTACACTTCCTTTCCCCCAGACTGTAAAGGGGAATGAGTTATCAATCATATCTGCAGAAAACATATGAGACAACTGTCCGTCACCCAAGGCCGTGCCACTGTTATCATTTTCTCCATAAGTTTGCAATGGAGATTCTGGTCTCTCATTTGTTTTATTATATGAAGCAGAATAAGATGATGAAGGCTCCAGATATGTCCTTGTATCTGCATTTGAATTCACAGCAGCAACCTGAAAAGTTGGATCCTCCAAATGGTCAATGAACTTTCCAATGGAGCTGAAAGATCCAGATCCATACACTTGTGTATTTAGACCAGACATCTGCACTTCTTGAGCTGTAGAAAGACGTCTAGAAATGTCAGCATATGGAGAACAATTCAGTGTAGTCGTGTTGCCTCCATCAAACAGCTGTAAATTATTATTGTCACAAAACGCAACCTTGGTTAATGATTCAGACTTCTCTTCTAAGTGCTTTGATTTCTCTTGATTGGTACATGACTTCAAGAAATTTTGTACAGTAGCTTGTTCCAGAGTATGAGAAAACTGTTTACTTTCAACTATAGGGCAAACCTCCTTTCTCTTGAGGTCATAATTTCTGTTTGCCTCCAAACTTGCAGTTTCTCCATCACTTCCAGAGGACTGCTCCTTTACTAATGAAGTAGCCAGCGCATCTGAAGATTTATTGAACATGGTTTCATCAAATGAATTTCTCTTTTTTGGACCAAGTATGTCATCTTTACCAGAGAATCTCAAATGTCTGTCTGATGTTGGCACTTGATCATCACAATGGCTCTCTTCAGTGCCATCTTGAATATTACAGCCACTTGATGTCTTTCCAGAAACCTGTTTCAAATGATTCTTAAGAATAGCACGAACAGGAGATACTGCTTTTTGTTGCTTTCCAACTGAGTCACAGTTTTTAACTTTTTGCTTCTTTTCTACCGATAAGATCTTTGAACCCAATTTCTTTTTATGCTCAGCACAATCAATATCGTGAAGTGCAACCATTTTATTACCAATTGCACCTTTTAGTTTTCTGGAACTATTTACTGGAGTTTGCACCTTGCACTTATAAGCATCTTCCTGAGAGAGACAAGAGTAATAAAATTATGGATGTTCTATTATAAACAATCTCAATAAGTTGACTAAGCTTTAGGCTATTCTATATACCCATGTTTTAAGAGAAAGCAATTCACTGTATCTCCAATCCCATACTTATGAAAACATAAATCTAATAAACACAAGAAGTTAAAAGCATGAGATAAATGGTTAACAAACCATATGCAATTTTTGTTATCAGTTCGAAGTTACTGCAGTACCAAATTTAAGGAATAGATTAATAACACACAACAGCATTTCATGTATGTAATGATGCCAAGAACCTGTTTCACAAACTGTCACCATAGAGAACCCGGAACAAATCTTTAATATCCTTTCAACAATTCCAACAGCAATAAGGAATAGCATGGCAATAGTCTACCTGTTGCTACATCACAATATCACTCCTAGAACCATAATATCATGTCTTCTTAACTCGATGTCCAAAGATGCATGTCCCTTACAGTTACTCAAAACATTAGTTTTTCTGATTCCTATTTTGTCCCTCATCAAAAAGCTTGCCGTAAAAGATCAAGGCAACTATATTCATGATTAAATCTTGCGACTACATATAATAAAAAGGCAGAGACATTTTCAAATGGAATTTATGGTCAAATAAAAGTCGATTTAATAAAGATCAATCCACCTTGGAAAGTTTTAGGGAAACTATACCAAAGTATATTTCCACCATTAATAATCAAATCACAATCCAAACTTCAGCATAAACAAACTTTTTGATTATTGAGTGAAAAATGTATATTTTTCAATCACTATAATGAAGGGGGGAACCAAGACTCTAGTGACATTTTAATAACAATTTAATTGGTTTTTAAGATGTCCCATCATTCATATAGAAACATGTCAAAACTAAACAAATTGAAATAAATTGTTATGATCAATTACAAAGTTTCTCTTAGTGCATCAGAAAACTTCAAGTAAAAGCTTATTTCAAGACACAAACAGCTGAAGAACTAAAAAGGAGGAATTCAGAAGAAGAAAATTATATCCTAACTTTTAACATGATAATAAATTCCTTGAAGACTTAAAAAACAAAATTCTTGAATTTAGTAATTTTAGTATTTATTTTCAGAAGAGGGAAACATAGAAATCTATATCTGTATATATCGTAAATGCATAGATCATATGCTTACTTAACCGAAAAATATTATTAATATATCCCAGAAAATGCTTTAGTTAATATAAATATAAGGTTTACATGTGCTTATATAATTTTGTATAAATATTACTGTTAAAACTTCCACGTGTAAATGGAAGCTTACAATCAAAATAATTATATATCAAACTAGAAGAAGTGAAATAATTATATATGAAACTGTATATACCAGCCAGCACGATGCATGAAAGCTTCAATTCAAAAACTTATTTATAATACATTATAAAATATATTAAAGCTTTTAATTATTAATAGAAACTAAATATTCCTAAAATTTATTTTACTTATTAAATAGAAAGTTAAATGAGCTTATACAATTTGGTACAAATATTATTTTGAAAATATCTAGTTGTAACTGAAAGCTTGTGCTTAAAATAATTATATAAATATTAAACAAGTTGAAAATAGAAACACTTGTAGGAGGATTCAGTTCAGTACATTCTATGTTCAAACAACAAATTTTCTACTTTGGTTCCTAACTACACTTTATGGTAAAATAACCAAAAATTATAATGACAAACCTATATATGTTGTCACAAAATAATCACTACAAGGAATAATATAGGGAATCTTTCGTTTGAAGAAGTCAGATGAGATTCTTTCTAAAATTAATACCGTAGCAAAAAAATGTACTTTTATAACAATATATACATTCTTATCAATTGTTTATACGGAGTACAAAAAAAGACATGCATATATGTAGCAAATACTGTTATGATAAACAATTACTACAGATATTAAAATTATGTAATTTCACTATGTGGTTAAAATAATTATTATAAAATCTATTTTTACGATACATATCTTAGTTCTTTTTTAGAAAGGCAATTTCAAGAACAAATGAATCGATCCTTTTAAAATGAGAAGTGCTGAAGTATGGTATTATGAAGGAAGGTTAAATAAAAAAAATTCCTGAAGTAAGGCATCTATTTTTAATGAGAAGATTTAGAGAAAATCCTTAAAAAAAAAATAGTGGGGCAGTAAGTAATACTTTTCTCTCAATGACTTTTAATTTACTAAAAGAGAAGGGATGGACAATGGCAAATGCATGAATCATGGTGCTTAAACATTTTCCTTAATAAATTCAAGACTTCTATGTAATGCGCACTTTTGAAATTAATAATACACCTCTCAAGAAATTGTATTACGTGTTTCATGTATCCCCATTCAAAATGCTGTGGCTACTGTAGAATCTTAAAGCCGTAAATTTTCATCTAAAAAACCATTAATAGGCAGAGAAAAAAACACTACGATTATAGAAACACAGTTAGATAACATTGTTGGAAAATAAAATATTACCTAAGATTAGTCTAGAAACGTTAAAATTTAAAACAATCTAGAGAATACTACAGTGTACAGATGCCATTACTTCAAAAGATAAGCAGAGTCAAGTTTTAAATTTCACTTCAGTAATGTTTTTAACTTAATTATTATCAATTACATATCTAGGGATACAGTTAGCAGCAAGATCATCCTATATCATCATTGTGAAACTTCATGGCTAGCCCCTCTAAGTTATATATTTGACAACTTCCACTTTCTAATTTCAGCCAGCACAACTGCACAACCATGAACTGATATTATTTTCGGTCTTTTCTTTCCCATAGCACTATATACTCTCTTAGGCTAGGCTGTGATCTGATATACACTCATATTGATTTGATTGTATCTCAAAAATATCTGCTCATAAATATGTTCAAAATACGAGTCACTTGTCTATTGAACGATACTTAGAAGAAGTAATTCTCACCACAGACTAACACTTCCAGAATAAGATCAGAAGTCTCTCACACAATAACAGAAAGTCCAAAACCATAATACGATATAAAAGCACCCCCTCACTTCACTCATGAGCCACGATGGTTACTGCATAAAACACGTCAGAAGATACGCCCATGCGATAATGATCTATATCAGCTCAAGTCAGAGTATTTTTTCTGATGATACATGTCCATCCGAAATTGCATATTTTGCAAACATTCATCAATCCGAATCACCATATAAACTTCTGACAGACCCAATAAATTATCTATCAAACTCTGAACCTCCACTTACAGATCCCCACTAGCCAAAATACATCCAGCTGTAAGCTGCATATAAACAACCTCTACGTCCGAAAAACTAGCCACAAGAGATGAGAATCTGTTAATCTACCCATGGCCCATATGAAAATTTCCCTCAAATTATTAGTTAATAGTGACGGGGCAGGAAAAACCCCTCATCATTAGCCTCAGCTCTTCTAGTTCTACCTCGTAACCCATGAGTGGCCCCTTGTAGAGCTAGGGTACAAGTACTGCTTACAGCTGGAGCAACATTCTTGCAGGCTCATCCCCCTTCATTACCTTCTGAATTCCCTTCCGCGCACGAAGGCACTTGTCTCAATTTTTTTTTACTCTCTTTTCCCAACTTTTACTTGCCGCGTATTTCGCTCAAGTACTAAAAAAAAACAACCACTCACTTTCGTCCACAAATGTGTGTAGCTCAGCTGTCTCTCTAGTCAGCTTTTTCAGCAGTAATTTTATGCAGAAAAAGCAACACATAGAGTTAGGAAAGCTATATTCCCATGGCATAACATAAGCAACTACATCAACACAAAATCTACAGTATTGAGTAATATTTTATGCTCAAAATCCATGAAATCTATACTCAGTTGCCATGAATTAGCTTGCAAATCATGGAAACAGACTTCACATAAGAAAGATTAACTTATATTTTATGAGACATAAACCACATACCTTGCTCGCAGTGAGCTCATTGTTGAAGAAACTCTTCTTTTTCTTCTTCTTCTTTTTTGTCTTCTTCTCGTTGTTCAGGGACACGCCACTATCACCATGCTTCTCCACCTTGCTTTTCTTCTTCTTCCCCTTCTTCTTTGTCTTTTTCTTCTTATTATTTTTGTTCGCACTCTTCTTGCTCTTGATTGTCGAAACGACAGCACCAACAGCAGCAGCAGCAGCAGAAGCAGCTCCACTTGAATCCCCATTATCTTCTTCCTCAACCTCAATCACCTTGCTTTTGGAGGCTTCGATCGGCGGCGCCACCGTGAGAATCTCGGCAATGGAGCGCTTCTTCGGCGCCTTGGGTTTGGTCGTTCTCCTCATCTGGCGCCGTTCTTCCCTGACGGCCTGCGCGAGGCAACCGTCGATGTGGGCGTTCACCGCCGTGACGGTGGCGGCGTTGAAATCTCGGCAAACAGGACAAACCATCTCCGATTTCTCCTCCTCTCCTCCGTCCGATTTCGCCGATTCGCCGCCTCCGCGGTTGGATCTCAGCGCCTCAAGGCGATGGGAGAGCCACCGGAACTTGGTAACCGTAATCGACACCTCATCAGGATCCTCGTGGAATGACGGCCACATCTTCAGCACGCTCTGGATTTGCGGTTCTTCCTCCTCTTCCTCCTCCTCCTCCTCCTCCTTCTCCTCCTGCTCCACTCTGAAAATCTCTGCTATGGAGCGCTTCTTCGGCGCTTTTGACTTGGATTTGAAATTCATTATCCTCATGTGACGGCGCTCCTCCCTCATAGTCTGCGCAAGGCAGCCGTCTATGTGTGCGTTGACGGCGGTGAGCGTGGCGGCGTTGAATTCGCGGCAAACCGGACAGACCATCTCCAATTTTTCGTCGTCGGCGGCGGCGGAGGCGGGAGGAGGAGGAGGAGGAGCAGAGTTATCGGATTTGGCCGATTCTTGTTGTGGGCTGTTGTTGTCGTCATCATCTGTTCTAGAAGGTTCCTCCCCGGGTTTTTGAGGGTTGGATCTGAGGGTTTGGAGGTGGTCGGGAAGGGTCATAGGGGGAAGCCATGACTGGAGGTCCTCGCGAGTGACGTCAGCGGAGGTGGCGGAAGTGAAGGGCCAGCACTTGAAAACGTCGATGGACCTCATCTTAGAGGTGTAGTCCCTGCAACCACCCCACCCCAATCAAAACCAACAAATTAAGACAGTTACTGAGTTAGAGTGATAGTAGTAGTGATAGCCAAAAACAATAGATAGATAGATACCTTATGGAGAATCCATCGAACGTAGCCGACATGATCAGTACTCACTACTTAGAGAGATAGAGACACTATGTCTATGTTGAAGAAGAAGAAGAAAAGAGAAACATGGACGATGATGATGAGAGAGGGCAATGTTTCGCGGTCGAAACAAGAAGGAAGGAGATGGGGAGGGGAGGGGGAGGGGGAAGGAGAAGGGGAAGATGGGGGGAGAGTGTGTGTTTGTGTTCGTGTTTGTGTGTAGCTGTCTGGTTGCTTTTCCCTAATTTATGACTGAAAGGGACGTATGAGAGAGAGAGAGTGTGTGTGTGTGCAAGAGAAGAGAAGAGAAGGGCTCTAAAGTAACGACATATACAGAAGAAGAACAAAAAAAAGAGTGAGAATATTATTATTTATTATTTAGTATTTATTTAATTATAATAATTTTTTATTTATTATATTAATTAATTAATACTAATTAACCGTTTCTTTTTATTCTTTTATTTCCATGTATTTTATTTTTATTAAAAATAATTTTAATTTTTTAATCAATTCTCTTAGTAATTTTGTTAATTATTAAATGAAAAAATATTAAATATATTTTATGTTTAATGATATTAAATATATTTATTTTTTATTTAACACTCTCTTTGTTAAACATTTGAAAAATTTTAAAAAATATATTAAAAAATTATTAATTTATTTATTAATTAAATTATTGCTAATTATGTGTTATCTTTGCTACATCAAAGGTTTAGGAATGTATATTTATATAAGGAAAAATTATTATATATTCTTACAAAAATAATAAAAACATACTTCAAATAATTTTTACTATTAATTAAAATTATTTAATTTAAAATTTATATTAATATACTTAAAATTAATAATACTTCTAAAACATATATTTATTATTATTCCAAAAACATAAAAAAAAAAATCTATTATTCTTCTAAGTAAGGGGGATATACTGTATTGTTAAATATTAATGTTAGATTTCTATCATCTATTATGTTATGCCCATGCTCTTGCTCGTGTACTATACTATACTCATATGAAATGAAACAAAGATTCTGCTGTAAGAGCCAAAAGCCACAGATCCACCGAATAAAATGCTCACATTTAATATGATTATCATGTTTAAAAATTTTATTATATAAAAACTCATCATAATAAATTATAGGACCCCAATAATTATATTTTTAAAAAATTATATTTTTCTTTTTTTAATATAATTTTTTATATTTTTTTGACTAACATAAGAATTTAAATATATGAACTTACTATATACACGACCACCCATCACTCCATGCTATCACGCGCTTTCACTTCACCTTCGTCAATCACTAATTTTTTTTTTATCTTTTTCAAAAAAATTACTATTTATTGTTCCATTTTGTTAATCTAATTTAACGCATTTTTCCCTTGTTCATTCGAAATTGTATTAGAATTTTATATATATATATATGAAAACATATCTATTAAAAAACTTGTTGTAAGAGAATAAAATAAATAAATTTTAATCATATTATTATATATAATTAATTAAAATTAATTAAAAATAATGTAATCACTTAAAAATAATACATATATTTATATTTTAATTTTAATTATTTATATAAAATTTAATGATTAAAATCCACTCATCTCTTTTTTTATAATAGATATTCTCCATATGCTATGATATATATGTATATTCCTATCACCCTATCTTTTTCATTAAATAATTGTACCTTATAACAAAATAGTCTTACCTTTTAGCCATGATTATTCATGGTGAAATGTGGTAATCTAAAAAATAATTTTAAACAAATATAACATCAAAATAAAATGACATGATTAATATGATGTAATAATACAAAATTATAAGATAATTACAAAAAAAATATTAATAATATATTAAAATTACTTTTTTTATCAACCAAAATTTCATTCATCTAAAAGAAATGGCATAAGACATAGCTAAAGAAAGATGGAATAACTGAAACATATTACATATTAGAGCATGAAGAAGCAAAACAAAATCCAACGCAATCTATCATAAAATAATATGGGGATTATTCCCTTTCTTTTGGGTCTAGGGACTAGGGAGGCCTCACCTTAGAGTGAAGCCTAGTATTGACTTATCAAAGTCCTAAGGAGAAGGGCAAGGGGAAAGAAGGATGGTATAAGAGGAGAGAGCATTTAGGAGATGAACTCTTTCACTCTCTATAACACTAAGATGTCCAACCAACTAAATCGATGCTCATGAGCAAGGAGTATTCTTTTTAACCATAATGCATTTTACTTAAATATATTTGAAACCCACATAAAATAGTGTCTACTTAGATTGAACCATATGTAGGCCTTGTTTCAATGAATGTTAAGGATGCATCAAGATAGAATACATTCAAATAGGATACACATCTAGACAAGATGCATTAGGGTTAGACACATTTGGATTAGACTCATTTCATTCAAATAGGAGGTACATAAAACGTATCTAATCTAAACACGTATATATATACAGAATACATAAGATTGAGACATATTTAAATGTGACTTAATTCATTATGATAAATAGTAAAATCCACTAGTAACTCGTTATCCGGAATTTGGTCTTCAAAATATATAAGTTAGTCTTCAAAAGACTTTATTTACATAAATTTGATTTTTCAAATTCTTTTTAGTTTGCACAAGTTGATAATAATTTTGTTTTTAACTAAATGCATCTTGCTTAAATGTATTTTGCAACTCCCATAATGTGAGGTCCGCTTAGGATTGGGCCTGCCAATAGGCCCCACCTATATGAGTGTCCAATATACACCAAAACAAGGTGCACTCTGGTGGGATACATCTAGAAAGGACATATCCAGAATGAACAAATATGGAAATAGCATATATGGGCAGAACGCATCTGGATAGAATGCATTTGAAATAAACAGAATTCATTAATAAAAAGAAGAAATGAAAAACAAGTGTTCTCAAAAGAGATAATTTGGTCCTCAGAAGATATAAGTTAGTCTTCAAAAGACATAATTTACATAAAATTTACTCTTTAGATTTTTGTATTAATTGATAATTGATTATGATGATAACATCTTTTTTAGCCCGTATGCATTTTGCCTAAATGCATCCCGATACAACTCACAAAATGTGGGGCTCATCTAGGATGGGCACCATCTATACAAATGCATTCCATTGAGCAAGATGCATCTGAACAAAGATACATTTGGATTGGATGCATCTGCAGTAAATAATAGTAACTGAGTCCATTAATAAGAAGAAACCCTAATTAGTCATGATGATGATAACAACAAATTTTTGTTTTAATCCCATATGTATTTTGCGTAAATGCATCCCAAAAAAACTCATAAAATTAATGCGGGGTTCATCTAGGATTAGCCCCACTTTTGTAAATGCATCTCATAGTCCACATTTTTGTGAGTGCCTATGATGCTTTTGTTTTAACAGCATATGCAATAAATAGTAGAGTCCAGTAATAACAAGTGGGAGTAGAAACGAGCCATGCTAGGTTATGATTGTTTTACAAACATAAAGTATGAGCCTAACTTATTATTTGACATAGGATATTTTAGACTTGACTTCATTTTTTTTAAAAACTTAATCTGATTAATTTTTTTAAAGGTATACTTTACATTAAAATTTTTAAATAAGTTAATACACATACTTTTAAATAGATTAATGGACTTAAACCTTTAAATAGGTCAATAAATTTATTATTTAACGATGAATATTTAGTTACGTTCAACTTATTAGAAATATGAATATAAATTATTTCTCTCTAAGGATTTTATGTTCCATAATATCACATAATCTCAATCTTTAATTATCACTTTCAAAGTTATCATCCATTTTTAAAATGAGTAATTAAAAAACAATCAAACAAAAAAATTATCTCATCCAATATATATAAATAGGTCTGATCACAAATATGAAAAGCATACATAAAAAAATATTTTTATCTACTAAATTTTTATTATAATAATTATATAATAATTATTTTTAAGAAATATTGCATAAAAGAACTAAATATTTAGATTAATTGACATTATATAAAATATAGATATTAAAATTAAGTATTATATTTATATTATAACTAAATAAAACATATAGTTAAATATTATCCCTAATTAATTGGAATATCAATACTCTTATAAAATCAAGATGGTAGCAAACGAATCTTTATATATAAATTTAAAAATTTGAAAAATAAAAATGTTTAAAGATTCTTTAAAAAAATAAATTTGAATTGGTATCTACTATCTGACGAGGGGGAATCTATTTAAAAAATTGGCATATATCCATATCATTTCTGGTATGGCTACCTGGTGTAGCCTTCGGTTGTGTGTACTTTTTATTAGTTTATCTTACAATTAATTTATTTGTACAACTCAAAATAGATAATTTTAAGATAATTTAGATAAGTGGTAATTATAATTATTTATATGATATTTTTTTCATTAAACGTGTAAGTTAAAATTAGAATTTATTACATTTACACAAATATCATTATGATTAATGAGGTGATAAGTAACGATTTTTATTATTTATGTGATGAATTTAAATTTTAACTCATTATGTACAATAAAAAAATATTGCCACATAAGCAATTGAATTTATCACTTATTTTAAAAATGTTTACTATTGATTTAAATTGTCTCAAAATTATCTACTTGAGTTGTGAAAAAAACATTCTCCTTTCTCTTATGTACAAAAAAACAAATTAACATATAAGTTTTCACTACATGTCTCCACATTTATGCAATTAACACTCTGAATAATTTTTTTTAAAAAATGATTTTTTTTCTAAAACTTAGTTTATTTGTAAATGCAAAAAATTATAATAGCACATTTTTTTATAAATTATAAAATACAAACAAATTATTTTTCCAAAAAAACCAAATTAAGATGGAGTAGGATGATATTTTTTGTTTTTATTAAAAAATAGCTTATGTAAATTTTTATAAATCAATGTTATCCAATTTAATATTAATTAATAAAAATTTAAAATCGTTGATTGAGAAAAGTTAGGATTGAAATCCTAAAATCGTTTAATTGCTGAAACTAGATTCTCTGCTCCCACATATCTACAATTACGAAGCAGTGAAAGTCACCAACTAGATGCAGATAGAGGGAATAACTTTACTCTACCGTCGTACTCTCCAGTTATTAAGTTCGATCATCTGATCCATATATGTAATATACATGTCGTAGTACCCGTAAAAGACATGGGTGGTAATATAACATGGTCCACATATATCATACACCAATTACATCCACATTGTCCACTGATAGATGTGATAATGGGTCTATTTTGATCCGAAGATCTGATCAACTTCATTTAAACTAATTCATAAAATTGTAGTTGAGTTAACTATATGTTGAGGTGACAAGTAATATTTATTTTTAAAATAAAAACATGAATTTAAATTTTAAAAAAATAATTTTTATGAGAATATTATATAACATTCATGTTCACAAACTAAAAAGAGATTAATATCATGAACATTTTAAATGGATACCTCGTAATTTAAAAAAAATTATAATTGAGCTGGTTTTGATTCAATCTTAATCAACTTTAACCTCAATCAATTGAAATTTTAAATTATTTAAATTATATATATTTTAAAAAACATTTTGAAATAAAATAATGTCATTTTAATTATTTAAAAAATAGGTTAATATGATAATTTTTTCAAAATAATAAAAAGTTAACACCATCACTTGACTCAACCTACTCAACTATGATTACGTCGAGTTGGTTCATTTTGGTAAAAAAAAAATTACCTCAACTAAAATTGATTCAGTTTTATGTTTTTTTTTTTTCAAAACCAACCTAACTGGACAGGTGATGGCCCCTATCCACTGTGATGAAATGCTTTAGTCAACATAACAAGTTAGTATAATTGATTAAAAAATATTATTTATTTATTTACTTTTAAATAAAGTGCATAGGGACTCTTGAAAGTTAGAGCTTCGATATATTAATTTGCAGCAACCAAATTCCAAGTACCAAGTACTAACCCAAATGTTCCATTTCCCATCACAGTGTAGAATGAAGGGAGCGGGCCGAATGTACAACCCAACCCATTTGAAAAGTGGGTACGTCTTACATGGCTAGAAAAAAAAACTTGAATTAGTTGTTAAAAAATATTTCTATAATTGATTATATGTATATTTATTTTTTATAATTAATTATGATAAAATTAATTTTGTATTTAAATAGATTAACTAAAAAATAATTTTAAGATGATATATTTTATTTGTAGTATATAAAAAATATATAATAAAATCTTAGTAAAAAATTCAAATTCTAATCAAAATGCGATTATAACCAATTTGTAGTATAAAATAAATAATTTTTAGATTATAATCAACTTTACACATTTTTTCAAAAATCTCACAATCTTCTCAGAATAGTATTTTTCATAAAAAATATATTTTAAAAAAATTTAATCTTTTTTAAATATGCACTTATTTGATAAAGATAAAAAATAAAAAAAGACACGCGTTTAGAGACATAGAAACTTACTTTTTAAAAATTATTAAATATAAAAAATAAAATAATAAATAAAAAATTCCTTTATAAAAAAACTATTTTAAACTATATTAGAGAGAATATGTTAAATGGAGATTTTTTATTTATTTTTTATCTATGTTAAATGGAGATTTATTTTTATGGCTATTCCTTTAAAAAATAAATCATAATTGGTGAATGACATATTTAAATGTTTGATTTAAAATTAATTATAAGATAATAATATGAAAGGATTAAATATTATTTTAAAAATTTTATATTAGTAATAGAAATTTAGCCTAAAACCTTTCTCAATATAATTTATTGCTACTGCAAAGTTCTAAGATTAGATGAATCCGTTAAAATATAGCTATGAATGTATATTTTTCGTAGGTATATTTGTCAGCATAAATATGTTTGAAGAATGAAGATTTGTTTTAGATGTCTGAATTGCACAATAGCAACATTGAAGATAATTCTACTTGAAGATAAAAATAAAGAGAATTAGCTCTGAGTACTAAAAGAATATAGACAATTTGTATATGCCTAAAGTACATGTTACGTTGCAATTGAGAAATGAAATGAGATATGATAATACAAAAGGTAAATTAGAATTAGAAATTCTTGGGACTTTGGAAGTAAAAGATTTTTTTTATGTATTATTGAATATATACTACTTAAATTATAATATTAAAATATTTCTAAAAATATAATATTAAAAATATAATTAAAATAAAAAATATGTAATAACTCACCCAGATTAAATAATACACATTCAATTGTATATAACAAAAATAATTAAGAATTTCTCAATTAAAACTGAATATATAGTGAATACTAAAGAAGCCAATTAAGGTGAAAATTTGAATTGATAAAGTCATAGAGTTTGTTTGAATGAGTTTTTAAAATAAGATTCTTTTGTCTTTTGTTAAAAAACAAAAACTATTTTATGTTTGGATGTAGTAATTAAAAAGTGTTATTTTAGATTTACTATTATTTGAATGTAAAAATGTAAAATACTTTTTTAATGATATAATTACTAGAACGCAAAATTTATTTTTTTATAGTAATATTTTTTAAAAAAATTATCCAAATATATTAAAAATGAATAAAAATATTTTTTTAAAAATCTCTTTTTTATCTTAAAAACACTTCTAAACAAACTCAAAATTTATGCAGTTATGTGTAAGTGTTTTTTTTTTCCGGTAACAATTTGATGTGAGCTCCACTTTCAAGATATATATAATTAATTGAAGATTTTATTATTGTGATTCTTTCAATTAGCAAATAAAAAAAGATGATCGTATATTTTTTAAGAGTATATACATTATTAATATATTTTTTAAAAATATCAGATTTAGTAAAAAATATATATATAATAAATAATATTAAAAAATATATACAATATTAATAATAAAAATATCAAAACTCCAACAAATAACATGCTTTAATTGATATAAGCAGGGGAGCGTATATTCCGCAAAAAATTAGCTTAACACCATCTACCATGAACTGAACGACTCACGTGGCAATTATAACTTGTAAAATCCACCATGAACGACTAATGTGCAAATAGTTCATGATAAATAAAAATAGCATTAATCAAGAAAACGAGTTTGAAAAAGTGTAAAGTATAGGGATTTGAGAAAAGAAAAGAAATTATCATACATCTTTTTTAAAGGTGTATGTATTATTAATATTCTTTTTATGGGTGTCAAATTTAGTGAAATAAAGTGATACAAAAAAATAAGTATAATGAATGGTATTGAGAGGAGTTTGAAAAGATATGTATGCACTGTTAATGGTAAGAATATCATAACTATCGAGAAAATTCTGGATCTGCTGTTGTGCTTATGCAAAAAGCAAGAAAATCCTTACACTATATTTGGATAACAGGTAATAAAGGGAAGGGAAATGGAATGAAGGAAAGTAAAATAACTTCTCTTATTTGAGAATTTTAAAATACATAGGAATGGAACGGGACATGTAGAGAACAATTTATCCTCTCTTTCCCTCAAATGCTAAAATTTTATTCTCCCTAAAATTAAGGTGGAATGGAGGGAACACATGAGTAATGAAGTTCTGTTCCATTCATTTAATAAAACTTCTAAATAAAGATAATAGTAACTATATTTTATTTATTCTCTTTCATTTATGTTCCATCCTCACCTATTTTATTCTGTTCTATTAATAAAAAAAACATCTAAACACAGAATTAAAGGAGAAAACTCGGATTTTCTAACGCCACTCAGTTCTTATGTTACCTAAATGAATGTCCTTAGGAATCTTTCAAGTTAGTGTAGTTTATTATCATCCAATCAATATTGAAGTTTTGATGGAGAATAAATAAAATAATAAATATGAGTTACAAGATTCTTAGAATAATTAGCCAAGAGTAAATAGTTATTGAAAAATTAAGAATTTAGTTTTTAATACTCAGGAATTGTGAAGTCATTGTTGAAAAGAGAAGATGACTTAAATTAAAGTGAAGTTAATTACTATTAGTTAATACTTGTTCTTGAAAGAGGAGAAGCGGCTTGAATCAAATCTAGTATAAATAGGTGTTTTGGTAATGGTTGTAAATAGAAGTTATCTAAATGATTATAATATTTTCTTATAGCAACTTTGGATTGAGTACTCTCTTGACTTGATATATCTTGGGAGGATTCTTAAAGTGTATTGAGTTGTTCTTTTACTTGTTCTTCTAATTTTCCTTTCCATTTCCTATCTGACATCACATTGGTATAAAAGCTTCGATTCTTTCCATGGCTGATAATGGTCGACATTAAGGGGAACACCAACGTGACTACCTATGAATATGATTTTTGTGATATCGGAATAGATGAATTAAGAAGGCAAGTGCAACAACTTCAACAACAACTTGAGCATCTCTAAGCTGCACATCATGATGAGCAACATCATGGTTCGAAAAATGGCGAGGAAAAGGAGGATATTAACTTTTTTCCATTATGATGAATTTAATTCATCTAAAAAGAGGGCTTTTCTTCGACTTGGCCAAAGGCATCGAATACAATATCTACTACTTGTTGATCCTATCATAGGTTGGAATTCTCCTCCTATCTTTGATGTTTATCCAAGAGATATGTTGTAGGATTCTAACTTATTTGCTTCTAACATTGTTATTTCACTCATTCTTTAAACAAAAGTGGGTCTTATGATCTATTTCTTGAAGAAGAATTGAAGAGGAACACCAAATGTCATTTTACCATTCCATCCATCTTGTTGTCCTTAAAGAATGATGTTTTGCATTTTGATAGCAAGAAAAGGTTTATCGTTCCTAAACTTATTGATTCAATTGATGCATATATAATTTGGTGAAATTCTCTTCTCAAAGTGTGTGCTTTACTATGCCTATTATCATATGAGATTAAGGAAAGAATGCGCAAAGCTAGATTTTGTAAAGCAAATGTTATGTTTGAATGGCTAGTCATGATGTTTGGACTATCAAAAGCTCTAAATATATTCATGTCATACGAATCAAATCTTTGTTGTAGATATTGGCAGATTGATTGACTTAAGTTTTAGAAAGCTCAAAGCAAAGGGAAATGATCCTTTTCAAGTTTTAAAGAGAATTGGTGAAAACACATATAAAGTTGAAGTACCAGAAGTGACTTAAGGACAAATCTTTTTCGAACCATGGGAGAGTGGTGAAGAATAAATAAAATAATAAATAAGAGTTGCAAGATTCATAAAATAATGTAAGGTTAATTATTACTAGTTAATGCTTGTACTTGGAAGAGGAGAAACGACTTGTATCAAATCTAGTATAAATAAATGTCTTGATGATGGGAAATGTTTCTCTAAAGTGAGTATATCTTTAAAGTGATTAAGTAACAATTTATTCATTCTTGATTTGATAAAGTGCATCGAGATCTCAACCTACTAAATAATCTAAGGGTGGATATACCCTTACTTACTCACTTTAGAAATAAACTCAATTTAGAGAAACATTATCCCTTTATGATGATTGTAAGTGGAAGTCATTTGAGTGATTACAATACTTTCTTATAACAATTTTGGATTGAGTTCTCTCTTAACTTGATATATCTTGAGTGGATTCCTAAAGTGTATTGAGTTGTTCTTGTACTTGTTCTTTCAATTTTCTTTTCATTTCCTATCTATCATGTTGTTTGCTGAGAGTGTGAAGAGAAGTTTTGTCAAACCATAGTTGTGAGTAGTGATATCACTTGTTGTATCTAGCATTTGGCACACATTTTTTTTTCTTTCACTCTATCCATCATTAAGTGCTACAATTCCATTTAACTTTGATCTTATTTGGATCTGCCAAGGTAGGATGATGACCTGAAACTAAAATCTTCTTCCCAACATCTGCCTCCTACAATCCTTGCTCTTTTAAGAATTAAACCTACTTTGAATGGACTCTGACCTACTTGATATACCAAAGAAGGATGTTGGCCTGCAACTTACAAAAATGTTAAAAAAGTATCACTTCCTTGATCATTCATCAGGCTTGGCATCATTGGTCTTCATTCTGGTTTAAGGAGAAGTTTTTATACACTAGCTATTAACTATTTAGATTTTATTATTGAGTTAATCGAACAACACAGATGCAATTTATGAGTCACATGCTTATATGACGGTCAAATTTCTGATACCACAAGTGATTTAGGTGCCACTGCCTAGTTGGATATATCTCATTTATGAAGTTGATCCAACGGATCCATATAATTAACAGGTTACCAACATAATAGGTTAACTTTGACCAAATTTAAAATTTTACATTTGGCCCCCTTTCGTCTTCTCCTTCTCTTTCTCCTTGCTTTTTCCCTCATCCCTTCTCCTTGTTTCACTTGCTCCATTCATTCAGCCATTCTAGAGTGTTGTTATTTTTACACTATGCATTTAATAAAATGAATTGGATATAAAACTCAGATATGATTCCTTCATCTCCCTTCACACAGTAATCATAACCTAAACATCCTCTTTAACCCTAAACCATTACCTCTGTCTCTAAGATAAAAAAGAGTTTAACTAAACAACAACAAAAAATCATACACATAACCTATGGTTGTTGAATCAAGACCTATGCTCCTACACACCACCAGCACCTCCGCGCACTACCTCGAACCTCCATCAACAAACCCAGGGCCATGAACTGCCATTGCAATCTAACCCAAAACAGACTCACCATCTCTATTAAAATATAAACTTGTAACTACAAGCAAGAACAAAGCCACCCGGGCAGAAACCACAATCACCCTTTATCAGACCTCCATTGTGAGCCATCCACAACTTCCGTCCTCTGTCGAAAACCATCGTCTGTGCACCACCCTATTCGTCCATAGCCATCACCAACCAGATCCCATCCTAACCACCGCGAGCCAGCCCTGTAAACCATTGCCCTCGCTGCTGCCACCCAGGTCTCTGCCTCGCACCATGCCTCCATGCCTATAGCTGTCAAAACGGGCAAGGCCAGCCCTACTAGGCCATTTTTTGGGTCAAACTAGATCAGGCTATATGAGTTTCAAGTTCGCATTTTGTTAGCTCAGCCCGCTCATATGTAATGTTAACAGGTCAAGTCAACTCGGTCCGTTGCGGGCTGGCCCATTCGGGTCAGGTTAATTTGGTCTATTTTTAATTAATTTTATATTCATTTTTGCTAGCTTATCTCGTTCATTTTGTCGGGCTATTCAAGTCAGCCTATTAAGCTTGACCCATTTTGATGACTTTAATGCCAAATGTCTTTTGACTGGAACTATTCCTCCCACTTCTATACTCTTTTTTTTTTTACTTTGAATGTTAGTGTTGTTCTTTTTTAGTGGTTTTTTTTTTTATGGATCAGAGGTTTATTTTTAATTTAGGCTTTTAGTTAAGATTTTGTTATTTCTGTTAAAGGATCGTGTTAAGTCTTTGATAATTTTTGTTAGGGTGATAACTGTGTTTCTCTAAAAATAAAAGACAAAATTTGGGTTTAGGTTAAAATAAATAAAGAAGTTAAAATTAGGTAGCAATAAAAAAAAAAATATTGGCATGTTCTGCTTTTTGTAAGGCTAAGCATTAGTTAAGTTTCTAGTTTGATTCTTTTTGTTAATAGGCTAAGACAAATTTTCTTCATTTAATGGGTTAGATTTTTAGAATATTGTGTTAATGAATAAGGAAGGTAAAATAAAAAAGGTTAGAAAAAGATAAAATGGCATTAAAAAAGAGGTTAATTAAGATACCAAAAATGCAGAAAGTATAAAAATACAAAAAATATGGAAAGAACGAAAAATGTAAAAAAAAAAGTTAAAAATCACAAAAATGCCAAAAAGTCACAAAAATAAATTTGTGAGTTATTTGGCTTGTTTTTAAAAATTTTCTCAAGCATAGAAAAATTAAAAATAATCAAAAATAAAATATTTTGTCTGCTTTGATAAGCTTAATTGTTGACTTTAAAAAATGATGATCTTATGATAATTAGAAAATTAAAAATTAAATTAAAAAAATAAACAAATAACTTTGTTGAAAATGTTAGTTGAGTTGTGATAATTTGATGATCGAAAATTTCAAATAAATTAAATAAATTTTCTAAAAAAAGAAAATAAAACATTTTTTAAATAAAATCAATCAATCAAAAATAGACCTCTCCTTGACTATTAAGGACTTGTTTGGGAAAGCTGAAAATTATAGATTATGCTGATAATCGATTATTGTTATAATCGATTATAATCGATTCATTTTTATGTTTAGATGCATTAGCTGTAAAGCGATTTTAAACTAATATGATTAGTTTGGATGATATAAAAAATTAATCATTTTATGCATTAAATTACTAAAATAAGTATAGAATGATTAAAAAATGTATTTAATTGAGGACAAAATAGTATTTACATACCAAAGTGTAAGAAATAATTTATAAGCTAAAATCATAAGTTTCAATTTTCAGTTTATGATTATTAGCTGTAAAAAGCTTTTTTTTGCATTGAATTTCGTGTAAGAACTTTTTAAAAAAATAATCTTTTTACCCAAACATAATAATTATTTCATAAAATAACTTAATCCTCCAAAAACAGCTGTTTGGGAAAGAATTAATCTTTCCCAAACATGCTCTAAGTATTAGTTATTAATGTTATAGTATAATATTTTGTTTGCTAATAATAATTTAAAATCATTATTAATAAAAGGATAATATAACAAAAAATATTATATAAATTATTAAGTAATAAGTATTAAACTAAGTAGACTATTAAATATTAATTATTAATTTTATAAAATAATATTTTGTTTGCCAACAATAACACATAATCATTATTTTTAAAGCGTAATATAACACAAAGTAAATATTAAGAAGAATGTTAAGTATTAAGTATTAAACTAAGTAGACTATGAGAGTGATTATCAAACTAATTTCACAAGATTGTATTGGTCATTTAATTAGATTAAATAAACTATTAAGTCGCAAGTATTAATTTTATAGAATAAGATCAATGGGTCTTTCTTTAACTATGGATTATACTATTTGTTATTAATCATACACTATGAGCATCTCCTTAAGCATGGATAATATAATTGGTCATTATGCATGGACAAGAAGCCTTTCCTTAAATATGTATTATACTATTAGTTACTAATCATGGACTATGGGCCTTTACTTAAGTATGGATAATATAATTAATCATTAAACATGGACAATGAATATTTCCTTAAGCATAGATTATACTATTAGTTATTAATAATAGACCATGAGTCTTTCCTTAAGCATAAATTATATTATTAGTCGCTAATCATGGACAATGGACTTTTTCTTAACCATGAATTATAATATTAGTCATTAATCATAGACTATAAGATTTTTCTTAAGTATGAATAATACAATTAGTCACTAATCATGGACAATAGACTTTTTCTTTAAGTATGAATTATACTATTAATCACTAATCATGAACATCTTTAAGCTTGAATTATACTATTAATCACTAAACATGGACAAAGAGCTTTTCCTTAAGTAAAGATTATGCTATTAGTCAATAATCATGGACAATGGGTCTTTCTTTAATCATGGATTATAATATTAGTCACTAATAATAGACTATGAGTCTTTCCTTAAATATGAATATATATATATATAACTAGTCACTAATTATGGACAATAGACTTTTTCTTAAGCATGAATTATACTATTAGTCACTAATATCATGAACATCCTTAAGCATGAGTTATGCTATTAATCACTAATCATGGATTATGAACATGATTAGTGACTAATTGTATTATCCTTGCTTAAGCAAAGACTTATTGTCCATGATTATTAATTACTACTATAACTCATGCTTAAAGAAAGATCCAACGCATAATTAATGACTAATTGCATTATCCATGCTTTATGAAAGACTCAAGATTATACTATTAATCACTAAACATGGACTATGAGCATTTCCTTAAGTATGAATTATATTATTAGTCACTAATAATAAACAATGGGCATTTCCTTAACAATGAATTATAATATTAGTCATTAATAATAGATTATGAGCTTTACCTTAAGCATTAATAATACAATTAGTCATTAATTATGGACAATAATTTTTTTTAAAGTATGAATTATACTATTAATTAGTCACTAATTTTGAACATTCTTAAGCATAGATTATGCTATTAATCACTAAACAAGGACAAGGAACCTTTCC
Source organism: Ormosia semicastrata (assembly GCA_029884595.1). Taxonomy (NCBI): domain Eukaryota; kingdom Viridiplantae; phylum Streptophyta; class Magnoliopsida; order Fabales; family Fabaceae; genus Ormosia; species Ormosia semicastrata. Next base: position 8,248,017 of record JAQQTO010000026.1, on the reverse strand, counting down.
TTAATCGTGAATTATACTATTAGATACCAATAATAGATTATGGATGTGATTAATGACTAATTGTATTATCCTTGCTTGCAAAGGCCCATTTGTCCATGATTATTGACTATTAGTATAATCCATACTTAAATAAAGACTCAATGCATGATTAGTGACTAATTGTATTACCCATACTTAAGGAAATGTTCATTATCCATGGTTTGTGAGTATTAATATAATTCATGCTTTAGGAAAAGCCCAACGTCAATTATTAATGACTAATTATATAATTTATGTTTAAGAAAAGACATGATATCCAGGATTAGTGACTATTTGTAGTCCATACTTAGTGAAAGATCCAATGTCCATGATTAGTGATTAATTGTATTATAAACTATTTTTTATATAAAATTCTTTTTATAATACAAAAAGAAAGAAACTAAATAAAAGAGTAAATGGATAGAAAAAATGTATTTTCTCCATGTACATTTAGATGAAGAGAAAATGAGAGAAAAGAATATGAGAGTTGGCTAAAAATAAGAAAAAATATATAAAATTATACAAAATAACATATATAATCTTATTTTTATATAATGAAATTTAAATATTATTTTTTTATTTTATATCTCTAAATTAAATTTATTATTTTTTAAATTGTATAAATTACAACATTTTATAATAAATATTAATTTAAAAATTAATTCATTAATATTTTAATTATGAGAGTTAATTTAAAATATTTTGTTAATAAAAATATTTAACACTAATTATTTATGATATTTAGTGTTTAAAGCCCCAAATAAAAAAAAAACTTAAAAAGTGATAATGATATTATAAAAAGACATAGCATAGCAGGTTACCGAAAATTGTGAATTCCATCATTTTTACATATGTCACACACTTATTAATATATTAGTTGTGATACCTAAATTACAAAAAAAAAAGTACTCGTTGCATTGAGCGCTTACTTAATATGAAAATATATAAGAATTTATTGGTTTAATAGCCCTTCAATTTAATTCCTGGTAGATCCAGATGGTTGCCAATTGTCCCACAAAAGTTTGATTTCATGCCTTTTGTATGCAATCCACTTCCTCTTCATTCTGCATATTCTTCCGTGTAATCTAATGGTTATTCCCATTAAGGGTAAGGTTCCTACCATTGGCACATCTGGCTTCCAAACATTTAACCCCAGTTGCTTTCTTTAATTCTCTTGCTCAATCCGCCAGTGCAACTAGGTCATGAAAGCAATGTTTCGACCCTAGTTTGAAAAGTTTGAACTTTCTCTACTGTGAATTCAAATGTTGCTTTGTTGGACTTGGAAATACCTCGAGGAAACCGAACATATTTCCTAAGAGGAAGCTTCATAGATGCCATATAAGCTTTTGTAATGCCTTCTTTATATGTAGTGTCTTTGGCAAAAGTGATATTTGTAGATGGAATTGCATAAGCCAAAGGGTCTGTAATCTGTATCCGTGTACTGATTCAGGATTTTATGTGATTTTATATTTATTTTTCCTATTTTTTCCTTTTTTCCACTTAACAGTTTTTTTTTCTTATTTACTTCTTAATTTTTTTTTCAAATTCTTCTGTAACTATTTTTTTCTATTTTTTTATGTTCATACGTTTCTGTGTTTTTTTTAAGAAAATAAAAAGAATTACGCAATGTTGAGAGGGACCAAAGAATCTTTGAAGTTCAGAAAAGGAGAAAATGAAAAATGTTCTCAACTATGTTGAAACTCGAACTTTCACTTACACATAGATTGCCACAAATGTTCTTGTGAAAGATAGTGGAATCAAATTTAACATTTTCTTTTTTCTCTTTTATTATTGTTTTCCAAGGTTCTTTACTTCTTTATGTGTTCTCAACCGTGCCACGTATACATATTTTGATTATAGGCAGTACTTACATTTTAATTCTACTATAGACTTATATGAAAAGATGTATTCTTAAATAAAATAATACTACATAAATATATTTATATATATCACTTTATTTTTAAATATTTATACAATTTTTACGTATATAACTCCAAAGAGATATGTACCAATTATTTTCGGTGTTTTTCTGCACTAATTTAATGGACATGAATGGAATATCATGAAGCGCGTGAAGACAATGAGTTGTATGCTGTGTGAGTGTGATGAGAATGAGAATAAGAGACGCCCCACTCACCCAGAATACTTACACAGTTACACCACATCATTTTGACTTTTTAGCTTCTGCTTTTGTTTAAAGTAACGTAAGCAGCAAATTACCAAGCTCTCCAACACACGAACACGATCATGATTCATGAATAGTTGACCACTCATTTTTCATACATAAAAAAACCAAATGTAATCCACTGATATAAATTTCTTATGGATATAATTAAATGTAATATATTATTATGAGTTTAATTTTAATCACTCATTAGCATAAAAAATCTTGATATCTCTGTTTCATATAATTATTATTTGGATTTTGTTAAAGACTAAAGAGTGTCTTAAAAATATTTGTTAAAGATTTAAAATAATTTTTTTATAAGAAATAGAATCTTCAATATATTAAAAATTAAAAAAATTATAATTTTTATATAAAATCCTTATTATTACAATAATATTTCTTAATAATACCACAATGCATAAGTTAATATTTTAAAAAGTATAATATTAAACGTAAATAAAAAAATATAAGTGTTATCAATCTGTCTTTTATTAATTTATTTTAGTTGTTAGTATGAATGAGATTGGGATACAATTTGTATTGATTCGGATAAAAGGTATTTAAATATTTTAAATATATAATTTTAAGTTTAATTTTAAAATTTATATATATATATATAAAATAATATTATTAAAAGAAATATTTACTTAAATATTTGATTATATTTTAAAAGATAAATTTATATTTATTAAGTTAAAAAATATTATGAGAAAGTTAAAATATGAATGAGGTCGTAGGCAAGGAAGGTCATAATAAAAGTAGTGACTCAAAATAATACAAAAGCATGCGGTCAAAGAAAACGTCAAGAAGATAGGGTCCACCCACTAATGATGTTAATGGTCTCCTCCGTGTCGTGTAGTGCTTTGCTTATTCTCTTTCTCTCTAATCTCACACTCTCATCTCTTTCTTAGTACTTTGGTTTGGTTTGGAATTATGGGGTTTGCGTCTTGCTTCCACCAGTTCCAGTTTCACTTTTTAGCTCTTATCTTATCTTAAGTCCTCACTAGGGTCTCTGTCTCTCTCACTCTCCAATCGTCCCAAAATCCTCAGGTATGTGCCTATAATAATTATGAATTATATATATAATTTCCTCAAATCTTCTGTTTAGATTGGAAACAGTTTCATTTTGTATTATAAAAATCAGTTTATTATTATTATTTCTTTAGCTTACTGATATGATATATGTATTCCTCATTTTTTAATAATACATGTTCCAACCTATATTAATTCAAGAAATCTATTTACAAGAGATCGTATCACTAAAGAAAATGAAATATAATTGGATGTAGTTTAAGCAAGGACTTGATGCTAAAATAATGGTTTTGCAGTTTTAGCTCAACACTGCAAAGGAATCTCTGGAAGAGCTTTAAAGATGGAGAAATAGAAAACGGTGTGATTGTCATTCCTAAAAAGAGCTAAGCAGGTGTCAGGTGATTGTGTTGAATTCTATTATTTATTGAAACTTCAAACTGACTTTAGAATTGAGATGGTATATGTTTTTTTTTTTTCTGTGATAGATTGAGGAGTCAAATTCAAGGCTATTCATCTTATTATGAGAATTATTTCCTATATAGGGGATGAAGAAGTTGGAGGAGATGAATATAATTTTACAACCTTTGATGATTGGTGAAACAGAATCTACAGTCCAAACCCCCTCCAAAAACGGAAGGTCCCCAAGCCACTATGAATTAAAGCTCCCACAACCCAGCCCGAGGCTCAAACAACTGTAACACAAGAAAAAGGTAACAAGAAACAAACTAGACCTCCATCATGAGTATGGGATCACTTTACTGAAATTGTTGTTAGGAATTCAAATAGGGATAAATATAATTGCGTGAGACTAAGTATATATACTTGTGATAGGGGGAAAAAAGAAAGAAACTTCAAATATGATTGGCCATTTATTGAGGCAATGCAAGAGTTTCCTGAAGGGGTTAGGGATTATAAACAAACCATATTGTCTTTCCAACCAAAAAGGAAAGAGCAAATAGAGGGTTGGGCTTAGCAACTTAACAGCTGTTTGCTTTGATAATGAACAATTAATATGCTAGAGAAGCCTTGACTAGGATGATAATCATGGATGAGCTAAGCTACCCTTTAGGTTTGTGTGGAAGCAGAAGGTTCTAGATACTAGACGAGTGTTGTTCAGATTTTCTTTAATGTTCCATCTAGGATGTACGGTGGCAACTGGCAATGAACTTTATTAAGTTTTACATGAATGAAAAGAAATAGGCACATCATCTCTTAAGTAAAGATTTTGCAAAATGTGGGCCTTACTACTGGTTGTTGGACATTGGTGCAAAATCTGAATTATATGTACATCACGGCCTATTTCTTAGATAGTGAGTAGAGTAGACATGCCACAAGAGGCTTATAAAATTGTCAAATTTCTATTGACAAGGGTGGAAATATAGGTTTGACAATAGAAAAATAAAATTGATTGGGGGATTGACGAAGTTTTTTCAATACTAGTTGACAATACTTCATCCAATGTTTTGTTTTGTTGGATATATGAAAAAAAGAGTTAATACTCGGAATATGATTGGTCTAATATTGGGTTAGCTCCTATGAGATGTGCACACATCTCCTAAATATGATGGCTTAATTTTTAAAATTAGGAATATGATGAGCTTAACTAGCTGATTGCAAAAACTCAAGACTTGTGCAGAAGATGGAAAGATTCAAAGTAAGTCCCTTGTGTCTTGGGATGTCCCAGTAAGGTGGAATGCTGCCTTGATGTTAGAGGCTGCTTTTAAATTACAGCCAGCATTTGATCAGAGACTTGAAGATAGTAAGCGGAAGTATTTGCTTGAGTTTACAGGTGCATATGAGTGGAAAATGGGCCCCCCAAAGCTAGTGATGATATAATATTTAAATCCATGGATGACAAAATGACATAAAAGCTTGACAAGTATTAGGAAAGCTAAGTTAAGATATTTGAATATGTTGATTTTCATATCATGTTTGTTGGACCCAAGATATAAAATGAACTTTGTTGAGTTTTCTTTTGCTAAACTGTTTGATTTTAAAACTGCAAAAGCATTGGTTTCCAATATGAAAGAAACATTAACCAGCTATACATGGATTTTGCTGAAGAAAAGTAAGGATGATCTATTTGAGAGCAAAAATGAAATTGAAACCTATCTGACTGAAGCAAGAGAGAAAATATCTATAAATTGGTGGAAAGTCAGCTCTTCCAAATATCCAGTACTAACCATGATAGCAAGGGATGTTCTTGTTGTCCCAATGTCCACAGTGCTTCTGATCATATCTGCTTTTAGCATAATTAAGAGGACCTTTGTAGGATGCATATAGAAACTCATTGAGCCTAAGAATGGTGGAGGCACTCATTTGTGCTCAAAACTGGTTTCTGTGTATAGTGTATACCATTGCCAAGTGATATGGTGAGATGAGGTGGTGGATGAAATTGATCATGGTAATATCATAACACTTTTAGTTCATTCTTTAACAACACAAATATGAGTTACACTGACTAGTCATTTTCTTGTCTTATTTTATGGATCTTGGAAAGAACACAGAAAGCTTTGTGGATTTGGAAATCTGACCATACTCATTAAACAAGTTGTATGCTTATTCACATTTATGCAATTATGTCTTATTCGATACACAAATTCTAACCATGATTTTTTGGCTTTTATATTCTGAAGATAAGCGGTGTTGAAGATGCTAGACTACTGGTTTTCTTTGATGAACAGCTCGTTGACGGTTTGGTTTGGGAAGACGGAATGTGATTGTTTGAATGAGTGGCTGTACTTGTTGACTATGACTACTGGTTTGCTTTGATGAACAGCCTGTTGATGGTTGATTTGGGAAGACAGGATATGATTGTTTGAATGAGTGGTACTTATTGACTATGATATTTTGTTGATGTTTAAAGCTATTTGATTTCAGTGTTAGTAACTTAGTTCATGATTGCTATTAGGTTGTGTTGCTGCTGCCTGCTAGAACTATTATAACTACGACAGGTTTTAAATTTCCTGCTGGTTAGAATTTCTAATTTTTATTGTTAATTTTAACTATTATAAAGACGTGGCTTGTCTTTTGATAATATTTGGTTTTACAGCACATTATGTTTTATTATGGCATTGTAAAGTCATGCTTTTATTTTTTAATACTTTTGTGAATTACCTTTACAATTTTCTCTTAAATTGAAAAAAAATAGTTGCAATCTTAAAAATACAGTGCATAATTTAACATATTAGATTATCAAATACATGCCTTGGGTTCAACTTATTGTGACGGCTAGTAATCTATAGGGAAAAAAAAAGTCAGATGCATGAAATATTGAAATGCGATTGAGGTACTCAATCAACTCAAACTCCTTAACTTTGCTTTTGTACTATAATATTGAATTAATTATATATACTTGTTATCTACGTTGTTTTATCTTATTCCTTTGTTTAAATTTTGCACAAGGAAATTCGACTTAAAATTACTGTATTTATTGCAGCTTTAAACGAGTATAATTTATACTTTAGTAGTCTACATGTCATTTATGTTAATTTAATTTACTACTCTCTTCAGCGATATGTATCTAGTTATCAACTCTTGGATCTCAAGCTGCGAGGCTCTAGTTTTGAAAAATTAATCACAGTAATTATTACTAATTCAATTACCTCTTTTGAGGTTTCCATTAATTAATTATGTAAGTTACGTTAGAGCACTCATTAAACAAACTGTAAAAAAAACAGTGTTAGTCATTTTAAATCATAAAAGTTTTAAAAAGGTGTTTACGCCAAAATAAAAGGGGAAAAAGGGCAAGGAAAGTAGCTGTGCATCTACAGCACCCAAAATGGCACGCATATAGGAAAGGAAAAAGCCATTAGCTATAATGTGGCCCTACAGACAACGAGGTTCCCTTCTTTTCTTTCCCACATTCTCATCACTGTTTCTGTTATGGGTCTGTATCTCTCCACAGTCCACATGGGTCTTCCGCTCTTCTCTCAGACTTACACAGAAACAAGTCAAAACAACAAATGAGATCGAAGAAAAGCAAGATTAGCTTCGATATCTGTTCCCCCCGCCCCACCAATTCACTTAGAACTTTTGCTTCTGTGGTACAAATGCAATGTTCTATGGTTTCTCATGAACAACATTTTTCTCTGGAAATATATATTGTGCATAACATAATATTTGCATGTAATAATGCTACTGTAGTCTATATATCTCTGTGGACTTTGCTGCATGTGCGGTTGTGGTGTTGTCTTTCTTACTACGGGCTATTCTAATTCATTTGTGTTTGGTCAGTTTCAGTTTTCACTATTTGATACTTTGATTCAGATTGAACTAGACCCGAACACTAGCATGTAATGTACGGATATGAAGTTGTTGCTTGGAGGAAGCAGATATCATTTATACTAGTCTGGACTCTGATACTGATAGTGATAGAGCTCACACTAATTTTTCCAACTAAGCCAGAGAATTAATGACTCTTGATAGAGCTCACACTAATTTTTAAGGAGCAGTTTAATTTACGTGTCAGAATTAAGAGTGAAGGTAACACTAGTTAGTATATATCATATATGGCTGGTGTTTCAGAAAGGTAAAGCACAGTTTTTTTTTTGCACATCATTTATACACCTAGTGATAAATTTAGGTGTAAATAATTTGTGATCTTCGTATATTATATGGTGACTAAGACATTAATTGATGTGTAAATAACTAGTGATTGAAGCATCACATAATACACACTCATCACTAATTATTTACACATTAATCATTAATTATTTACATGTCAATTAATATATCTAATTATTACATAATACATACTAATCATCAGTGAATAACTAAATGTATAAATGGTGTGAAAAAAAGTGTAAATAACACAGCTGTTTTAGGAAATGTGAGCACTGCCGAAAGCCTGAGAGGAAGTACTGTTTTTCCCTCTCTTAATTCCTACCTAGTACCTGAAAAGAAGTGAAGATGGTCCCCTTACTTTTCTTTTTTTTTCTATGTTCCTTCTCATTCTAATGTCCTCCACACCCACATAGCCTCTCGTTATCACTCATCAGAGGGGGTTGAGGTGGATATCAGCAAGATTTATAGGAGAAATAATTGTTTGTTTTCTGAAACTGAGAAGGGATATATTCATTGTTATTTCACCTCAGACTGGTTTTCAACTAGATCAATTTAATAATGAGTGGAAAGCTCCGCAGTGCTGAAATTTCTATTCATGGCTAAATGAATAATAATATCAGTACGTATGAAGGTAATTTTACCTGTCAAGTAGGATTGATGTCTCCCTATATATATGTCTACAGTCTACATATAAACAAGTAAAAGCCTTTCGGGATTAAACTAACATTGCATTCAATTTAATACAATTTTCATCTAATTGTGAGTAATTACAAAGGTGCTATGTAGCTTCCTAATGGAAAAGAAGCAAAAGATATAAAAATAAGCTAGTTTTTGTTGTAAATATACCACACTCCAATGAAAATTCAACAGCCAATTTCTAGTTGTAACTTGTGACAGTTATAAAATTGAAATGATTTAAATTGATATTATGATCAACACAATCAATTATCAGATAGCTTGTTAAGAAACTGAGCCCTGCGTTTATGGGGCATATTTAACTTATAGTGAGTCATATTTACAATCCAACTTAAGGAAATTAATTAATTATTTTTAATGTAACAGGCTCATGGAGTGCGCCAATAAAATGAAGTGTTTTCTCGCTGTCCATGGGCTGAAGGTTCTTTTAGGAGTTAGGGTTTCAATTTAGGTAAATATCATATCGCCAATGTTTTTTTGTGAATTTTTGGCAAACTGAGTTACATTATTATTGAATCTTTGATGAATAAATAGTCTTTGCCATTTTAATTTATTCAACAACTATCCTTAGACAAATTCTGACAATCCATATCCGTAAGACTCATGAATTTATTATATTGTTTAGAAGGTCTTTTGCTATTGAATCTATATGCACCAAACTTTTCCATTGCGCTGCATCCACGAACTGAATTGGGATCCCCACATTTCTTAAAAAAAGTAAAATGAGGGGTTAAATTTTGGAAAAAGAAAAAGTATATAAGGTAGCGAGACACACGAAGTGTCTTATCTATATCTCATAATGCTGTCTTATATATTGTGTCCTCTCCATAATGTCAAAATGCTTGTAGACTTCATTGCAGGATTGCAGCATATGACATTTTATATAAACCCTCATAATGGCAATGAACCTGCAACATTAGATAGGTCAAAACAAGAAAGAACATGCAGAAAACATTGCAAAACCTAGAAATTAGATTGGAAAGAATATGCAACTGAGTTTGTTAAGAAACAAGAAATAACAATGTAAAGGGATAAACAAGACAGCAAAATTTGATTAGGAAAGCTTGCAACGAAAAACACCCGTTTGTTACTCTTCCTTATTTTAACTTCTTTTACTTTTGTTTCTTTCTTCTTTGTGCAGAAATATTGTTTCAAAAAAGACAGATAAAAGGACAATACTCCACTAAAACAAACAAGCACAGCTGTACATGTGGCATTGGCAGCTCGTAGTATCCATCAACATCGTTTAGGATTCTGATTAACAAGGTTGTCTGTCATTAGAATCATTTGCAGCAACATCATCATTATTCAGGAGGAAACTTGAACATTGCCACTGAACTATTGCAAAGAAAATTATCCTTGTTTCAATTTTGCAGGAAAAATCTCCAGATCCACATATTTTATACAGATTTACGAAAGTGGTCAAAACTCAACTATCAACAATTTAATAAGACTCGACACAAGGGTCGGTATTAAAACTGTCCACTGGTCCAGACAGGTTCTCATGAAGCCACATTATCAAATGAGAATATACGGAACGACTTGGTGGTTTAGCAAGAAGCACAAGTTACTTACAAAATCCTACATATGCATGCATGTATATGGAAACCACAATAAGTTTTTTCACTTCAAACTGCAAAATCAAAATTCTTCTTGCTTTATACCGGCAACCACTTATCTGCTCATAAGGTGAGATGATCGGCTACTTGGTCTTGTGCGATACCCTTTAAACAGGGCCTTCAGATTCAGGATGCATGTAGGAGTCCGAGCCTGTGTATCATACAAGAAAATACCACACCTTTGAAAATAATGAATCAAACACAGCCACATTGCAAAAAAACTATATCTTATGTACCAAAAAAACAAAAAACAAAACCTATATCTTACAACAGCCACACCTTTTTAAGTATGAGGGTATTTTAATAGTGAGCTAGGTAAAGACAGTCGAAAGCAGTTATGAAATGCATAATATTAGTCATTTTCAGGAAATATCTGCATTTTGGATCCATCATCCATGATCTCACTCTCCAGTCTCCCCTCTTCTTTAACGGGATTAAAGGTGAATGCAGTGGAATAAACTATATCCTTGCCTAATTAAACTGGCATCAACCCCTCTTGAAGTGGCCATACTATATTGCCTACATAAACTACAGATGCTAATAACCAATAATACAGGAAAAGTCCTTAGCTAAAATTCCCTACGTCCTAGTGATTTTTAGTTTTATAGAAATACTTAGCAGTCCTCAACTAGGCCCAAAAATTGATGAAAAATTAAGTTTTGCATGAAAGAGAGATACCTTCCAACGCTTCTTTTGAGCAAGATGGTAGCTGATGTCTTCCAATCTCCCAATTATTTGCCTAAATGTTGGTCTTCTGTATGATTTTTCATCCCAACATTCCTCAATTAACCTATGGAAAAATCAAATTTCATGAACACAAAATACTTATTCTTTTAATCTCCTACTTTTGGTGTGTTTTGGAACTCAGCATTCAAATCTGCTGCCAATAAATGGTATTTAAAATACTCACTGTTTTAGTCCATAAGCATAAAGCTTGGGTGAAGCTTTAAATGGTGGACGCTCATTTTCAACATATGCTTTAGGAACTTCATTTTCTGGCTTTGTATAAAACGGTGGACAACCTTCAATCATCTATAGTAACAGAAAACCATGTATGTTCCAGTCAATATTTTGTTGGGCATCTCTACAGATAACAACCCACTGATGGTTGTCAATCTGTATATTCTAGATTCAGAATTGCCCCCTCCACAAATAAAAAATTGAAAGGAGGAACAAAAAACAAGTATTTTCTGATTTGCATGTGTTATTTACACACAGCATAGTGGTATTGTATTTATACACTAGAAGAATTAAATACAACAGATAATTACAAGACAAATAAATGAGGCACCTATTCCCTAAGGTATAAACATTTCCTAAGTTCATGAACCAGAGAATACATGAACTTAATTAAATACAATAGCTATTTTCTAAACTCTTAATGGCAGTCCATGAACCTTTGGACGGTGGATTCCAACACTCCCCCTCAAGTTGGGAAATGGATATCAATCATTCCCAGCTTACAAGTAAGTTGGTTGAATCGATCCGTTGGCAAACCCTTTGTTAACACATCTGCTAGCTGCTGCCCAGAAGGAATGTAGGGTGTTGATATCATTCCACTATCCAACTTTTCCTTGATAAAGTGTCGATCTATCTCAATGTGTTTTGTCCTGTCATGTTGAACAGGATTATGAGCAATATTGATAGCCGATTTATTATCACAAAACAACTCCATAAGGCCTTCACACTTTATCTTCAAGTCGTCAAGTACAATTTTCATCCATAACAATTCACAAATTCCTTGTGCCATAGCTCTAAATTCTGCCTCTGCGCTTGATCGAGCCACTACACTTTGCTTCTTACTTAATTAAATACAATAACTATTTTCTAAACTCTTAATGGCAGTCCATGAACCTTTGGACGGTGGATTCCAACACTCCCCCTCAAGTTGGGAAATGGATATCAATCATTCCCAGCTTACAAGTAAGTTGGTTGAATCGATCCGTTGGCAAACCCTTTGTTAACACATCGCTAGCTGCTGCCCGAGAAGGAATGTAGGGTGTTGATATCATTCCACTATCCAACTTTTCCTTGATAAAGTGTCGATCTATCTCAATGTGTTTTGTCCTGTCATGTTGAACAGGATTATGAGCAATATTGATAGCCGATTTATTATCACAAAACAACTCCATAAGGCCTTCACACTTTATCTTCAAGTCGTCAAGTACAATTTTCATCCATAACAATTCACAGATTCCTTGTGCCATAACTCTAAATTCTGCCTCTGCGCTTGATCGAGCCACTACACTTTGCTTCTTACTTCTCCAGGTAACAAGGTTCCCACATAAGAACATGCAATAGCCTGATGTGGATCTTCTGTCACTTACCGAACCTGCATAGTCTGCATCAGTATAAGCCTCTATAGTCAAGTTTCCATTTCTCTTGAACAAGAGTTCTCTTCCTGGAGTGGCTTTGAGATACTGTAGTATACATTCTACAGCCTGTAAGTGTCTCTCCCTCGAATCATGCATGAACTGACTCACAACACTGACTGCATATGCTAGATCTGGTCTAGTGTGTGCCAAGTAAATCAACTTCCCCACAAGTCTCTGATATTGGACCTTGTCAACCTTGGCACTCTCTTCTTCAGTGCTCATCCTGTGATTTTGCTTGATGGGAACACTTGCAAGTTTACATCCAAGTTTCCCTGTTTCCTTCAATAGATCAAGCACATACTTCCTTTGAGAGATGAAAATGCCTTGTTTTGAGTAAGCCACTTCAATCCCCAAGAAATACTTCAATTTCCCAAGGTCCTTCATCTCAAATTCTGCAAATAATTTTTTCCTGAGCAGTTGTCTCTCAACTAAGTCATCTCCTATAATAATTATAGCATCAACATAAACAAGAAGTATAGTCAGTTTTCCTTCTTGTGAATGTTTGAAGAAAAGTGTATGATCTCCTTGGCTTTGCTTGTAACCCAGCAATACCATAGCTTTTGTGAATCTTCCAAACCATGCTCGGGGAGACTGTTTTAGCCCATATAAAGCTTTCCTCAATCTGCAAACTTTGTTTGTTCCACTTGTGGGACCAAACCCTGGGGGAATCTCCATGTATATCTCTTCCTCTAAATCTCCATGCAAGAAAGCATTTTTGACATCAAACTGGTGTAGTTCCCACCCAGAGTGGGCAGCGAGAGAGTAAAATACGAACAGTGTTCATCTTTACCACTGGAGCAAATGTCTCCTCATAATCAATGTCATAGGTCTGAGTGTATCCCTTTGCCACTAATCTTGCTTTATATTTGTCTAGAGTACCATCTGACCGGTACTTTACAGTGTAGATCCATCTACTCCCCACTGGTCTCTTTTCCTTTGGTTTCTCAATAATTTCCCATGTTCCGTTTCTTTCCAGAGCTTGCATCTCCTCATTCATGGCTTGAATCCAATTCTTATCTTTCAATGCTTCTTGTACTATTCTAGGGATTCTGATAGAGTCAATGGCTGCAATAAAGTTTTGGTGCTGCAAAGAAAGGTTTGTGGAGGAAACAAATTTGGAAATAGGGTACTTAGCACAAGATCTTTTCCCTTTTCTCAATGCAATAGGTAAGTCATCATCAACACTAGGATCATAATTATCCAAAGGAATAGGTTCAGAATGAATGGATTCAAAATGAATGAGACTAGTGTTTTCAGTACTTACCATGGGTTCGAATATTTGGGGTTGCGGCTAGATCAGTTCGGATTGTTTTTTCCTTTTATACACCAGTTTTGGCGAGCTTGCTCTAGTCTCAGGAGCTAATTCCTGTGTATCAGAAGGCATATCTGAATATTGGAGCAAGGGAATATCTGAAGTTTGGAGCAAAGGAATGTTGCTTTCTGGAAAGGTCTCAGCTTCTAAATCAGATGTATTATTCTCCCCCTGAAGCTGAGAAGAACTGAAGAAAGATTGATTTTCTTGGAAGGTGACATCCATGGAGACATACACTCGACGAGAGGTAGGGTGATAACATTTGTATCCCCTCTTGTCAGGAGCATAACCAATGAACATGCATTTAGTAGCACGAGGGTCAAGTTTGCCCCGATGCTTATGATGAACATGAACAAAAACAACACAGCCAAAAACACGAGATTCAAGACTTTGCATAATAGGAACATGAAGCACATTTTTCAAAATTAGCAATGGACTAAGTGCAACATTACCAAGGCCAACAACTGATGTATGAGAGCCATCAGCTACAGTTATGTGATGATTACCAGAGGTGTTTTTATATGAAGAAAAATGAGAAAAGCAGAAGGTCATGTGATCAGTAGCACCAGAATCAATAATCCATGAATCATCAGGAACAGTACCAGAAGTATAGGAGGATAAAGAACAAAAAATCTTACCATTCATGACAAGAGAGCAAGATCCAGAAGGTTTACTAAGAGAAGCCATAAGAGACCTTAAGTGTTCCAGTTCCTCCTTGCTAAGAGTAGAAGTGTCATCTTTCACATGTTTGGCTTCCACTTCTGATTCAAAATCTATGGAAGTCAAGTGAGCCTGTCCTCGAGCAACATTTTTAAATCCTCCTGTGTGGCTAAGAACCTGATCTTTCCCATGGAGTTTAAAACAATTCTCCTTGGTATGACCAGACTTCTTACAATAGGTGCACCAACGATTAGATTTGAAGGAGGATGAAGAACTAGATCCTATTTTGACAGATTTTAGTGTTGATCCATCAGTTGATGATCCCCACGGATTGTATAGAACACTTCTGATAAAGTAGGCAACTTTTCTTTTCCCAAAATCTGAACCCGAATAGGGTCAAACTCTGGATTCAGTCCTGAAAGGAACTCAAAGATCCTATCTCTCTCAACAAATTCGGCCAAGGTGGTTGTATCCTTACTACACTCCATCTTCAAATTCTGATACTGATCTAATTCAATCCATAATCCATTCAGAGTGCCATAATAATCAGTCATCGAGAGAGATCCTTGTTTAGTGTTGAAATTTTTTGTCTTCAACTCATAACAAGCAGAGATATCCTTTTTCATGGGAAAGGTTTTACTGAGATTATCCCAAATTTCCCAAGACGATGGCAAGAACATATAATTTCTGCAAATTTCAAGCATCATGGAGTTCCAAAGCCAAGTCATAATGAGAGAGTCCTCATCATCTCATGTCTCAAACTATGGATCATTTTTATCAGGAGCCTTCCCTTCAATGTGGTTCAACTTTCGCCTTCCTTTTAGGGTGGTTCAAATGAGCTGAGCCCATTGGAGATAATTTTTTCCATTGAGACGATACTTGGTTGAAGGATAGGAAGGTCACTTGGGTTCAAGATTGAAGGCTGGGTCTGTGATACGGTTGATTCAGCTTCTGTCATGGTTATGGCAGCAAGGGTAGGTAGAAATGGTTAAAGACAAAGGTGACTGTTTTAGGGTTCTGGTGGGTGGAACAGAACAAGGGGACGCCGGCGAGTAGATCTAGGCAAGAATGGCGTTTAATGGATGTCGGGAAGGCGGCGCGTGGAACTCACGCGAGGACAGGGGCAGGGGTATGCAGTGGCGCGTGGAGGCGCGTGCGGCAGTTTCAGGAAGTAGGTTTTTTGGGTTTGGACGGTCTGAGCTTTCTGAGAGGATTGGTGGTTGTTGTTTGGTGAGAAATTGAGTTAAAAATGGGTTTGATGTGTTATCAGGGAATAGGAAGGGACAAACTAAAAAAACAGAGCAATGAAGGCTTCTTTGACAAAGGATACACGTGCAATGAAGGCACAATAGAAGAACAGGTCCTGCAATGAAGGCAAGGAACGTAATGAAGCTTAGCAATGAAGGCTAAGGCAGCGGAAGAAGAAACAAAGACTCCCAGGGTCAGGAGCTCTGATACCAAATTGAAAGGAGGAACAAAAAACAAATATTTTCTGATTTGCATGTGTTATTTACACACAGCATAGTGATATTGTATTTATACACTAGAAGAATTAAATACAACAGATAATTACAAGACAAATAAATGAGGCACCTATTCCCTAAGGTATAAACATTTCCTAAGTTCATGAACCAGAGAATACATGAGCTTAATTAAATACAATAGCTATTTCCTAAACTCTTAATGGCAGTCCATGAACCTTTGGACGGTGGATTCCAACATAAAATAATCATACTATGAACAGTATCAGTAAGACAGTTAAAGAAAATGAACATTCTGTCTTTACATAAAAAAAATAAGGGAGTACAAAAGAACCATACAAACATTGGTACATAAGCAAACTCTTGAGCATGGCATCATACTAAAATGATTATGAATATATAAATATATATATTTTATATTTATATTTTTATAGGTGAGTCAATGGAGGGAAGTGAATCCCCTAGAGTTGCAAAATGAACTGCACCATGTGCAGTTAAACATCCAAGGGTTGATATTTCACAAATAATTTTTGTCCTTAATATTTTATTGTAAAACAAATTTTTGACAGCTAACTGCAGAGGATCTTGATCCGTCAATGGAGAGCTCAAGTTCTCTAGAACCCTATAAATCAACCCAAAAATATGAAATAAAACATTATATATAGTCATATATAGTACACAAATCTTTAGGATGATTTGATGGATAAGAGAGGGCAGAGCTCATGAGTCATGAGTGCTTGAGCTCTCTATAGATTCACCATATATATTCTTGATAAGTGAAAGAGGTCCTATGTATAAAAAATCAAGCATCTTGAATTCAATATGCAGTGACAGTATTGAAGCAATTCGAAAGGTGAAAGCAACACACCTTGATACACCACTCAACACATTCCTTTTCCTGGACTCAGCAAAAATTTTCATCAAGGAGGGGAGTATTGAATTAGTATATATTACTTTGTCAAATACCATAATAATCTTCATCAAGCACCGATTTATCAAGCTGATTTTATATTTAATTTGCAAGGTTAGGGTTTATAAGTTAAGAAAATATATATTTCAAGACCAGAGCAGAAACAAACACTCACATAATAATGGTAAATAATTAACTTAGAAAGTCCTTAAAAAACTCCAGAATAAGAAAAATCTGCATGCAAATGTGAGCAATACTGACTTCACATGAACAGACCACCTGAGGATGGGGAAAAGGGAAAAAGATGTTTTTTACCTCCTGTAATATCAGAGCAAATGAAAACACATCCACTTTGGTGTCATATTCCTCATTTCTATACACCTCTGGAGCAACATAGCGCCCTGTTACACATTTGAATTACTTCAACGATAAGAACTACAAAAATCAGACCAAATCACAATAGAATCAAAATGAAGCCAATTATATGTATAATAAATAGCAAGTTTCGTAAGTTATTTGATAAATTCAAATTAGCAAAACTGAAGCACCAGCTGACAAAATCTGTCTTCAGTAGCCATTGTGTAAACAGCATTTTTTTTCCTTTTGCAGAACATGCAACATACTGCAGATTACAGTCCTCATGGAATAACAGTTTGCAATATTGCCTTTATGCAGAATGACATGATCAACAACGAATATTACAAGGCTCCACAAAATAAAAAACATACATGACGTATCCTGGGATGTCACAGGTTTGTCTTCTTTGACTGTTTTTGCAACTTTGAGCATTTTGCTGACTCCAAAGTCTGCAACTTTCAGATGCCCAGAATCATCCCGCAGTACATTTCTGTTATCTTACTCATGTACAATGAAGAAACGTTAAACGGTTTCCATTCAAGAATGAATGAAAAATGCATGCTTCTACTGAATAATACATGATACTTCATTGTTCATACACATGCTGGAAGAATATCAAAATCAACTAGATGGGGCAGGAGAGCAGAAAACATACGAAGGCTCAAGATCTCGGTGTATAATGGCTTCTGGTTTATGTTCATGCAAATAATTCATTCCCCTGCAAAATATGCATTAATGTATTGCATTTATTACAAACATAGAACTGCAAATTTTTACAAAAAAAGATAATTTGTATCTAATATTCAACTCTTCAAAAACAAACCAATTAGGGAACTCGTTTCCTTGCAAACCCACTGAAAGCTACTGATAAATTCATAACACAAAAGCTCTTGACTGACCTAGCAATATCAAGTGCAAACTTCACAGCTGTTATTGGTTTTAATGAACCTTTCTGCTTCAAGTAGGCTCGAAGATCTCCCTTAAAAAGGTGTAATCCATTCCAAATTGTTAGAAATTACATTAGTGAAAGATGCAGAGTATAGTTAACCACATTACACACGCAAGTAGAGATATCTCCCTAATTATTGGAACAGCAAACACCACTTGCGAAGCACAAATGAAAAGAAAAGCTGGGTTTGAAGATCTAAGGTATTCCAAATAATGATAAATGGTGGGATTTGGGAGGGGATATGCATATATACAGAAATAGTACACATTCATACACATATATCCATATTTATTTATGTATCCAGAATCCACAGATATGCATGTATCTATTCATGGTCTCTGTTTCATATATTTGCACTTCCCCCATTTGTTCACCACTTCACAAATATGGAGTTGAATCCCAAATAAAGAGAAACAAAACTCCCATATTGACGCCTAGTCCATTTGGGGGCAGAGATCAAGAAATTACTAGGTATAAACTGGTATCTGTTATCAATACTTAAATTCCTTCACTGTAGATATTTATAACTTCTAGGTAGAACAGGGCCACATTTGATCCGCCCATGCAAATAACAACTACTGCATCTCAACAATTAGTATAATCCCAGGTGAGAACTTTCTAAGATCTGAAGTTCTTAATTATTTCTACATGAGCTCGTACATATGTTTGATTTCCAGTAGTCCTATTGAAACTACAATTCTCACATTCTCTCTAAAGACTATATCTAAAATGACAAACTTCTAAGCAGATATTTTATTCTGCAAGCAGTATTCTACTCACTAATATCTGTGATAGTCAACTAACAAACATAATTTGTTCATAAACACCATGAGCAAATATAAATGATCATCAAAATTTTCCTTATAGGCAGTGTAGGATCAAAATTAACCTGGGGTAGATATTCTGTGACAATCATCATTGGGGTGCCTTGTGTTACGGCACCTAAAAACTGGACTACATTTGGATGCCTTATTTTCTGAAGTAATGCAAGCTCATCATGGAATGCCTTTCTGAGAGAGTAAAAATCCACTATGAGAATACAAATTGTGAACTGAATAATCCAATTGACATGAACAAAAAACGGATTGTATAATTAGAGTTAGACCAACCCACACTTTATCATCATCAGTGAACACTTCCTCCCCAAGTGTTTTGACAGCAACTTGAATTCCACGCCATAATGCAATACGGAAAGTTCCCTAAAATTAAATTATATTCAATAAAAAAAATATGCAATGAAAAGTGATTAAGGGTGATAGTGACTTAGGAGAATATGTTAATATAAAAGAAGAAATCAAGGAATAAAATGATTATTAACTATATATACAAAGGAAACTTGAACGTTTACCTTTGTTATGCAAACACTATTTGTAAAATCAAGTTCAGAAGGATCAATCTCATATTCTGGGACTTCGCGAGCATTTTGGACATGCATGGGAGCCATCTACAGAAAGCGAGGGAGAGAGAGAAAGAAGAAATGCTTGAAATATAATGTTTGAATGATCAATCAAATAAAGTCAATGGAAATAAGGAAATTAAATCAAGATACAAACCGGGGGGTTTGCACCATGTTTCTCCAAAAGTTTTACAACATCATGATTTTTGTAGTACATTGCATCTGCTAGAGGCTGTGAAACAAACCACAAAATAGTATTGTGTCACACACTTTGTATCTACAAATTCAGCCAAGAATTTCCCAGTTTGAGATACTAGAAATTAGAGTCAACAAAGCATATACAAAATATTTTATTAAAAAAACAAAAAGTTGATATAGCATCATGTTAATTTAGGATGGAGCTACACAAGGTTTGAATCTATATTAAAATGTAAACGAGAAACAACCAATTTTTATAAGATCAGCTGAAGTGGTCAAAAACTTGAAACCTAAGCTCTACAATCTAGTGAATCTACCCTCTATATTGACAGCAAAACCATTTCCATGAAACTCAAAATTATACTCATTTCTAGCAATAAAATTATCAATAATTAAAAAAAAAGGAGAACTAAAAGGAAGGGCCGCTAACAATACAAAATTAAAAATTAACATCAAGGACCAGTTAACCATTCCAAATGGTCATTGTTGTTATAGGAATGGTTATTGGTACATCACCTTTATGTTAATTCTCCCAAAAAAAACTTAAATTTCTTTTTTTTCTTATTAACTTTTACAATAAATCATAGTTAAAAAAAAAAAAAAAACTTTATGCATGTTACAGGAGCATGAACTAGCTAGTATCTACTACAAGACACCAACTCGAAGACAGAAAGAAAAGTGAAAAATGAAGGGTCTATTCTATTGAGATAGCAGCATTACCGTGCTGCCCCAGCGGTCCTGAGGGTCAACCTCAGCACCCCTTTGGAGCAACAAGTCGACAACATCGGTGCGGCGCTGACAGGCGGCGACATGCAAAGCGGTGCGTCCATCAATGTCCCTGAAATTGACGTCACTCCCTGTGTCCAACAGCTCCTTGATTCCGTTCAAGTCCCCTTCGTTCGTCAAATACATCAACCGAACCGCCGGGTCCAACGCCGCCTGCGACCCCGATTGGTCGTCGCCGGAATCATCGCGTTCCGGCGCCAGAGAGGATTGCCTGCCCAGCGAGAAGCGAGGCTGAAACTGAGGCTTCTGATTTTCCATTGAATTGAATTGAAGAAATGGAAATGCAGAGAGAGAGGTAGACCTAATTCGAGTGAGAGTGGTGAGTGAATAGTGGAAATGAGGGTTTTAGAGAGAGAAAGATTCGAGGTTTGGGGGTGGTTGGAGAGGAGATGATTAAAAAAGAAAATGGGGAAAGAATCTTTTTGTTTTTGTGTTGGGGGATTATATTCAATCAAGATAAGAATGATTGAAAAAGGAGGCAAATGAAAATGATGTTTTTTAATTTTTCCCAATTAGGATTCTGTCAGACAGTGACCTCTTCCCCCATTTCTCTTCCGCTCTCAACTCTCAACTCTTCATCTTGACGTCACTGCCTCCTTGATGGAAAAATCGGTTTTTTTACCAAATTCTTACCGTTGACAAAATTATTTATTAAAATAATATTTTTTAAATTATTTATTAAATTATTATTTTTTTAAAATTATTTATCAAAATATTACTCTTTTAAAATTATATATCAAATTATCATCTTATTATTCTACGTAGAGTTTTTTAACATTTTTTTACTACGTAAGATGCGTCAAATTAGGATGATAATTTTATTTCGCTTTTCATGGTGTATCGCACCATTAATATCCGTCACGAGAGAGTGGAATACACTCAAAATTTCTCATGGATATAAATACTTTCGTTTAGTGTTATTTCCCGCTTAATAAACGGGACGGAAGCGGGGTGGTTCTCCAACTACATGATGACTCTGCAAAAAAAAATTATATAATTATTTTATATAAAATTATTAAAAAACTTAATTATATAAATTAAAATATTGTAAAAGTTATATAAATTAAAAGTATTTTAGGTGTTTGACATTATTTTTAGATTAAGTTGTGTTGATAAATTTTGAAAAATTATAGTATTATACTTTTTTTTATTTTTCATTTTTTATTTTATTTTTTTTATTTTTTGATTTTTTTTATAATTTATTGGGTACTTCATGATATCCGCATGAGATACTTTCGTTCTGAGAAAAAAGATAAACCCAGACTACACCTGATATGGAGGCGGAGGTGGGCGGATATTATTCTGGGGGCGGGGGACGGGGCTACTACCCGTACCCCCCCCCTACCATTGCCGCGTACTCCATCCTACGTCAAATAGGATGGCACATCTATGAAGGGCGTGTTGGCATAACCTTTATGGATGTATCATCCTATTTTGCGTATCTTACGTGAATTTACCATCTATGATGACGTATTTATCTTGTTGGCGTAACTAAGGCAAATACGCCATTTGTTTTGACGCAATCTACACACGATCGTTTATCCTTAAAAAAATAGACAAAAGTGTTTTATGAGTTACACACGACCGTGTATAACTCCTCAATCGCTCGCAACGTCCTGTGAGAGCCAAAATGATCATCTTTTGCTTTGAAAACGCGATATATTTACATGTTTTCACTCCAAATGTGATAAATCTCGTTTAATTTACAAAAATGGAGATAATGATAAGTAAATCACCATAATTTATCCGGTTTAAGGCTATAAAATATAGAATTATAAACTGTAATATAGGTTAACTATAACACCAAACTCATATCAATTTGCTTATCACAACAAAGAGTCTTTAAAGTCAAAATACTTTTTTCTTTTTTTATGTATGTTCCTGCATGTTTATTTGAGAAAAAATATCATTTTTTCAAATGTTTGTTTGGTAAGTAGTCTCCCAATCATGGCCCTCCCAAATTTTGAGGAATGGCTTTTTTTTTATATTCTTGATTAACACAGAAGGGCATAAACATGTTTGACATAATTCAACTAAAGTTCAATCATTCAGATTCTATGAAAATTTTGACAGAGTTTCTCCTAAATATTAGACCTCCCCAAAAGTACTAGTACCTGTTTAATTCAATCAGTTACCAATATCATTAATAAAAACTAAGCGACAAACATATTTAATTCAATAAGGGTACTAAAATCATAATAAAAAATCATCAATAGTAATTTAAACAAAATCACTAAATATAACATTCTCAAATATATTAATGACATATAATTACACGTCAACTAGATGGGCCCTCATCATAATGTGGTGGCCTGTGAGAGGGATCGAAAGAAGGACCTAGTTGTGATGGGTATGGTGGGTAACCTGGTGGTGAGTAAGGATATGGTGGATAACCATGTGGTGGGTAAGGATATGATGGGTAAGCTGGTGGCGGGTAAGGATACGGTGGGTAAGGGTATAGTGGGTATAGTGGGTGATATGTAGGTAGTAGCTAAGTGATTGGGTATGTAGCAGTGGTAAGAGGCTAAGTCACGTGCTGGCTTGTAGAACCGGAGTCCTCGGGATGTCGAAGCCGTGTCCGAGTATTCGCTAACTCTGTCCTCCTTTTACGTCGCGTCCCCTGTTGACTGGACTCCTCAGGTAGCCCTGAAATGTTACTTGTTACTGGAGCTGGACGTAGATGTTCCATTGTAATGCGATCATGCTCCCGCAATGAATATAGGATCTGTGTAGCAGCTTCTCGAGCGGCAGCGGCAGTAGTCGAACTGAACAAATGCTCTGCAATGTCCACCTAATAAACAGATATAAAATATGTCATTATAATGAATACAAAATACATATAGTCATTGGTAAAGAGCTTCCCAATAGATACACTAGTGAGAGAAATTTAGTGTTTGGTAATTCTTTTATACCAACGCATGTACTCAGAACTCGAAGCGAGGGGTGTGAGCAATGAGATTCCCCTAACAAGCTTCTCTATTCGACTATCTGATGTGGCTATGTAAACAACATGTGTAGCTGACCAATCCTCATCATGCCTACTTGCCAGTGTAATTGAATACAAACTGTCAAGTTAGAGCGGTCTCCGTGGTATGCGTTGGTCAAGACCAAACTTGCGTATCACTCGGTCTGGATGGTGCCACTCAACAATGTGAGAACATATGAGAGGGACCACTGCTAGTGCTATATCCCTACTAGCCACACAAAAAGGTAGAAGTGATGCCGCATTCTCATCTGTGTATGGTTGCCATATAATTTGCAAAATGAGATGCACACAAAATTAAGAAGTCATATACATAAGTAATTAATTCAAACGAATATAAATTAATACATACCTCATCATTCTTCAACTGATCAAATAACCGGCGATAATATTCAAGGACGCTGATCATAGTATCACTCAAAACTTTATACTTGCGCCACCTATTTGTAAATGAAAGTATTATGAACGTACGCGAGAAATATTAGCAAAGTATGTAACAGAGTAAAGTAATGTAAAGAAATGATATGAAAAATAATCATTCCCATCCTAATGGATGTAATTAACCATGATTAGCACCATAGAACACATCGGGTTCAACATGGTCAGCTAGTGTAGGGGCAAGTTGGGGGAATCTGTACCATCCAAATACTGCAATAAGATGTAAGCCCCTTCGATCTCGCGTGCCTTGTAGTCCGTAGCTTTACAAAACTCTCTATACAAGTACGCCAAGACTGCAGACACCTAACTGTATGTCCTAGTGACGTGGATTAAAAGTTACAAACCCAAGTGTAGGTTATCTCAAGTAATAAAATCTCGAGAGTCCGAGGTCGATCCACAGGGAATTGATGAAGAAAAATTATTTGACGTAAAGTAAATATTTTGTCACAACAATAAAAGTGATAAAACTTAGTCACAAATAAAAAAAATTTACTTGGGTTAGGAGATCCACTATTGGTAAGTAAAATAAGGACAAGATTAATTCTTTTTATAACTCAATTAGAATCCACACATAACGGAGGTTCCAATCGAAAAATACAACATTCAAAGTTCATTTAAGATTATATACGTAATTATATTATGATTCTTTTAATCATCTATTAATACCATCACTTATAAATGGACTCAAGCATTCATTGTGTCAATATATTGTTTACAATAAATCAAGAGCTCCACTTTACAATGAGGGTTTCTAAATTGATTGGAAACAAAATACAACACATATAATGGCTACTTGATAATATATCATTTAAGTACAAGAAAGAGATTAATCTAACCTTATTTCATTACCAAGAGCTTCACCCTTTCACCCAAGTAAAAAGGAAACTTAGTTACTCATAGACAAGAAGAAAGGAAGAGAGAAGAACAAGAACATAACTTCAATTTAGAACAAAAGAAAACTACAACAAGATAAACAAACAACACAATAGCATGATCTTGACCTCTAGGACCAAGACTCCTAAATGAGCAGCTAATGGTGCTTTTTATAGAGGATTATGGATACAAAATGACAAGGGAATTGATTAATGAGCGGGTGAATGAGTGAAAAATGTCAAATGACTTTTAATGAGTGAAAAATTATGGAGATTTTTTGTCTCTGAAATCATTTAGTGCTGAACTCATTGCATTCGTCCTTTTCTCACTAAGTGGTCTTCATGAAAGTTGTAGGCCTGGATCTTAGCTTTCAAATTTCGTTGGTTTCAGCTCAAAAGCATTCCTACAACTCAAAATATGGTCTGATTACTGCACATTGCTTAGGCCCAGTTTCAGTTTCTATGTTCTAACTTCAAAGCCCAATATGACCTAGTAGACCTCAGAATCTCGAAAAATGTTCAATATAAAAGTTGTAGATTTAGGTCTTACTATCAACCATTAAAATTTCAGCCCATCTGACATCCTATAGCCCGAACTATGTCATGAACAGTAGGCATAGGTCAAGTTGTCAGGATCAGTACCCTAGTTATTGCTTCAACTCCAATTTGAGTTATCCAAACATGTGATTTGGCCTTTGAGGTCTTCATGAAAGTTGTAGGGAATTGTCTTCGCTTTCCTACAAGACTAGAATCACATCAATAAGATATTTGCAACTCAAGTTATAGTCAGTTTACTGAACACTGTAAAAAATATAAATTAAGACTAATTCATGCAATAATTCTTTCAATGATCTAATAAGGTCCAATATCATAAAATGTATCAAAACCAACTTAATTAAACCTAATTGAACCTTAAGAAGCCCAATGAGAGGATTATAAAATATATAAAGTATATTGTTATCACCCGGCAACAGTAAAGTTCTCAAACAACAGAAGGAACATCAAGTGCACAGACTTACCAAAATGATCGGGGCATAAGAAATCTCCAAGCAACCTAAGTATGTAATGTCGTGCACGCTGTTGTACGTACTCATCATCATCATTGTCAGTGACGTTTGTAACACTCAGCTGTCACAGATATGTCATATCAATGCGTGCGCCAGATATGAGCGACGGAGTCTCATCAATCCCTAACAACCGATCACATAAATTGAGCCAATAAGTCCGATGGGCAATGCCAGTAACTGCAGCGCTGTCAATAAGAAGACCCAATATGATACCCATGTCCTCCAACGTTATGATACACTTTCTGATAGGCATGTGAAATGTATGCATCTCTGGGCACCATCTCTCAACCAACGCAGTGATCAAGGAGTGATCAATACTGCAATAGCTCATATGGGCAACCCCCAATAAGCCAACCTGCTATAGATATGGAAGAATCGGTGCTGGGGGTCCATATGTTTTGTTTTTTGAGCACGTCTAACACGCGGGTACCGATGCTCATATCCCTGCCATACATGCTAAGAAACATGATACTCCTATAACTCCAAAACTGAATCGTCCTCTGGGCCTGGGTTTACACGGAATGTCATCTGTCACACTGTATGCCAAACAACAACAACAGTTAGTGTGACAATATGAAAAATATTATATAATATTTGTTATCGATGGTATAAAAGAACACACAATTACTTAAAGCAATATAAGAGTTAAATAACTTCCTAAATCCTACTAATTTGAATTAAACTATCTTTAGTTATTTAAACCATGTCAAGTACTCAAGAAAAAAAATTCATACTATTATTTTACGTACAAATAATTCATACAATTCACACTACACATCATATTAATCACATTATTAATTAGTCAAGAAAAAAAAATCTGTAAACCTCTAAATACGTATAAAATAACTTAAATGTATAATTAATACTAACATATTAAAATAAAACAGCCAACAAATCATAAACAAAAAGATTCAAACATTAAAATATATACTTACATATAAGAAATACTATCTAAATTTGATCACAGATGGAGATTCAGACACCACTTCTAATAACAACTATAAAATACTGGCAATGTGATAGAGAGTTGAGAGTGTTTAGAGATAAAAAATTTGTAGAGAGATAGTGAGAAAACTGTAAAATGGAGTGAATGTTATGGATGGAGGAGGAGACCTAAATATATACATATGTTATGCCAAATGTGTTGGCATATTTAGCTTGATTACGCTAAATGCGTTAGAGTATTCAGTTCAAAACCCACACTTTGCATAACCTTCATAGATGCGTCATCCTATTTGGCGCATCATACGTGACTAAAAAATGTTTAAAAATGCCACGTATGATAAAAGAGTGACAGTTTGGTATATAGTTTTAAAAGAGTGATATTTTGATAAATAGTTTTAAAAAAGTGACAGTTTGATAAATAATTTTAAAAAAGTGACAGTTTGGTAAATATTTTAAAAAATATTATTTTAGAAATAATTTTGCAACAAAGATATGCCCAAAAAAATCTGATATGCTCGTTGAAGAAGAATGTTTTATTCCTTAAATGAATGTTGACCGTTTATTTCTAAAAGTTAAAAAAGAAAGAAAGAGAATTAATATTTGATTTCTTCCTTAAATGAGTAGCTGAGATGTTTTATGTAATCAAATTAATATTTGATATGTATAAAGATTTAGACAATTCATTTACTTCAATAATAAGGGATTTATAAAGATATGTTTTTGCTATATGATTTCAATATATTGATATAGTTGATATTCAAATCAATAATTATATGTTTAATTACATATTATATATTTATTTATTGATAAATGTGAACTCAAAAGATAATGGGATTATAATTATCAAAATAGGTTGAGTTATTTATGTCGACTCGATTATTTTTAAGTTAAGTCAAATCAAATTTAGTATATTTTAAATCAATATTTTGCTAGTCTAACTAATTTATTGTGAGTTATAAGTTAGATGGGTTAGTGTGATATTGAGATTAGAATTGTCAAATCAAATTTAGTATGTTACGAATTAAGATTTTGTTAATATAGTTCAATCCATTGCAAACTATAAGTTGGGTTGGCTGACATACCATGTCACCAACATTTTTTTTAAGTGTAATGAATTTAATCTTTTTAAAAATTTGAATTGATGAGAATTAAAAATTTTAAGCAACTTGATTTTGGACAAATGACAAATAAATTAGTGAGTTAGCTCAATTGCCAATTGATTTCATTAGTTTTAAATAAAAAATAATGATATACTAGTAAGTGTAATTTGTTTGATTAAACCAAAAAATAGATTTCAATGAGTCATGTTAAGTTAAGCTAAAAATAAATTCAAGCTTGAATTTTAGTAACTCAACTTACATATTTTCATTGGGTTATTTGAGCTAATTTTTTTGTTAACTGAAATATATTTCTTACACAATTTTCAAGGGAATAAATATGTTTTTATTAGTTTTAGAAAATACATAAGTTATAATGATTATTGAATGTATGACTTTTTTTTTTTTGACTAAATTGAATGTATGACTTTAAAAACAAAATAACCCTTCCCTTTGTCATGAAAAATAACATACACATTAAAAGTTGTGTCTATATAATCCAATTTTTAAAAGCATTAAGATTGAGCTTGTGGCGAGGAATTTAAGTAATTTACATGACCTTATAAGTTTAAACTTCATTGCTACCATTAAATAATTTTTTTTTGGCTGAAATACATTATAATTTATACTTGTTTTGGTCTTAATTTATTTATGAATAATAAATAAGCTAAGGAAAGAAAAAGGTCCTAATTTAACCAAGCGGGCTGGGCCATTGAATTGAAAGTAAGGGCAGGCCCTATAAAATAAATCCGCTTTGTTTTTCAGTTCCGGAGTCCTCCAGCGTCGACGCCTGTGAACCATGAAACTCTCTCTTTTTCCACTGAGCTTCAAGGTTCTACTCCTCCCACTGATTAGCATATTTCACATGTTCAATTCTCAATCTTTTCTGTGCATGTACACCCCTTATTCCTCACTCTTAATAATGCTATTGACAGTGGAATTGCTTTGTTCAATAATCATTAGTCATGTCCATGTATGCATCTATACAAATTCAAAATTGCATTTTTAACTTATTTTTTTAATTTTTCACTCAATATATCTTGTTTAGGAGTAATCTTTGTTGGTCCATGTATTCTAAAACAGTAAAACTCCTTGTGTGTAGTTGCTTTTGGAGTGTTGTTCGTTTTGGTCCCTCATTTTGGAAGGATAAAAAAATTTGTAAAAAAAAAAAAAAGCTCTGAGGGTGTTTTGTTTGAAGTAGGAAACGAAGATGGTGGTGATAATGATGATGATGATGATGATTATTATAATTATTAGCTTTTTTAATATTTACATTAGAAGTAGGAAACAAAGATCATATGGGTAGACCCTAATATTAGTGCTTCTTTGTATTTTGAATTGGCTCTAATATACTATGCAATTGTAATTTAATTGGAAAAGGGGGGATTATGAGTTAGAGATTGTTATTAACAAAATAATAAATTACAAAAGCAAAAAGCTCCTTTTTCATGTTATTGTTTTATGTCTTTTCCCACTCTGTCTCTCCGCTTTTATCACTCTTTGCAGCACTATCTTTACCAAAGTCATAGTAATTTGAACTTAGCAATCTAAACTGGAGACTTCTGAGTTCTGAATTATGATATAGCTCCTTCACTTGTAATGTATTGTTGTGTTGGTTAGTAGTTACAATTATATAGCTAATCTGTTTCCGTTGTTTTATTCCAGCAGGTCAAGCATTCTGAATAAAAGAAGTGAAAAGATGGATGCTGTTATGTTCTAAATTTCTTCATCATATACAACAAAAGTTTTGCCCAATATGGATACCAAAAAT
Organism: Ormosia semicastrata; assembly: GCA_029884595.1. Classification (NCBI taxonomy): domain Eukaryota; kingdom Viridiplantae; phylum Streptophyta; class Magnoliopsida; order Fabales; family Fabaceae; genus Ormosia; species Ormosia semicastrata. Next base: position 8,218,322 of record JAQQTO010000026.1, on the reverse strand, counting down.
TCAAATGTTTCAAAAGCTGAAGAATTCAAACTCCTTGCCAATGAAGCATTCAATGGTAATTAATGCTTAGACTACTTCTTTATGATGTGATCCATTTCCTTTCTTCAGCATCTTAGTAAAAATTATGGTATATTTCAGCTGAATCATTGAACTTGACTCAATTTTATATTTTTATCAGTAGCACTTTCGTATTCCTTATTTCTAAGTTGATTCTTGCACAATATAGCAAATATCAGAAGTGTATTATTCTGAATTTATGTTGTTGTCTTTTCCCCTTTACATATTTAATGGAGGTGATGTTATAAGACAAAGGAGTTAGTGAATGGGGTTTGCCATGATGTGCCACTGCTTTAATGTACTTTTCTCTGTTAAGACTTGCTGATCCTGTGAGTTTCCTTTTCAGCTCGGAAGTATGCCCAATCTATTGAGCTATATACAAAAGCAATTGAACTAAACAGTCAAAATACAGTTTACTGGGCTAATCGTGCCTTTGCCCATCTTCGGCTTGAGGAATATGGTAGTGCAATACAAGATGCTACAAAGGCTATTGAAGTTGATCCTAAATATTCAAAGGTGCTTTGCTTCCTATAACTTCAAAGGTTTGCCTACATTTAGTTATCTGCAATAAAAAATATATTTGCTGATTATGGTTAGTTGTTATAGGGTTATTACAGGCGAGGCACTGCTCATCTTGCCATGGGGAAATTCAAGGAAGCATTGAAAGATTTTCAGCAGGTAGTTATATGCAATTATAAATGTCTGTTTTCTCAAAAACTTTTGCAGACACATTTAAATGTCAAGGTAATTAATGAAATATTAAATGTTATCACATTTCAATGAAACCGATCAATATGAAAGGAAGGAGCCTGGCATGAAAATAACATGTTCATATTTGTAAAACAGTGGTTCTGCAACATTAGTGAACAATGATAGGTTAATATTCATGGTCCTTTCATTTTTCATGTAGATAAAGTATACAAAAGAGATAATATTACTTCTGTTTTATTGGAACATTGTTTGTGAGCTCTTTTAAGACAACCTGTCCTTTTAGGTTTTTCTTTCCTTCAAAATTACTATGACTACCTCACTTTTAATGTTTTGTAGCATGTACTATGTGTCAATGTGCAAGCTTGTTTGATTTAATTTTCTTATACTGAAATAGCTCAAGAAAATGTGCCCAAATGATCCTGATGCAACAAAGAAATTGAAGGAATGTGAAAAAGCAGTTATGAAACTTAAATTTGAAGAAGCAATTGCTGTACCAGAGTCTCAAAGACGTTCAGTAGCTGAATCCATAGATTTCCACTCTATAGGTACTATTTTAAATATGGCATCTTAGACTAGTATCTTGTTATCAGCTTTTCTATGCCCCCTTCCCCTTGTGCGTCTTTTTCAACATAAGCTCAGTCCTTTTGAGCATTGCTGTTGGATTTCATCTTTTATGTTTTCTGATAAGGATAGTAGGTGCTCTGTTGTTTTCTTTTTAGTATAAATAAAAGATTATAATTTATACGGAACAGTGAAGAAGTGCAAGAATGGAGGATAAGTCATCCTCCTAAACAGTCTAACTGAAAGCAAAGTATATGCTATATATATGTGTAAGATTTTCAGTTCTTGCAACCTTGTTTAATTTTTTTCTTCTTTTTGCCTGTGTTCAATTGCTACCTGGATTGGCATCTACAAACTATAATTTAATTTGAAAGAGTGTTGATCATGGATCATATGATGTCTGTATGTTTATATGTTTGTAGACAAGCCAACATCTCTTTAGATTTGGTAGTCATCAATAAGATATTTTTAGGGTTCACTATCAGTATCAGTTCATAGTGAGTAAGATGGGCTTTTAAGACTTTCTACTGGTGCTGCCTGTTGTGCATGTAGAGATAATATAATTCTTGACCTTCATTCCCCTCTGTTTTCTGATTTCAAGTTTTGATATTAAAATAATTTCTTTATACTGTAGCACTCGATTTCATTAATGGGCTTGAAAAAAAATTTGGTGTTTGTTTTGATGCTAGATGTGGAGCCACAATATTCAGGAGCAAGAATAGAGGGGGATGTTGTTACTTTGGATTTTGTGAAGAAAATGATGGCCGATTTCAAGAATCAAAAGTGCTTACATAAACGGTACTGAAGCACAGAAGTTCCATTTTATAGCTGTTAGTTTCTTGAAGCATTATTGATGTGTCTTTACTCTTCTTTTTGTCCTGCTTCAATGTTGTAGTTTCGCATTCCAGATTGTTTTGCAAACACAAGAGATGCTGCGAGCTTTGCCTTCTCTTGTTGATATAAATGTTCCTGATGCCAAACATTTTACTGTTTGTGGTGATGTGCATGGTCAGGTAATTAGTTTTTATATTTTCTTTGAATCTGTTTGGTTTGGTATAATTTTTGGGTCTCAGGTTTGATTTTGACTTTAGGCACTACTAAAGTTGATAGGAGACTTCTTAGAATGGTAGAATCTTCAAGGTAACTTTGTTGCCTTTAGATATTTTAGGGGATGGAATTGCTTTTATGGCTTATCTTTGATGCTCCTCCCATAGTTTCATTAAGTGAGTTTCCCTGCCTTATTTTCTGCTTTGGAATTAAAATTAGGGTTAGAGAGAGATAGAGAGAGAGAAAGAGAGAGAGAGAGAGGTGTGACTGTGTGTGTATTTGTGAATTTTTCCTAGCTTAGGAGATTAATAGTACCCAAAAAAAGTATCCTGAGTGAGTAGGGGTGCTTGTGTGTAATTCTAAATAGAAAATTTTCTTTTAATAAAAAATAGGACTCTAGAAAAGGAATTTATGTTCCAAAGCATACTTCAAAAAAGTGGATATAAGAGGAGAAAAACTGTAACCAATTTCTAACTGGACAAATTAGCCTCAACAAAGATGTGGATAGTGTTGCCATAGTAACACTGACAATACTAAATAATGCAAAACTCAGTTTGGTTTATTTTCTCTAGTTTCATTTCTCTCTGATATGCTTGAGCCTTGAATGTGAAAATCTTTTCATTAAATTACACCCAGTTGCATGGCTTTTGTGTGTGTGTGTTTTTTTTTCTCCTTTAATTCTTGACATTTTAAATTATTGTATTTTCTTTCATGACTTCTGCAGTACTATGATCTCTTGAATATTTTTGAGCTTAATGGGCTTCCTTCAGAAGAGAATCCGTACCTATTTAATGGTGACTTTGTGGATAGAGGATCTTTTTCCGTGGAAGTCATCCTCACTCTGTTTGCATTTAAGTGCATGTCTCCATCAGGTGAACCCTAGATCTTTACCAGTCTGTTATATTTTCTGGATACATTAGGAATTTATCTCTTAAACACCTGGAAGCGTTAAGAATTGTTAGAATCAAAAAGACATTTTTTTAATGACATTATAATTTCTAACTCGTTACATTTCCTTTTGAAATTGAGCCTCATACATTGCTGTATTTAGTTCTGTTGTTTCTGTTGAATTGTATACTGCTGTTTGTGTGATTGGATTTGCATGAATTCTTATGTACTCCTTTCCCCATTTTATCCAATTCACTTGTTTGAAGTAATAATATATTTTTTGATTTTTTTCCTGGGTTATCATCTTATTTTCTTGTCATATAACTTTCAGCCATGTATCTAGCTAGAGGAAATCATGAGAGCAAGAACATGAACAAGATATATGGTTTTGAGGGCGAGGTGCGCTCAAAATTGAGTGAAACATTTGTGGAACTGTTTGCGGAAGTATTCTGCTGTTTACCTTTGGCTCATGTGATAAATGAGAAAATTTTTGTAGTTCATGGAGGTCTTTTTAGTGCTGATGGGGTCAAACTCTCTGATATCCGAGCAATTGATCGGTTTTGTGAGCCTCCAGAAGAAGGTTAGATGCATCCTTTTTTTTCTTTTCAATTGCTCTTAACATCACATACTAAAGGCATCAAACATTGTATTCTTGCACTACATAGTCCCAAACCCTTCTGCCTCTTTTGTCTACCCTGTTACTGTTAGTATGGCAGTTTTATGTACCAATGTTTGGTATGGGTAGGATTGATGTGTGAATTGCTTTGGAGTGATCCACAACCTCTCCCTGGAAGAGGCCCAAGCAAGCGGGGTGTAGGTCTTTCTTTCGGTCCAGATGTGACGAAAAGGTTTTTGCAAGAAAATAATATAGGTATGTTTTCGGTTTTCCATTGGTTTGTTTCTTTACTTGTTCTTTAATCAGTTACTTCTTACACATTACCAAATTACAGATTTAGTTGTTCGATCTCATGAAGTAAAGGATGAGGGTTATGAGATTGACCATGATGGTAAACTCATAACTGTTTTTTCTGCTCCAAATTACTGTGACCAGGTAATTAAATCCTCATACTTCTGTTTCAACATTCTTTTTTCTAATAAGTTTATGGGATTTGCTTACCTGATTGTGTCTGAAGGTTTGATGAGATAATGGATGAGAGAGAGAGGGGGTGGGCAAATGGGATTTTGTGGAGTAAAAGTGTTACATATTCATTTTAGAACTTGGCGCAGAGTGAATTTGATACTGCAGTTTTTTTCATGTGTTATAAATTGTATTTTGAAGAATTGTTTATTTCTTAGCCAAACCAGAAGAAAAAGAGTTATTATCACTTTTCATCTATCACAGTCTGTTCTTTTTAATCATTTGTGTAGTCTGTGCTTTGTTTATGTAAAATTTGTAAATCTTGACATGAGTTTGACAAGTGAGGCAATTAGGCATGTTGATCCAAAGTGTTTGACCGGCTCCTTTTCCAGTCATATTTAGTGGGAATGAAAAATACTGTTTCATCTGCCTTGTATTGTTCCTTTTATTGCTTGGATGGACAGTGCTTGGCATACTTATATTAGTATCTAAGGAATCACTTTTGTTCGTATGAAGTATATTTCGATTTCGGGGTTAAAATCTACAAAATGTTAATTTTTCATTGTATGCTGCAGATGGGTAACAAAGGTGCCTTTATTCGATTTGAAGCACCTGATTTGAAGCCTAACATTGCTACGTTCGCACCAGTGGTTAGTATCTTTTGTATTTTTAGTCTGCTCTGTTATATAATGCTTTGTTCATTCTCTAAAATATTTCAATTCTGTCTTATCAAACAAATATTCTGGTCTATTATCCCTCTATGCATATCTTTTTTAGCTTCAAGTTTGACTTCCTAAGAATGTATCCTTCAATTGGTAAAGTAATCTGATGTTGACATTTTTTTCTGTTTTGGTCTGGTTCACTTTCTTGAATTTGCAGCCACACCCTGATGTCAAGCCAATGGCTTATGCAAACAACTTTCTCCGGTTGTTCTCATAATTTATATAGCTGACTACAACTGCTGGTGGTTTATGCGGCTTTGTGGTCTCTCTGCGCTGCCCTAAGGGCAAGATTTAGAAGGTGGCTAGAGAAGATCCGGCACATGTTGATCCCTTTTGTGTGATACATAGTTTTTTTTTTTTTAATAGATTAGTAAAATTAATTTTTTTTTCCCTCCAAATGTTACACTTCTGTTTTGTGCTTTTTATCATTCAGTGAGCAAGTGTTAGGAAAACTGTAGTAATGTTCGTCAGCTTCGTGAAACTCAATGACTCTGCTTAGGCAAATTTGTGGCCGTTCACTTTATTTTACTCTCCGCTGCCTCTTCAAATTGATTAGGCTTGTGAATCGTACTGGGATGAACAAGCACGTCATGGCACTCAAGCTCGCACGCTCATTTGAGCTCGAGTTTGGGAGGCTGTGAACTGTGCCACGATATGATGAAAATCCTTGACCTCAGAGCATTTACCCTAGCCCTAAAACGCCAGCACCAAGTTCAAAGGGATGTGGGCACCCACTTAGTCCACCGATTGACTATAACGGTCAAAATGGGTTGAATTGACCTGATTGAGTTAGATGAAGTAGAGTTAAGTATGTCTTGAATTAGTATTTTGTTAGTTTAATTCAACTTGCTATAGGTTGCGGGTTGGGTGAGTTGACTTATTAGTTTGATAATTTTTTTTAAAATAATGAATTTAATATTTAAATTAATGAAAAATAAAAAATTTGAGTTGTTTAGCTTTTAGTCAATAATAGATAAATTAGATAACTAGTTTAATTTTTAATTAAGTTTTAATTTTTTACGTAAACAAATGATAACTTTTTTTTAAGTGTATATTATTAGATAAAATAAATAAATAAATTTGAGCTAGTCCACTTTTGGATTGGGTCAACTCGCACTTTTTGTCTAGTTATTTAGGTCGATTCATTAGACTCGATTCATTTTGATAAGTTTATTTAGGACCTATGACCAATGTTTTAGAACACTCCTTTCAACATCATAGGACATGTGGCAGCTTATGATAGACCATTCAAGTAACATGGCAAATGTAATGGGAGGTGTTTGCTTCACACCCCCTACGAGGTGTTCAGCCATAACCCTATATATGGGGGTGATCTCAACATTATTGAGTGAGTTCACTTTTAGCCACTTACATAGCGCTAGTTACCCACTCTTTCAAGTTAACGTTTCAGAATTCAATGAGAGACCTTTGTTTGCCCTCCTCAGTCTTGTCCCTAGGGCCTCCCTTCGACTTGGGTTAGCTGAGAGCCACTAGGGGTTCGACTGATGTGAACAACTTGACTATTGAGTTTGAAAGGAAATATTTATTTATTTATAGAATCTATTACTAAAATAATTATGTGTTTAATTATAAAAAAGATTGAATGATAAATTTTTATGTTAACATGTATAGTTAATAGTTATACTCATTCAAAAGAAAAAAGTTGTACTTTAGTGTGCTGTTTTTATTAATCAATTTAAGCTTTTATTGAGACTAGAAACTTGAATATAAGAAGTTATATTGAACTTGAGATAGAGCTCTTTTTCTTTTCTTTTTTAAGGCTTAGGATCCACTTTATGGGCTCAGTGAAGGACTCTCTTAGTGAGATTCTTAAGTGGTCTCTTAATGGGGTTCGGAAGAGGGAGTGGGGGATTAAGGGAAACAAAAGTGGAATGAATTGCAATTATGTGGATAGAATCTCACTACTCTCTCTATTTGTCCATAGCTCTTACCAACTAAGTTACCAACATGAGATAAGTTAAGCACAAACTCAAGTTTCAAAAAGAAATATTAAATTAGGCACAAATGTTTGATTGATCTAAGGTCTATTTAACCCAAATCATACCAAACATATGGTTACACATAAAATCAACAAGTTTTGTATTATAATCAACATTCATGCCAAGAAGTTAATTTTTAGCTACTCAACTGACCAAAGAGGACCGCTTACACTCAAGTTGAAAACCTAAACACCTAATTATATTAATTGTTGTCTGGTGCATGATCCTAAGCTCTATCTATTTTCATGTTAGAAAATTATTAAGGAGAAAAATAGTTTGTATCAAAATTAAAAATAGTGAGTAAATATACAATTTGATCCCTCAAAACACACGTTGTATGCCTTTAGCCTCTAAAAATGTGCATGTGCAATGTGCATAATTTAATCTTGAAGTTGTGAAATAACCAATAATTTAGTCCCTTGAAGGAGTCATGAACACCAACTAATGGAAGGGTAAAACTGTTGGCCAGTCACAAATGAATACAATCCCATGCTAATTAAAATGAGTATAAAAATGGTGTAAAAATGAGTGCCGGGTCACAAATAAATGCAACCCAGTGCTAATTAAAAGCATAACTGTTAAGTGCCTTCTATGATCATGTGCAATATTTTTGTAATATGAGGTATTTTCACTATGTTGGTTTTTTTCTTGGTAGGCACCTTGGTTAAGGTTTGACATATTAAATAGATGGTTGGACCTGTCCGTTAATCACAATCTAGTTTTAGTTAAGTCATGCATTTTCCATACGACAAGCATTGGTCATAAGATGTGAGTGCGAGACATGTATAAGAGTCTTTAGCACTCGAATCTTGATTATTGAATATGACAATCTCCTTTGTTGGGCTCGTGCATCTCATTCAAAACCAAAGCTTATATACCAAGGCTGATCACGAGATGTGAATAATACCAATGAACCTGAAGGAGATTTATTATCTCTTGTAACTATGATGATCTGCATCATCAGGTGCCAACGTAACTTGTTAGAAATTTTAATTTACCATACTCACAATTACATTCATGTGCCCACATTAATTTTAATTCAATATATCGTTCGTTTTATCATAACTTGATACATACCGTTCAAGTGAGAAAATATTATATATTATATGTATAAATTAAGTTTTATACAATATCTTTTCTCAATGCTATGTAGATTACTTAAAAATTAAATCCTTTCGTAAAATCCAAAATTAAATGAATGTTAAATATAATGAGTATTTCAATATGCAAAATAATGCGTATATATGGATAATTGGATGTGATCACATAGAAAAGGAAAAGGCTTACTGTTTGCAGTTTGGGTCTAAGCCCATAAAAAATCCCCGTTGCAAAAAAGCCCTTCTTGTTGTGTTGAATTAATTAACTCACACATTGATACTGTTGCCCTCGCTTACCCCAACTGCGACGACGCCGGAGGAAGTCGTATCGTACAAGTTCGTCTCCATTCACATATTTGATATATCTTTAACTGTAAACCTCTTGGGTTTTTCTTTGTTTTTTGTTTTTTTTGGTTGAAAGAGTTCTTTTCTCACTGTCCTGAAGATGCTCCACAGGAAGTGATAAAGCAGCATAGTCGTGCTTATCTTCTTTATCTTGTAGGTAGCACTATATTTTCTACCACCACGGGGAATAAAGTCCCTGTAATGTACTTGCCATTATTTGAGAGTTTTGACCGAGGTGGGCAATATGCCTGGGGTGCAGCAGCATTAGCATTCATGTATAGAGCACTGGGCAATGCCTCACTGAAAACTCACAGTACCATTAGTGGCTGTCTAACACTACTGCAGCTAATTCAAATGTGCTCCTCTTCTTTTTAATTCTGCTTTTTGCTACATCTTTGTCCTTTTCTTGTTAACTTCATCTTTTTCCTTTCTTCAAAATGCTGGTTTAATTGGTTATTATGAGTTTGCAGTGTTGGAGTTACTTTCACCTAAATATTGGGTGACCAAAGCTCAATCGTGATTCTATGCATGATTGGTTTCCATTTGCGCTTAGATGGAAAGGCGACATCAAATCGTGATGTAGTTTTTTATCGGAAGGTTTTGGTTTCCCTAAAATCAAGTGATGTAAGTCCTATTTTCAATTCTATATTTTATGATGATCTGGTAATTTTCTGATATATCTTTAAAAGAGAATCCAGTTTTACTGTCATTTGTTTATGTATAGGTGGAGTGACTCCCTTAAAGAAACATGGACAGTATGGTAATTCCAGAACACATCAAAAGCACTTTAATTCTTGGGAGGTCGAAGACAATGTTGATATGCTTTGACAAGGCAGAGAGGCATCTTCCGAATCGATGCTTAAGGCAATATGGCATGCTTCAACCAATTCCAGATGATGTTGAGCGTTGGGAGAGGAAGAGTAGAGGAGTTGATGGTGGGGTTGATTTGTCAGGGAAAATGGAACTAGAGCTTAATGAATGGATGAACCGTCAACTTCAAATTGTTGACGGTGATGATGGTGTAGATGAGAGTGTATACATAGATTGGTATAAGAAAATTTAGTTTTTATATCTTATAGCAATTATAGATTAAATTTGAAATGCTTTTTAAAGAAAAACAACAAATGTTTGCAGAATGCTGGTTTGAGGGATATTGCACACATAGCAGATACCTTTTCAACAAAAGGGTTGGATCCACAACAAATTGAATCAATTTCTAGTATCAGATATATTGCACATGAATGTTTTAGAGACCAAATTGGCTGTCCAGTCATAGTATCAACCACCCCGCAAGTTGAACTTGGAAAAAGGGTAAGAGGAAAGGAGAGGATAATTTATGCTATTTACACCTAAACGTATGTTACCTATCCTTAAATATAAGATATGTACAGTTGCATGATATGCGAATATCACAATATCTCCATGGTATTATAGGCAATATATCAACCTAAGATTTTCTTAAATGTCTAGTAGGAACTAAATTGATATTATATACTACTTTGAAAATTATTTTTAAGTGTTAGGATTGGCTTAAAAAAATTATAGGGATAAAATTAAAAATGAGTTAAAATTATAGTAACTAAAATATTAATTTAACCTTCATTTAATAATGCCTACTTGCATTCCCTTCTATGCTTGTCTATTGCCCATTTGATTAACCACAGATGTTGTCTAAAACTTACATGAGGATGAGATAAATACTAAAGTTTGATGATGAGACATTACCCTGCTATGGTTGGTTCAGTGGTCCACCAATGACCAAAGTTTCCAGTGACATCTGAATTTATACAACCAAAAAAGTTAAAACATTAATCTCAGTATTTCGAATGGTCTACATTACAACATTGTAATCATTGAAGAAAAGAGCGAATTATCGTACATTTATGATATGTTATGGAGTTATTTGTATTTTAAAAAATTCTAAATCATTAAACTTTTTTTGCTTTGGACTTTATTCTTTGAAGTATACTCAACAGTTTTGGAACCGGGTTGTAGCCCAACGGATCCTGTCCACTCAACCCAACCCAATCCATCATCAATGATCATCACTTCTTGAACTGGGTTACGGCTTACCCATTTCTTTAATCGGGCCAAATGGAAGTTCCGACAGTTTACACCCATGGGTAACGGGTCGAACCGGAGGTACCTACCATTCTCCCGAGTCCCAAGCTGAAGCCTGAAGGAAAAAGAAGAATTTTCAGCACTTTCCCGCTGAACCCCACAAAACCTCTCTCAGTACCATTATCATCACCATGGCTGCTTCCAAGCTCTCCAATCATCTCCGAAACCTGAACACCATCGCCATCACCATCCACCGCATTCTCCGTTCTGCAAATGTGACTCAGCCTCTCCTCAACGCTAGGTGCTTCTCTCAATTGCCTCATCCCCAGAGCACTTCCAAACCTAAACACCCTTCGGCTCCCTCGTCTCTGAAGGACAATGAGCTCGCCAAGTTTGCTGCCATTGCTGAAACCTGGTGAGCTTTCAATTTGGTGCCTCTGATTGCTCCCAGAACAAAAAAAAAAAAAAAAGGAACACTTGTATAGGGAAAAAAACAAAAAAAGAGATTCTGGGTTATGATTTTTGCAATTGGAGACTGTAAAATTTACAATCTTTTCAAATAGTGGCACTGGAACCATAAGAATTGAAATCTCATACACTTGGGTGTTAATGTTCTAGACACTAAGTTGCATCAAATTTTTTCAAGGTGTGATTTTGGTATCTATTGAATTTGCTTCCATGGTTCTTTTTGTTAGATCTCCATATCCTCAAGGGCTTAAGTTCCTGTAAGAGAATGATAGTAATATTTAGCAATGTGTGTGTCTTAGTTAGAGAATATGGATGACATCTATTTGCTTTTTTATTTGCTGTAATTATTAGGTGGGATTCTGAAGGCCCGTTTAAACCATTGCATGTGATGAATCCTACAAGACTTGCGTTCATCCGGTCTACACTATGTCGACATTTTAAGTAAGCCACCTCTTTTATGTTTATTTTTCCAGTATACGTATTTCTTTTTCCAATTCATTTAGTCCTTGTTACTGCCATTTTGAGTCTTTGGTGTGTTTATTCTTGAAGTTACATCGATAAAATGTGCTATAATGTGTTAATGCATTTTAATACCACTCTTCACGCGTGAAACTTTGTGGGTTTAAGACACAATCTGGCTGTACTGGGTCAGACTCCAAGCCACTACTCTAATTCTCTTGCCTTTATGCTTTTAACTTATTTTACTGAGTGAGGTATCATTGTTATTTTTTTAGCAGTTACTTATTAAACTAATAGGACTCAGTATTTGCGACACATATGAGACTAGAAATTTGGTTTAGTGCCTTCAAAACATGATTGGTATAAGTAAACCCTTTGATTCAAATGTGATCATATAAAGGATATATAAGATGACTTAGTGAAGTATTTATTAGAAAAAAAATGTTAACAGAAATATTTTTTTGACACAAACCAAATGAAGAAACAAAAAAGAAAAAAAAGGAAAAAAGTTATTACTGATGATATTATATTTACTATGTTTCTTTGGGGTACTATTCAGATTTCAGATAATAATTTGATTTTCCTTGTCTCAGGAAGGACCCTTATAGTGTTCGACCCTTTGAGGGACTTAAAATTGTTGATGTAGGTTGCGGAGGTGGAATTCTTTCTGAGGTATATCTTTTCTCCTTTTTCTTGTGATGTTTGGAAAAGACCATTTTCCTTTTTATATTCTGGCCTATAATGAAATGTGGGGTTCAGATTTGACTATATTTGTTTGCTAGAAATGTGGAAACCTAAATTTGGTGACTATATTACTTTTAATTGTAATCCTCGTGGGGATCTATAGCATTATGATGGGTTCAGAGGTGACTATATTTGTTAGCTAGAAACGTGGAAACCTAAATTCTTTCTTTGATGCATATTCTCTTGGCTTTCACTCATTAAGATTGTTATTTGGTTTCAACTGCAAATCAATGCTCTTTTTATCGTTATTTATAGTTATACTTCTCTTTTGGTCTTCAGCCATTAGCTCGAATGGGAGCTACTGTGACAGGTGTTGATGCTGTAGAGAAGAATATCAAGATTGCTCAACTTCATGCTGTATGTTTATTTTATAATTTGACTATTGATATTTTGCATTGAACTTATGCTCAACGTATATAATGTTGCTTATATGTCTGTGTATTTGAAACTTCTGAAGTTTCCTAATTATAATGACATGATTTTTAAGTTTCTTTTCTAACATTATGCTTAACATAATTCTACTGAGATTGGAGCAATTTGCCAATGTTATATTCTGGAAGACTAGGATGTGAGAAAAATAAATTCCTGTTATAATCTGGCACTGTTCCTTATTTTCATTTTCTTTTGAGATGGGATGATCTCCACATTTCATGCCATAGATATGTTAAGCATAATTCTAATGTGTTTAGAAGCTAGTCTGAGTTATTTGTGGCTTATTCTTTTAAGCTCTGCTTCTTTTCACACTCCAAAACCGATGTTATTATTTCATGAATGTGAGACTCCTCCACCCAAAGCAATCCAATGACAAATATAAGCTCTCAACCAAACTGCAATCTGCATTTATTTTATTTTTGTGAGCAGCTCCAAGTAGTGTGCTCCATAGATATTTTATGGTAGATTAAGTTTTGTAGTGTAGTTGTTGAAAACCTCGTCTTAATTTTATTGTGTGTGTGTGTAGATGCTTTTCTAAATGTATGTACATGCTATGCTGTGTTTTGAACCTATAAGATACGAAATTAGGGAATGGCCGATTACAATTAACAGTTGTTTCCAATTTGAAATTTGTAAGCATTATCCTCCCAAATTGATTATATTACTGTTGATTGGTGGAAGCAGTTGTTGAAACCTTATTAGTATTAAGCAAACTTATTACAATACATCTTCACTATTAGCTGGATAACTTATTATTTCCTGTCTACAGGATTTGGATCCAACAACTTCGACTATTGAGTATTGTTGCACTACAGCTGGTACATATGCAAATCTTAATTCATTTCCTGTGTAGATCAAGCATTATTGTATACTTTTGTTTCACACCCATGATGTGCATGCTTTATTTATAAGTCTGTTTCCATTTTCCTTTTGAAATTTGGAAACTATCCCACATGTGACTATTGCTGAAGTGCCCTAACATATTTCCTACTAAATGCTGCTATGGTTTGGTATGCAATCTTTGATGAGAAGTACTGGCCTAACTGGCATAATTTCCTTTTACCTAATTTTGCTGAGTAATACCAATATTTCCATGGATTGTAGACTGTCTTTGTTGGATAATTTAGTGATTGAGAAAGTTATGAGGTTATGATGCATTGGCATGAAAAAATTCCAATATTATTATTATTATTTCACTTTGTGGTTGTGGTTCTTAACCTCTTGTTATTGTTGCAGCTTGCAGTTAATAGCCATTTTATGCTATTTATCTTAACTTAGAATCTATCTTTGACTGTGGAGAAGTTAAAACAGAATGTTAACTTTTTGTAAAAAAAAAAAAAACCCTTTCTTTTTTTGCTTTGATGTTTTGTTCTCCCAGTAGGGTCTTACATTAAAGGAACATTTTTCTCTATCCCTCAATATTTCCCATTAAACAAGTTGTCATACTTCTACATAATTAACTGCCCAAGTGGCAGACTAAGTTTTTAATTAGAAGGATAGTTACATATCCCTATTCCTTTGTTCCATTCTATATTTTGGAACTATTCTTGTTTTCACTTGTGATGTCCGTCCAATTTGTTTGCTTGTAAAAAATTTAATGTTCTTGTACATCTGTGATGACTTTGGTAATCATTGTAAAAACAGAGAAGCTAGTTGAAGAAGGAAGAAAATTTGATGCAGTTACGGCCTTGGAGGTACTCTCTCTCTTTCTTTCCCTCTCCCTCTGGCGTGTGTTTGCACACGTTGGAGTGCATACACGTCGGTGGGTTTATGCATAAAAAGATATGATAAAGGTAATAGTATTAAGAATTTAGATAGTAGTACTTAAGAAAATACCATAAAACTTCATGAGCATTGGATTTGAAGTGCATGTTGTATTGGTCATGCTCAAAGGCATCATGTGCATAAGCCACCCAGATATAATTTTCGGGTTAATAGATACTAAGACATCTGTGGCTCGAAAGGTATATGGGATACGGTGCGTCATGTCGCCTGGCATTTTGCTTTTCCATATACTTCTCCTACCTAGCAGTGCCTGACGTCCAAGTCCACTGGCACGTCATTTTCATTTTAATCATTATTAATCATAAAAGTCACTAGCTAATCAAGTGACTATTTGAATAAAACTGGAGCATAGGTATTACTAAATGCTGACTAATAACTACAGAAAGCTAGAGATCCGCTTAACGTTCCTGCATCACTGAGATGCATGATTGAGTTGTTGACCTCCTTTCATAGAATAAGTGAAATAGCGGTTCTTTTTAAATTCAGTTTAGACCTTGTAATGATTGATGAAGATCTTTTGCAGGTCTATCCACCAGTATTCATCAAACTAAGTTGCGTTTAGTATGTCCAGTGTTTTTATTGAGTATATATTTCTGTCTGGGAATTCTATCCACATTGTTTGCTTCGAATTTTACCAGGTGATTGAGCATGTCGCAGATCCTGCAGAGTTCTGCAAATCTCTGGCAGCATTAACAATTCCAGATGGAGCTACTGTGATATCGACCATTAATCGTTCTATGAGAGCATATGCAACTGCCATTGTTGCTGCAGAATACATTCTCCGCTGGGTATTATTCTTATGTTCATTCGACAGTTTTACTGGTTTTCATTCGAGTTGCTACTTATGTTTGAACATCTATACCATCCATCTCGGTACACATTGTTATCTTCAAAAACATTGTGGTTACAATTGATATAATGAGGTTGTTATACGTTCATAAAATATTGATAGAAGAGTACATGGAAGTATTACAATTGATATGATGCATATTTATAAGGAAAAAGAGGAAGTGGCCCTCTACTCTAGAATGTCCATTGAAAGTTTGGGTTTGCAATTGACATATTATATTCACTTGCATTTGATACTTTGCAGCTTCCCAGAGGCACACATCAGTGGTCCAGTTTTCTTACTCCAGAAGAACTAGTCCTAATCCTGCAACGCGCTGGTATCAATGTAAGCGAGTTGCATTAATAAAGTCTTGGCATTTTTTTGTTACGCATGACTTGGGAACACATTATTCATACCATACCGTATTCATATCTATGCATAAAGGTGAATGGAGGGTTCTCAATCCCAAGTGATGTTTACTTCATTTTTCACTCACCACTACCTTTCTGGTTGAATTTGTTTTTGCACAGGTGGAGGAGATGGCAGGATTTGTGTATAACCCTGTGACAGGACGATGGTCTCTATCAGATGATATCAGTGTCAATTTCATTGCCTTTGGTACCAAAACCAAAAATAGTGTATAAGACAGATTAAAAATACTATTTTTTTTTTTACTATTATTATATTTGTTTTGAATGCTGAATAAAAATTCAATCCAATTGCATTATCTTCCAAATCAAAACAGAATACTTGAGAATTGACATTGATTAACGAATATGGTACCTAAGAATATTGATTGATTCATGAAGTGGAGCAGAGTTTCCTGAGTGTAATGGAAGTGCGTTTCCGTTGATCCAATTCCTGTCCTTGCCATAACTGAAAACCGGGTCTCCGATTAATCTCGTGCTTCCAACGGTATCGTGCTTCCCCTGACATGAGAACCAACGACCCTGGCGTCAGCAAAACCGGAACCGGAACCGATTGTGATTGGGATTGAGTAAAAAGCATGACGCAGGATGATTCCAAGGATACAATGGCAATGGCGTCCTCAAAGCGCAAGAGGTCGACGTGTGCGCATATACCTTCTCCCGGCTCGTACACGTTTACTATCATTTGATCAAACAGCGGTTCCCTCCAAAGCAGATGGAGTGGTAGTGGGACCTCATCGGATGCCGTTGCCACCACGGATTCGCGTATGGAATGGGATAGTTGGATGGCCCACTGGGGGAGGTCGCCGAAGCGCATGGCTTGGTTGGCGGAGGGTTCGGTGAACCAGTTTTCGGATTGGATTGCGGAGACCAAGCGTGATTGTTGGTTTGGAGAGAGGAAGTTTCTGCAAATCCATAACCCTTTGACTTGCTGGATTGCCTCCCACTCCCACCACATACTATTACAATTACAATCAGATCCAGATCCGGGGTGTTCGTCTTCGCTATCGCTATCGCTATCTGAGGAGTGGCCGAACACTTGTTCTAATACATCCTCTTCTTCATCCATTTTGTGTTCTTCCACCTTCACCACTTTTCCCCCTTCCTCTCCTCTGCCCGCTACAGTAATCCCAGTTGAAATGTTTCAAGAATTTATGATCTAGTGTTTCAAGGGTCATTAATGCCCTCAGGAGTGGCCCAATGGATTCTAGCCGTGGGTCATCGTTACAGTTGAAAAAAAAATTCATTAATTTTTAATTTGTTTAATTTATTTTATATTAAAATCAGCTGATTAAATTTAATTATAAATAATTAATAATTAATCAAAACATTATTAAATATTTAATTAAAAATTAATCTAACAAATATTCAATGTATTTTTCATATTTTTAATACTTTCACTTTTATTAAAGTCGAAAAACCTATAATATAAAGTGTTGAATTTCAAAAATTTAGAAAGAAAAAAATTTTTAGAAAAGAAATAATTTTTAGAAAGAATAAAATTTAGAGAGAGAAACATATTTTAAAAAAAAAAATTTAAAGAGATAAAAAGAAACATTTAAAAAAAAAAAAAAATTTTAGAATAATTTTTTTAAATAAGTATGTTAAATATTTATTCATCTAATATATTAAAATAAATAAATAAATAAATTAAATATTTATCTATTAAATTAGATAATAAATAAATTAAATAATATTAATTATTTTAAAATAAATCTTAAATAAATTAATAATTTATTTTAAATCATATATTTTCATTCAATTCAAAATTAAATCAATCTATCTATTTATCATCCGTAGACATCGTGGTCGTTGATTGAGGTGTCCAAATGTACGCATCGTTTACCCTCATCGGTTAATCTTAAAAAACAACGCTATCCGTTGGATGTGTCGTCACGGACATGTCAGCTTCTAACACTTGCCACTTGCCGCGTCTTTCTGTCTATCTTTAGGTCTTCAGATCAAGCTTACCTGAATTTGCGCAATATAAATGGCATAACTTGGTTTAGTAAAATTATCTATTTTTAATGCAAAAAATATTTTATAACCAATAAGCTTCATCATGTTCTATTAAATTAAATATTTGAATTGCTTTAATGATCTATTTTTTCCATGCAAATTCCATTTAATAATTTTTTGCGGCTTTTTCTTTTTTAATAGTCTTATAATTTAATTTATAAGTATTGTTGGATTGTTATTAATAAATAATTTTTTTATTTCGTAATAAAAATAGTTCAACTGATTTAAATTATATAAAACACATACACGAACATGGATACAAGATACTGACAAAAAATAAGACACCAAATTTAAAATTTAAAGAAAAAAAGATATATATATATATTTATTTATATATATATGTATAATATAAATTTATAATTCATTCATATCATTTTTATAAATTTTTTACAATATTTAAATATATGTTATGTATCAATATTCTATCTAATAAACCCTTTAAATTAAACTATTGATATTTTTAAAAATCTTTTAAATAATTTAAAACTACCAATAAGATATTTTAATTAAATATTGGTATAAGTATTATAAATAAATTATATAATGTTAAAATTATTTAAAAATCTAATAATAAAAAATAAAACTTAAAATATTAATGTGTGAAAATAATTTGATTTTTAATTGATCTATTTATTAATCATTAATCATGAAAATTATTTAAAAATATATATTAATGGATAGTGTCTATTCCTCACCTCTAAACATCGTGGTCGTTGATTGAGGTGTCCAAATGTATACCTTAACAACAACGTATCTTTTTCACCTATGTTTTTCATTTCTTCTTAGATTTTAAAACCTATTTTTATAATCATTATATATATTAAAAAATAAATTTTAAGTAGATTTATTCTTAAACAAAGTTTTCACCAAGTTGCTTGATGTGTCATCACTAAACTCGCATTGAACATGTTTATTAAAATGCCATTTTTTTTAGCTTTTACCAAATTGTCATTTTTTTAACTATTTACCAAATTGTCGCTAAAATGCCCGCTTATATACCGCGTCTTTTTTAATGTGTCTATCTTTAGGTCTTCAGCCAACGCTGGCCACGTGGATGCGCCATAAGCTTCCCTGATTTTGCGCAAAATTAAATAATTAAATAAAAATTAATTAAAATACTTAATAAATATTTATAAACGTTTATTAATGAATTTACTAATTACGAGAATAAAATATATAATATAAAATAAAAAAAGTGACAAATTTTAATAATAAATATTATTTTAGTTATTATGAAGATTTATTAATTACATAAAATGTTTATTTTTTTGTTATTTTTTAATTTTTTTTTCAATTTATTGATCAATTTAAAAACGATTGAGCTTTGCTTTTAATTGTCTTTATGTAAGATTTTTAATAAATTTAAAAACAATCTAATCAAATGTCGTACATATCTTATTATCAAGTTATTGAATATATTTATTTATTTTGCAAAATAATTTAAATATAAATTAAATTTATCCTGTAGAAGAATCACTTAAATGAATTTTTGTTGAAATTCAATGATATTTGATCCGATTGCTTCTCAATTTTTAGATCTATTTTTTCTATGCAAATGTTGGAACTCCCCAAAAGCCAATTCAATAATTTATTTAATAAAATCCAAAACAAGCAGCTTTTTCTAATTAGGGTACCAAAACTCACAAGAATATATTCAATAGTCTCAATATATATTCTAAATTCATAGATGGGCCCGTATTGTTGAACTGTTATTAATATAATAATTATTTAACTATTTCGTAATAGAAAATAGTTCAACTGATAGAAGTAAGTCCTCGGATGTCGATTTCCGACCGCTCGCTAATTCTCTTCTTACTCCTCGAATTCGTAAAACCTGTAGGATTTTAGCAGCCTCTCGATAGTTGATCTCGCATGTCCGCCTAATAAACATATACAATTTATGTCATTATAACAAAATACATATAGTTTAACAAATTAGTAAAGAGCTTTACCGATTCCCACGATATCCATAAAATCAAAGGCCGGTAATTCTTTTATACCAACGCATGTACTCGTACCAATACTCCCCTAACAAGCTTCTCCCTACGACTATCCCAGGTGGCTATATAAACAAGATGTGTAGCCGTCCTCATCATGCCCGGCCAATGTAACCGAGTGCAATCTGTCTGGCCGGAGCGGTCTCCGTGGAACGGGCTCGGTCAAGACCAAATTCTAGCTGGTGCCACTCGACAATATGGAAACATATGAGAGAGGACCACCGCGCCGCTATGTCCCTAGCAAAACAAAAAGGTTTTCATCCGTGTATGGTTGCCATATAAACTGAAAAAATGAGATGCACAAAACATTAAGACGGCATATGCATAAGAAAATATATCAAAGGAATGTAAACAAAGACATACCTCATCGTTCTTCAACTGATCGAAGAACTGACGATAATATGAAAGGACGCCAATCACAGTATCACTCAATACTTTATGCTTACGCCACCTATTTGGTAAATGAAAGTATTGCAAACGTAAGTATTTTTATTAACAAAGCATGTCATGAAAGTAATGTAAAAATATGAAATGAAATAGAAACTTACTCCCATCCTAAGGGACGTAGTTGACCACGACCAAAGATCGTAAAACACATCGTGCTCATCATGGTCGGGCTAGTGAAGGGGCAAGCTTAATCTGTACCACGCCCAAGATCGCAATAAGATGCATGCACCTCCGATCTCGCGTGCGTCATAGTTCGTAGCTTTAAAAGCTCTCTATACAGTACGCCAAAATCGCACCCCCAACTATACGTCCCAAGAATAAAAAAGTCCTCCAACAATGGGAGGAACATCAAGTGCACGAGCTTACCCGAATGATCGGGGCATAAGAAACCCCAAGCAAGCGAAGTATGTAATGTCGTGCATGCTTTGTTGCACGTACTCATCATCATCGTCCTCAAGGACCGTAGTAACACTGGCCGCCACAGGTATGTCATGTCAATGCGTGCCCCGCCTACGAGCGAGGGAGTCTCATCAATCCCTAACAACCGAGCGCACAACCGAGCCAATCGTCCCTATGCGTAACGCCGGATCGGCCGCGCCATCAATGGGAAGACCCGATATCATTCCGATATCCTCCAACGTAATGGTGCAACAAATTATGCGTCTTTCGGGCGCCATCTTCAACCAACGCAGAGATCGTTCAATAAATAACCCATGTGGGCAACTCCCAAGAAACCACCGTCAAGATAAGGAATAATCGGAGCAGGGGGTCCATATGTTTCGTCTTCTCGAGCACGCCTAACACGCAGTGTCGGTCCTCATGTCTCGCCATACATGCTTTGGGAAACATGGTACTCCCCGCAACTCCAAAATCGAGTCGTCCTCCGTCCGGTTTACACGAATGCCATCTCACAATCGTATGCCAAACATTAACAACAATTAGTATGATTCTATTATTTTTATAATAAAATATGATATAACTATATGATAACTATACAAGAATATAATATGGAATAATTAAAGATAACACTGACAATCAACTAACATATATAGGAGAATAGTATTCGAATACAACTCCATTTTTCTTTTGGAATTCCGTTAATCCAATTTGCCATCTCCGTTGTAACTTTAAGCTTCTCTAGCCTAGCATCAAACTTTATCGCGATTGGTTCATACCCTGATACATCGAATAATTTGGGTTAGTATTACAACCTAACTATTATTAGCGACAAAAATTACAACACAAAGAGAAAATGTAAAGTACTCACTTTTCAACTCCTTGTTCAAATTTGGAGTTAAAATTGGAACCAATATGCCGTATGCAGAAGACATGATATGCATTCGAGGTCGCCATCCAAGATTTTCATTTGCCACCGATTGTAAGATGCCTCGATGTTGATCGAGATCAAACACAAGCCCTCTTGTTGGGTTACATGCAATCTCAAGTGCTAAGAACCAACTCCAAGCATCCTTTGTCTCCCCCTCCACAATGGCAAATGCAATAGGCGAGGTTTTCTGTCTCCATCTTGAGTTGTTGCAATCAACAACTTATGACGATACTTGCCATACAAATGAGTGGCATCAATCAATGATGGGCTTACAATATCGGAAGCCAACCACACATGGTCTAAATGTCCGAATAACCGAAAAAGACTCTTTTTGAACGATCGACTTGGTTATTCACAAAACATTCCTCATCTTGCAACTCCACCACTTGTGCCTTCCATGTCTCTCTCGCATTCGCTAGCCATCCGGGCAACACCTCATAAGATTTGTCCCATCCCCAAACACATTCACAATAGCCATTTGTTTTGCCTTCCAAGCCTTTCGATATGAAACTTGGTAACCAAATTGACTTCGAATCCGTTCAATAATTAATGATACGGGTGCATCGGGTTTTGTTCGACTAACTCCAAAATGCAAGAGCAGATCAAACGAGTCCAACTTCCGGTGATCTAATGACATAGATGGGCTTACGCAACTATGAGGTCCATTATATTTTGTAATCGCCACGTATTCGACCTCCCGCTTTGTATGGCTCTAAGTCTCCAACTACAACCTTCGTCGAAGTTAGGGCATTTGGCGTGAATCTTCGTGAATCGAGTCTTCAATATTGTACTCTTGATGCCCGTGAATGGAATATTGTTTGAGAGCTAACTTCACAGAATCTTTTGATGGAAATTGCAAGCCAACATAGAATTCATCACCCATGCTCCAAGTCCCACGAGTGTCTAACTCGAGCAAGTTATCGGGATTATCCAATGCATCCCGCTTAATTTGAGAAAACCGAGGGCATGGTGGCACAAACACGGATTCACCACGGAGGCATAAATATGGATTGAGGAGCAATCGCCAAAGGAACCTGTAAATTTTGTTCGGCATCAAAGTTTTCTCGCCTCTATGTCGGTGTCCAATCGTCGCCTCAAAGAACTTGTTCTTCGTCTTCACTTGACTCCCATACGCATCTCGACAAGTGGGTTATCGTGTTCAACCATTGCACCACCAATAAGGATCATATTGCATGACTCAACTTGATTAGACGGACCAACTTGAGATTCGGTTTCACCAGGGAGCTTCAAAGACATGCTCTTCTTGCCCACTTGTTTCTACCTCCACATACAACTCCATAGATGCCATGTTCTGAGTTTGACAGAAAGAATCTATCATGTACTTTAGATCATCATCGTCTTCTATTGGAAGCCCTACCCATCTCTACGTGCTCGTGCTTTTCACGTGTGACAATTTGAATGGATCTTATTTTCAACCCATATGTCTTTCACATAGTTTATTTATAATTCAAACAAAGAAATATATTTAGCGATTTTGTAATGTTTCCATTTAACAATTCAACACATTTGTAGAGAGATTAAACATCAATTACAATATTCAATACGCTTATTTATGTAAAAAAAAAATTTCTAAACTCGAATATCTTGAATTAAGCATTTTACTAATGTAAATCATGTTTAAAAAGATATATATCCTACTAATTACCTATAAATTAATTATCTATATAATTTAAATTACATATCATAAAATTATTCATTAGTATACAAATATTAAACTATAATAATAATACATTATAACTAACACTAACTTAAAAAAAGTAATCAATAAATAATAATTAAACTATTTAAATTGAAAGATTACTTACGGTGTGTATAATTTAAAGTACAAACAATTTCTTTTTTGTAGAGATAGTGAGAATTTAAAAAAATGTGAGAATGTCAAAGTATATATTTTAATCCTTTGAGTTTTATTAATTTTTTAAAAGTTTTATAAAATTAAAAAGCACAATAGCTGGTATATAGATATAAAAAAATTAAAGTTAAAAAAAAAATTTAAAATAGTTAAAAAAATTACAATTTGGTAAATAATATTTTAAATAATTTTACTAATAATTAAAAAAAAACCCAATCATATATGTCTTTGTTTATTTATAATTCAAACAAATGTCTTTGTTTATTTATAATTCAAACAAAGAAATTATTTAAGTTTATTTTAATGGATTTCATTCAAGTCATTTGTTAAGTCATTTAATGAGTTTTGTCTAAAGTATTTATTAAAAAAATTAAAATAAAAAGTTTTACATAAAAATAAAGTATTTAATATATTAAATATTTTAAAAAATATTTTTTCATTTAAAAGATTGTTAACATACTTTTTAAAAAGTATTATTTTAATTTTGAGTTTTATTATAATTTTTAAAAGTTTTTAAATATTAAATAAAAAATATTAAATTTAAATATAAATACATTTAATATTTTAAAAATTAAAAAATATTTAATATATTTTTTATTTAATAATTAATAAAATTAATAAAGATATTTAGTAAAAAAATTTAAAATTTAAAAATATTAATAATATATTTTTTTAAACATTTCTTTTAATATTTATTTTATTATCAATATAAAATTATATTATTAATATTTCTCTTTTAATAATTTTTTTAAATATATAAAATAAACTAATAATATAATAAAAATTTAAAAAATATTAAAAATATATATATTCCTAACATCCCACTTTAAAATTATTTAAATATCTCTTACTTTCTTCTCAATCCATCCAACTGCAAATACTCTCTCTATTTTGAATTTTGATTCCATCTCTATCTCTTTGAATTTCATTTGTTGGATCCAATTCTTGTGCAAAGAGAAAATGAAAACCGATTCCGAATCACCGATGGTGCTTGCTCGTGGCCGTTTGGCCATGCTGACAGCTCACCTACTACCCTCCACGGAACTCATCGATCACGTCGTCCCTGAGCTCCACCTTCACCCTCTCCTCTCTGCTCCCCCGCCGCCGGCGAATCTCAAGGGCACCCTGACCGTCGTCGACGACAGGACCGGCAAAAACTACCAGCTTGACGTCTCCCCTGAAGGCACTCTCAAAGCTTCTGACTTCAAGAAGGTATTCTATTCTATTTCCTCATCATGACGTTGGTTTATCATGGTATGCTTCTAAGAAGAAAGTTGGTTTTTTTTTTTTAATATAATTATTTATTCGTAAGTACATGCTGAAATCATAGGAGGGGTGGTTTGTCATTATAGTATGACTGCTTATGTTTATTTATTGATTTTTATTTTTAAATATTAGATTGTGGGATTCTCTAATTTTTGATTTGCAGATATCGACTGGAAAGAATGACAAGGGGCTCAAGCTTTATGATCCTGGCTATCTAAACACAGCTCCTGTTCGATCAACGATTAGTTATATTGATGGCGATGAGGGGATTCTTAGATATAGAGGCTACCCAATTGAGGAGTTGGCAGAAAAAAGCACTTTTATGGAAGTGTCCTATCTCATAAGTAAGTGAGTATTTTTTTTTTTTTAACTGCAAGTGTATTTATGGGCCCTCCATGGCACTTGTTTATAAGTAGATAAAACATTTTGACAGATGATTAGCTTAAATAGAGATTTTATGTCAGTGAAGACACGTGGTCTACATCCTGTTAATTGCATGCTTCAATTTGTGCATAGCATGAATGTTTCTGAAGTTTGTTAACTCCATCTTTCTCTGTTTTCTAGTGTATGGAAATTTGCCTTCTGAAAGTCAGTTAGCAGAATGGAAGTTCGCTATATCTCAGCATTCAGCTGTTCCACAAGGAGTTTTGGTGAGCTTTTATGCTATATCTAATTACTCTTACTGTGGGTTTATGGTCCCAAAATCCTATCTGCTAACTTCTTTCTTTCAGTCAGTCACAGCTTTTAAATTTGTAAACAACTTCCACCAGTTGTATTACTGCTTGAAATCTAATATGCCAACGGTATTTTATTTTGTTAAAGAAATCTAGTAGCTCTTTCATTGTAGTGTTTTTATGAGAGAAATGTAGTGGAATAATTTTTCTAACTGGGTTTTCTGGAAGCATGTATGTTTCTGGAAGTATATGCCTCTTTTTTCTCTATTTCTTTTTTTTTCTGGTTGAAGGAAAATTTGACTATGACTTAAAGCAGGTTTAGAACTATAGTACATGTCCTAGAAGATCACATGTTAATTTTCCAGACCGGTTTGTGTTTTAATGGACAAGCTTAGGAATTTCTTTTGCAACCATTTATAGAATTCTTTAGTAGTGATCGTTTAAAGGTGCGAGATTACATTGTTCGTTTCTTTTAATGAAGTATGAGGTTATTAATCTAACTGAGTTGTGATATCATCTTACATTTGTTTTGTAGGATATCATACATTCAATGCCTCATGATGCACATCCTATGGGTGTACTTGTTAATGCCATAAGTGCTCTATCTGTTTTTCATCCTGATGCAAATCCTGCTCTTAGAGTAAGTAACAAAAACTGCTGTCAAGTAACTCACTTTGAACTGTTCTGCATTGATGCAAGTGTATGGTGATAACATAACATGGCACTTTGTATATCTTAATTTTGTGGGGCAACATATTCTACTTTTTCGTGTGTTGAACTTTGTCTTCCTATTGTTTGAATTTCTATATTTTGCAAAATGTTGTATCACTTCTCTAATGTGAGTTGTGCCAGGATTGTTTACAGCAATGAGTTTTGATTCAAAACATTATGTGGGTTCCTGCAGATTTTAGATTTCTACCATAGTGAATCAGTAAAATTTTTAATTTCTAATTAGGATTTAGGAAAATTTTGTAACTTTAAAATGGGCTTGTGCATTGTTTACGCTTCAAACCAAAAGGGCTCTTGTGTGAGGGAAACGTGTTACAGATATAATAAAACTAATCTTGGGCCTCCAGTTAGTAGCTTATGCTTTTGGGAGAATTGGTTTTTACACAGTATTGAAAAAATTAGCAGACACGCTTATATTTGTTGATTCTACCTGTCTGCCTCCCATTTAGATTTGATGCTTTTTATATTTTGGCAAGGGATTCCTCTGGGATATTACTTTTTACCTTTGGGTTAGTACAATGTACATGTGAGTGGTACTCTTTTTCTTATTAGGATTCAACATGTTATATTGTTATTGCTGTGTTATGTTATTTGATTCAGCTTTGACTTTTTTTCATTTAAATTTTTTTATTTTAATTTAATCCAGGGTCTTGATATTTACAACTCAAAGCAAGTGAGAGACAAACAAATAGCACGGATTATTGGAAAGGTGTGCTTATTCAGTTCTCTTTACTCCTCTCACCCTTCTGTCTCTGATACATGTAAGTTATTCAATTGTTTTGAATGCTTCTTGCACTGGTTTTACAGCTTGGTGCACTGGTTTTACAGCTTGTATCTTGTGGGATTTTGTGCAGTATCCACGCAACTCTATGCTTATTTGCAATCTGTCCTACTGCTTTATTGCAATCTCATTTGTTTTTACTGCAGATAACAACAATTGCTGCTGCAGTTTATCTTAGAATGGCAGGAAGGCCACCTGTGCTTCCATCCAACCACCTTTCTTACACAGAGAACTTCCTATACATGCTAGATTCTTTGTATGTCTTATGGTATTTTTAGCTCTGATTGATAATTTGGAATAAGCCAAACTTGTTTTCTTTTCTTTCTTTCTTTTTTAATTTTATTTTTTCTTCATAGCTTAATGATGGTTTTATTTTTGTGCTCATATAACAAATCCAAATCTTTTCAAAAGAACTATAATTTAATCTTAGATGACAGAATGGTAGCCACATACTAGGTGTTTTTTTTTTTGGTGGAATTAGAGTGTAACCCAAATAAAATCTCCACTGTGCATGCTTTCAGAGGCAATCGGTCGTATAAACCCAATCCTCAGCTAACTCGTGCGCTGGACATTATCTTCATCCTGCATGCAGAACATGAAATGAATTGCTCTACATCTGCTGTCCGACACCTTGCGTCAAGGTAGACATCTTACTATAATACTACTTAAGCAACATAAAGCAGTTACTCTAATATTGCTTAACTGTTATCTTATTTCAGTGGTGTTGATGTATACACTGCTATTGCTGGGGCTGTTGGAGCTCTTTATGGACCTCTTCATGGTGGGGCTAATGAGGTAAGAATAAATAGTTAATGAAGCTGTCATGAACTTTTGTGTATTGCTTGTTTTAATGTAGTGAGTAAACACAGGCACAATACTGTTATTTAATATGTGAGCATGCAAATGTGACGGGGCATGCAAATGTGACCTTTGATTCTGCAGGCTGTCCTCAAAATGCTGAGTGAAATTGGAACTGTTGAGAAAATTCCAGAGTTCATTGAAGGTGTCAAAGCCAGGTGGCTATTACTTTCTTTTTGTTTTCTGGGTCTTACTTTTTCCCTATTTATTACCTTAATGCTTATACCCTGAAAGGATAGCACGATACCATGCTCTTGTTGCCTCCTCTTTTGGGGGTCTCTTCACAACAAGCGGGGAAAATGATATTTTTAGTTGATATTCTTGTCCTGTTCTTTTCCTCCAGGAAACGAAAGCTCTCTGGTTTTGGACACCGAGTGTACAAAAACTATGATCCCAGAGCAAAGGTTTTAAGAAGATTGGCAGACGAAGTGTTTTCCATTGTTGGCCAGGATCCTCTTATTGAGGTGTTTATCCATTTTGTAGTCCCTGTCTGTTATATATTCCTTAGGCTGGAGCTGGTCTGAGACCTATGATTAGGGTTGTGAATACAATGACAAACTACTACATTTTGACTTTTTCTGCTTATTTTTTATTTAAATGTATTTTTGTATTTTAATTTTGGTTACGAACTATTATGCATAGTGTCTATGTATATCTGCATATGTTTGTGCATATAATTCTTACCTAAACAGGGCCACACATATTTGAATATTTAAATGTTGAGGAACAAATTAGAAAAAGGGGGGGGGTGTTTTAAGGCACTTGCTTAAAGTATTGTCAATATATGTTTGGCATCTAATGTGTCTACATGTATATTCATTAGATGTCATGTTTGGTTTGAAAATAAAATAGCAGATTAAGTCAGATGAAGATCTTAAGTCATTCAAAATATCTAGCAACTGTTTTCATTTTCAAATTTAATGCATTACTTTGGGTTTCTGATGCTGCTATTATTATTTGACCAGGAAAACTTCGGCTTAAATTAATGTCAAATTGGTTCAGTATATTTAGTTTAAACTTTAAAAGTTCTAACTTCTCTGTGCAATTATTTGATCATTCAGGTTGCAGTTGCCTTGGAGAAGGTTGCACTATCTGACGAATTTTTCATCAAGAGGAAGCTATACCCCAATGTTGACTTCTATTCTGGATTAATTTATAGGTAATCTATTATTACATCCAGTTATTGTAACTAGAGAGGATAAAATTAAAATATGTCGCTCCTCCCAGAATATTATACAAGGCTTGAACTGATGGTTTTATGCAATCAGGGCCCTGGGGTTTCCTCCTGAGTATTTCACAGTTTTATTTGCTATCCCTCGGATGGCTGGGTACTTGGCACATTGGAGAGAGTCCTTGGATGATCCTGATACAAAGATTATGAGACCTCAACAGGTCACTTCCTTTCTTTAAATCATTTATCTGGTTGTGATTTTCTTGCATATTAAAAATATATCATAATTATTCTTTGTAGAGGATTTCTTATCCTCCAATCTTTTGTACTTCTATGTCTTTCTTTCTCTAATAAAATTTCTTATTTTATCCACACACAAAAAATCATAATTGTAGTTGGCTATTTTGTGCCAATATGGCTGTACATGTTGTTTACTATTTGGTTTACTGGAAAATGGTTTTCTAGTTGTATCACTTTGAGGCTCCAATTATATCTTTCTTAACGCCGGTACTAGGAAATATTTTCGTAGTGCATCAGAATGATAAGGTCAACCTGTAGTAGATCCACCTGTAACTACCCTGTTCAATTCTACCAGAAGCTATAGAACATATGGAAGCTTGCACTTCTCTTCTCTGATTTGGACAAATCTATTTTATGTTTCAGGTTTATATTGGAGAATGGTTGCGCCATTATACGCCAGTCGGAGAAAGGACTGTGTCAAGTGATGCTGACAAACTTGGTCAGGTGTCCGTATCAAATGCCTCAAAACGGCGGCTTGCTGGATCTAGGATATAGCCTATGGGCTCAATTTGAATTTGCAAGTGACATGACCAAAAGGTGATATAATTCTCAACAAAGTACAGGGAGAAAATAATTCTTTGTTCATGGTTTTTTATTATCTAAAGTTAGCTTTTCTTTTCTATAGTCAGGAAGATGCAAGGGAGCATGTCACTGGATAAATAATGCAACTTGTGTCCCATCCATCACCTACTGGAAGAATGATGCTGGTGGGATTTGTTGTTGCAGCCTTTATATGAAAGTAGTATACGTGCCAGTAGTTCTACTTTTAAATTCTTTGTTTTGTTAAAATTATTAAGGGGATAATTAATAGATAAGCATAGTTTAAATATCTTATGGGCAGTAATATGTATAATTGATTGGTAAATGAATTTCTGGTGCATATAATGTGTTAAAGCAGTAGACCGAATTTTCTTTGTACCAGTTACAAACTTTAACTGACGAATTCTTTCCTTCCCCCCCCCCACCCCTATAGTTGGGTGCATGAGATAAATAAAATCTGCCGACAATTTTTATTCAGCCTTTCTTTTTTAATGTTTCATTTGGACTAGGGAGTCTACTGTGTAACACGAATGGTATATTTTTCAATATTTTATTAAAAATACTGTAAAAATGTCAATAGATTATGGCTGAACCCAAGGGTAAATATACGATAAGTGGTACACGAGCATGTGACATGTGAATAAACATAAAATCACATGTTTATATCTTAGCTTTGTAAATTTGTTGGGGCCTTTGACTGGATTGAAGAGTTGATTAGTTAAGGTGCAAGCAAGTTATAATTACAGTTGAATAATGTTTTTCTTGTAGTGTGTTTAGGAAATCTGTATTTAAGTTTGAGGGGAAATTTTTTTTCAAACAGAAGTATCTAAACTCAGATAAAGCTGAGTATACAATTATGTGGGTTTGTGAACACAATTGCGATGGAAGTAATTAAATCAAACAGACCACTATGCGTCGATGAGACAGTAAGGTGTTATTTTGTGGCATTGTTACGTGCAACCTAAGCAAATATATTTGTATCTTTAATTTGTTAATATTTTCTCAATGTTTGGAAGGCTTGGAAAGTTAAAAGTTATGTCTAATACATATTAGAGACCATGAATTCTATATACATGATGTTAGGAAACTATCTTCACTGGTCTGATCTATCTGAGGTAATTGTTACAAGACGGTAGCTCTCTTCTGTTTCAACATGTGAGCTAGAGGAATCAGTATATGTACCATGTGTTGACATGCTTTGTGTTCGGCTTGGATTCTGCCAGAAGTGATTTCTTATACTCTTATATTTGCAATTGGAACTAACAGCTGAATATCCCGGATCAGAAAGTAGATCCTGAATGTCAGTCCAACCTTCAAGCATGCTCACGACTTGGGACATTGTTGGCCTAAGTGTAGGAGATGCATTAGTACATAAGAGAGCCACATTTAGCATTACCATGGCCTCCTCAGTTGAATATTCTGAGCCCAAATCTGGATCAACCAGCTCCAGAAGACTTCCTCTCTCTTGCAAAACATAAGCCTGAAAGAAAGAAGCTCAAATTTCAGAGTAGGATTCCTCTTTATCAAAAGATGACTGATATCAATTTACGTACTGCAAATTGATACTCAAACTATGATGGACTAAGAAAATAAACCAGCACAAAAATGTGGAATGGAAAGAAGTAGTTTGATTATCTGATAGACTGTAGATAACATTTGGGCATAGTTCCTGAATAAAGGATTGCACATATATGAACTAGTAAAACCCATAAATCGACAAGTGTTATGTAACTTGGAATTTTTTGTTCGTATTAGCCGTTATAATAGGCATCAATTGGAGTAGTAAGGGATGAATTGTCAATCTAATGACAAATATTTCTCCAACTTTTGCACTGTGGGAAGCAAGATAAGGCAATTGTTTCTCTGAATTGCTTGATACTGTAATCTCTGTAAAGCATACAATCCTAAACATTGGACAGTTGTTCTTAAGACAAGAAAATAAATGTCCCATCTCTAAGGAAGAAAGATGAAAAGTTTCAAATAAATTATAATTACCCAATCAAGAAGGTAAAAATATTCCTCATTCGGCCTATAATTTGTATTGCTCTTTCCGCTGACAATTTCCAATGCAACCACCCCGAAGCTATAAACATCTGCTTTGTCGGTTAAATAGCCACGCATTGCATACTCTGGAGCCATATAACCACTGCAGAAGGAAAACAAGCATATTGGTGGAAATTATGATTTTTGTAATAAAATGAAAACATTCAGATAATATATGTGTTAAGAGATATAAACTATATTCTAGGGCCTCACACCTACAGCTTAAACTTTTAGGAAGATTGATCTTGAATTAGAAGTTTGATCCTTGCTGCTTCCATGCTTCTAATTAAATTATAATTTCAGCATAAGATTGAGTAGACGTGTTTTCTTCATACTTCAAGCCCAAAAGACTTGTGCCAAAGAGCGTGTTAGAGATATAAATCATTCTTGGGCCTCTACCCAAGAGCTTATTGTTTTAGGATAACTGGTCTTTAACAATACAGACTTTATTCTTACATTTTTCATTACAAACAAGTAATGAAGCTTTACTCCAAACCTCCACGTATTTTGTCTTGAAAAGAAAAAATGTAGTGACATATGATGAACTTACATTGTTCCTGCA
Organism: Ormosia semicastrata; assembly: GCA_029884595.1. NCBI lineage: Eukaryota > Viridiplantae > Streptophyta > Magnoliopsida > Fabales > Fabaceae > Ormosia > Ormosia semicastrata. The sequence goes on along the minus strand of JAQQTO010000026.1, from coordinate 8,186,023 downwards.
ACTCGAGTGCTAATATGGGTTTTGTCATCTTCATTAAGTTTTGCCAAACCAAAATCTGAAACTTTAGCATTAAAATCCTTGTCGAGCAACACATTACTTGTCTTTATATCCCTATGTATGATTTTTATTCTGGACTCTTCATGGAGATAAACCAGAGCTCTAGCTATACCAAGGCTTATTTTCTTCCTGGTTGGCCAGTCCAGTTTCACTCTGCTGTCTGGATCCTTCCCTGTATGTGATTGAGAGAAGGATAATCAATTAGTTGATCGTGTTTGATTCAAATGGCAGGTGTGGCTAAGGTTATTCATTATGAAACTTACCAAAAAGAATGCGAGATAGACAATTATTTTCCATATACTCATATATAAGTATTAACTGGTTCCCCTCCACGCAACATCCATAAAGCTTAACAAGATTGGGATGTTGTAGTCCAGATATCATTCCTATCTCATTCACAAACTCACGGTTTCCTTGCTTAGATTTTGAAGAGAGCTGCTTTACTGCAATTACTGTACCATCTGATAGTAGGCCCTGCATCATGAACAAGGTATATTTTCTTGTCTTGCATAATAATTACATAGATAAGCATATCTAAAATTTGGATAGGTCTAACAAATCATCATTATACTTTAATCAGCACGTATTTGGATAGTTTTTCTCTCTCATTAACCCACCTAGGGCTATATGCTTACTAATGTGTACAAAATATATATGAGAAATTTTGATTAAATGGTAAGCATTAAATGTAAATCGTCTGGAGATATAGATATCAAACAGTATAGACAATAGAGTATTTCAAATGAATTAACATATAAATTAACCATAAGGTGGAATAGGTAACCAGGAATATAAAAGGAAGATCAAAATACCTTGTAAACAGAACCAAAGCCACCTTCACCAACTTTATTAGCTGCATCAAAGTTTTTGGTCGCTGCTTTGATTTGTCTTAAAGTAAATAATCCCGTCTGCAGATCTATACCCCTAAGCTCTGGACAAAATTGGAAATTTGGTTCAACAAGAAAATTTATAACTTTGTCTACAATATCTGCCACCACATTCCTTCTTATTTCATTTTCATCAAGCTTATATACAGGGTGTTCAAGTATGCTCTCCTATGTTCTCCTAAAGCCTTGACTTTGGTGATATGGAAAAATATATTCAATAACAACCATATATAGAAGTAAAATATTGCCCTTAAGTTTTATGACATTTGAATAAATTTTGTAGAAATATTTAGTACTAATTGTTGAGAAGAAGCTTATGCAAATACTGCCTGGATACAAAAAAGAAGTATGCTATGTTGGAAACAAATAGAAATACTTACTCTAAAATAAAAGATTTGAAACTTGGTGGCATACCTTTATACACTGAGTCCTTGCCTCCTATCCATCCTTTCCTCCTCATGACAACTAGCACCATAAGAACAACAACTACAACAGCAGCGACTATGCCAACTGCCAGTATGACATAACTTCTCTTTCCATCCTCTGATGGAGGTTTAAAATCTGTGCAAGGGAAGAGTACTTATAGCTTTTGTAGAAATGAAGAACAAAAAATAGCAAGAGTAGAGGTAGACATAAAAGGTAATCTTTCCCTTTTCCTACATATTTAAATTTCTTTAATACCAATTAGTAAACACAATGCAGAAGTTAACAAATAATAGCTTTGTCCAAGTTGATATTCTTTCTTTTATCTACTTGTCAGCTAGAGTTTGAATCAATTTCTAGTTTGATATGCATATACTTCATCAAGTTTCTGTTTTACATAACACTGGTTTGAATCTCCTAGATATTGAAGGGAATAAGATCCCTTCTCAAATATGAAGCACAACTCAAAGACGATCATCCGAGATATAGATGTATAGAATATATGCGTCAGTCAGGGTCTACTAAAGTTAATACAAAGTGGTCATAATGCTGGAAGCTTCAAGACAATACTTTTCTTGTGGCTTGGGATTCTCTACAAGCTAGAACAAAGGCATCAAGAGTGAAAGCAATTGAAATTTCAACTGTTGACGCGTTTTCGGAACATAGTACGGGTGCAAAACGCGTTTCAGCTTCTGTAAATAGAAGCCTCATCAGATGGAAATATTCATCCCAAAATAAGAGAGAAAATCCTAGAGAGAGAAACAGAAAAAGCTTAGAGAAAAGCTTTAGTTTCTAGGTGTAATTGGGTTGTGAGTTATGAGAAGTTGTGAGTGTTTTGTAAATATTTTTATATTTCTCTTTCTCAGTAAAATATCTGCAGCAGTCCAGAGATATAGGCACAATTGGCCGAACTCTGTTATTAATTTTGTGTGCTATTATTCCGCATTTACTTCGCTTTCTACAAATCTGATGATAAGAAAATTTTACGTAATTTCTCAACAATTGGCATCAGAGCTAGTTAGTTATTTCTGCTAATTTTGAAGTGAGTACTATTCATATAAATAGTAAATTCATGAATAGTAAATTTCATGAATAGTGAATTCATGAATAGTAAATTTTGTGAATAGTGAAAATTGGTCGGCGTTACCAATTTGTCCACGGAGGTGTTCTAAATCACGGTGGTTCGCAGAAATTGTCATAAACGATCCTAAGGAAGTTAGATTCGAGTGGGAGCGATGGCTGCAGACGAAGTGAAGGTGAAAATTGAAAAGTTCGATGGTGCAGATTTCGGATTCTGGAAGATGCAGATAAAAGATTATCTGTACCAGAAAAAAATTTATTAACCTCTCTCAGAAAAGAAGCCAGAGGGTATGAAGGATGAAAACTGGGCTCTTCTAGACAGATAAGCCCTCGGAGTTATCTGATTGGCACTATCCCGCAATGTTGCTTTCAATATAGCAAAGGAAAGAACCACAGCGGGTCTTATGGCGGCTCTCTCCAGTATGTATGAGAAGCCGTCGGCCTCTAACAAAGTTCACTTGATGAGGCGGTTATTCAATTTGCGGATGACAGAAGGAGCATCGGTAGCTCAACATCTCAATGAACTCAATACAGTCACAACCCAGTTGAGTTCAGTTGGAAATGAATTTGATGAAGAAGTACGAGCATTGATACTTTTGTCATCTCTACCAGAAAGTTGGAATGCTACTGTCACGGCCGTGAGTAGCTCATCGGGAAGCAATAAGTTGAAATTTGATGATGTTCGTGACCTGGTTCTCAGTGAAGAGATCCGAAGGAGAGAGTCAGGTGAATCGTCAACCTCTTCAGTTTTGCATACAGAGTCAAGAGGAAGAAATTCAACCAAAGGAAATGGACGCGGCAGATCGAACTACCGAGGTAGATCAAAGGACAGGAGGTCCAAATCCAGGAATCCCAATAATTCCAGTAGCTCAAAGACCATCGAGTGTTGGAATTATGGGAAGACCGGACACTACAAAAATTAGTGCAAGAGTGCACCGAAGAATCAGGAGGCGAAGGACGAGGCAAATATTACTTCCACCTCAGGAAGAAATGATGCGTTGATATGCTCTTTGGAGAGCAAGGAAGAGTCTTGGGTGTTAGACTCCGGAGCATCGTTCCATGCTACTTCGCAGAAA